>OX422218.1:251680372-252225372 GCA_949130495.1 Sambucus nigra | reverse complement strand
TTTAGAAGGCGTATCCCCCGGAGTACTTGGGTAGTTCGGGCATAGTAGTCGCCAACCAATGGAAGAAAGATATCCAGAGGCATCTGTGCATGTATGAATGCACTGACGTGCAGAGACAGCTTTTGGCTTCCTTCAAGCAAGTGGGGGCTACTTTGCAGTGGTGTGAGTCCAATACCACCTTGGAAGAGAGGGACAACATCACGATTCAGTCATTCTGGGCGCGATTTGACTGCAAGTACTTCCCAACCTCCGTGCAGACTGAGATGAGGCAGAAATTACAGAATCTGAAGCAGGAGAATATAATTATTATTGAGTATGAGGAGGAGTTTACTAGGCTTCTCACTATAGTGCCAGATGAGGCACCCACAGAGGGGAAGAAGATATTGCTGTTTGTAAATGGATTGGCCTGGAGGATCCGTCAGTACCTCATAGGAAATCTATCATTGAGTACCTACACTGATGTACTCAATGCTGCTTTGTTACTGTAATGACCCCATTTTCTTATGCCAATATATAATTGTCTTCTTTCAATTTCGTCATACTTACTATCTGATAATGATATATTATTACATATATGATATTCCAAGTTCTTAATATGACAGATCCCATTTTTAAATTTGAAGAATCAACAGTAAAATGGGTCGGATTGAGATTTTATGGCACATCCTAAGCTAAGTGATAAGTTTTGGGGTAGAAAATGAAATTTTATGAAACTGTAGGGACTTGGTTTTAATAAAGAAAGTTTCAGGGACCAAAATGAAAAATAAAAGGGGCCTTTTCATAAATAAAATATTTTCAGGGACCTATAAGAAATATTGAAAATATATGGTGTGAAATTACCAAAATGCCCTTCAGGTCCGAAATGACCCTTATACCCTTAATACCTATCCACCTCGTGTTCGACACCTCATGCTCGGTTTTGACACCTCCACCGTACACGTGTCATCGTTAGAGGAGAAGCCAAAACACGTGTCGTCATTAGAGGAGAAGCTAAAACACGTGTCGCAGTCCGGTGAATTAAGACTGCAAGACGCCCCCGTTACGCGACACGTCAACGATGACTCCCTTTGTAAAAGCTTGGTCATCATGGACATGTGTCAACCCCGGGATATCTTTGGAAAACTATAAATAGGGCCTTTGGGGGATCATTTGAAACTCACACCAATTCCTTGAGAATTATAGAAAGAAATAGTGAGAGAAAGTGTGAGAAAGTTTAAGAAGAGGTTCTTAGGGATATTCACCTTAAGGTAATCTTAATGTTATAATGCATCTTTATAGTTTTAATTTATTATTTTATAGCTTTACTTAGTAGTTATGCTGGTAAAATACAATAAAGAATTCACTAATCAAAACTTAAAATTTAGAACAAATCCAAGTTGATTTTATAAACTTGTTTGAAATTATACGCTTTTAAAAATGATTCTTTTTAAAGAAATTGCTCATTATTATGGAATCCGATTTAAGTAATTCCAAAGTCAGGCCCGGTGAAGTTCTGTCTAGATGAGATGGTATTTAAGTGGTGCCTCTGTGACCCTCCATCTCTATTGGGAATGAATCCGGAAATGTTCTGTCTAGATGATATGGTATTTAAGTGGTGCCCCTGTGACCCTCCATCTCTACTGGGAACCGACTGATGAGGAAAGACTATGAATTGAATTCTTCAATTACGATCAAGGAGTTTTAAAAGTTGACAAATGGGGATTCAGTAATCCTTTAAAAGAGGAAGTTATCATTAAAGTATAGTATAAACTGGACCTTAGAACGTGTACTTAAATCTTTATCAGATTAACATGTGATCGAAGACTCATTACCAGTAAATTTGACCTCCATTTTGGGTGAGTACTCTGACATTCCTTGTGTATTTTGATTATATGATATTATGCAAACAATATATATTTTGTGAACTGCTTTTATTCTCAAAATTCATGTGATACCGATGATTTTTACATTTGTGATATGTTTATATTTGTCCATATAAACATACCGATTAAAATGATTATTGAAAAGGATATTGAATATTGAAAATCTGATTCGGCCTAAGGGACCTCTTTACTGACTGACCTTCCCAACTGGGTTATCGCTGGTGTACCCTAAATAAGGCGTTGTGACGAACAAGTTCGATTGACCCTCAACTACCTGGGTATAATACGGTAGAAGAATACGGTATTAGAGTGTACTTGGCCATTAAAATGATATGATTGAAAGAAAAAGATATCACATTTGATTTGTTGCATTCGTCTTATTCTGAGCTATCCAATTGTGATATATATATAATTTCATTTCAAAATTATATCTATTTACTGCAAGTTCCTGTCTATATATGTATATGCCTTCTCTTTGGACTTGAATAGGTATCTATTTTTTGAAAACCCTGGAATGTCTGGAGATTGAACCTCATTTGGCTTTTAGCTAATGTTGTATAAATAACCATTTTTCAGGAAACGTTTAGGCTCACGGACGGAATGAAAATGGACTATATTGAAGATTTAGCTTTTAGAGCTCTTTTTGTAAAATGTTTATTTTGAGCATGTCTGGCTCTCTTGTAATAAGGTTTAAATTTTCTCTTAAGTTGTAACCCGTTGTTACTTTTAATATATATGAAGTTTCCTTTAGAAAGTTCTGATGACGTAATTCCTTTACTTTCAGTATTTTACGATTCATAACCATGTGATAGTATATCCGTTGCATTTATTTAAGGAAACAATTAAATCAGAATATTTGTTGCCTTGGTGGCATGTCAAGACACTCGTTCCCTAATACTATTTTGGGTCGGGGTCGTGACAGTTACACTGTCAGGATCACCGCTTCCATCTGCAGGGGAGCAAATGAGAAGGGGAGTTCAGCCAACAAGGCAGGATAGGGGGAAGTAGTACTGGTGGGGCACCAGCAGCCCAAGGGCAGACCCGTCATAGTGAGCAGAGTTCTCATCAGGGGGACCCTGCCAAGCGATTCTGATCAGGTGACTCCAGACAGGGATTTGGGGGATTCAGGCAAGGCGAGTCTAATCAGCATGACCAATACCATCAGCAGCAGGGACAGGAGCAAGACCATCAGGGTCAATAGTGTTTCCAGCAGGGCCAGTGGCGGGGTGGTAACGACCAACAGGGCCGTGGTCCGAAGGGGCAGAGGGGAGGTAACTTCAGGGGCAGATATTTTGGATGTGGCAAAAATGGCCATAGGCGCCAGGTTTCCCAGAGTGAGATAGGGACCCACAGCAGCAGGGTGCCCGTAATAAGCCGCAGAGGCCACTCTTTCCAGCCGCCCTCCCAGCGCTAGCTCAAGTGCCAGCCTTACCCGCCATCCCAGCTGCTCCAGTTCAACAGGGGCAATTATAGTACGGACGTGTCTATAACGTCCACCAGGCAGCAGCACCTCAGGCACCACCCGCGATTGAGGGTACGTTTCCTATCCATGGCACTATGGGTCAGGTTTTATTTGATACTTGTGCGTCGCACTGTTTTATAGCTACTCATTTTACAAAGGCCTTAGGGTTATTAGACACAGTAGAGGGCACTGTGACATGTGTTGACTCACCACTGGGGAATGGGTCTTTGATTTTCTTTATATGCCGAGGTGTGGGAGTAGAGATTGGTAACTTAATTTTAGCAGCAGACATGCTAGTCTTAGAGATGCATGAGCACGATGTTATTATTGGCATGGATTGACTCGCGGTGTACAGAGCCATGATAGATTGTTTCGGTGGGAGTATCATTTTTTTCGTTCCGGGGCAGGAGATGTTTTTGGTGGCGATGCCTCACCCAGAGGGAGGCTCTTCCACCCATTTGTACTACATAGAGGAGGATACCTCTAAGGAGGTCGTGATTCCCTTAGATTCGATCCCATTCGTTCGTGAGTATTTCGATGTATTTCAGGAGATACCGGGCCTACCCCCCAGTCGAGAGATAGATTTCTCCATAGACTTGATGTCGGGTACTCAACCGATAGCACGTGCACCGTACCGTATGGATCCAACAGAAATAAGAGAGTTACGGGATCGGATAGAGCAACTATTAGGTCAGGGCTTCATTCGTAGGAGCACCTCACCTTGGGGCGCTATAGTGTTGTTTATGAAAAAGAAAGATGGTTCATTGAGGTTATGCATAGATTATAGGGAGCTGAACAAGGTCACTATACGGAACAAATATCTGTTGCCTCGAATCGATGACCTGTTCGACCAGCTGAGGGGAGAAACCTTATTTTCAAAGATAGATTTGAGATCGGGATACCATCAACTACGAATTAGGGAGAAGGATGTGTTGAAGACTGCTTTCTTGACGAGATATGGGTCCTATGAGTTCAGAGTCACGTCGTTTGGGCTGAAAAATGCTCCAACCGTATTCATGGACTTGATGAACCGAGTGTTCAGAGAGTTCTTGAATCAGTTTGTCATCATTTTCATAGATGACATCCTGATATATTCACACACTGAGGAGGAGCATGTCGAGCACTTGACGCAGGTTCTTCAGACTCTACGAGGGCATCAGCTGTATGCTAAGTATGAGAAGTGCGGATTCTGGTTACGGGAGGTACAATTTTTGGGGCATGCTGTGTCGAAATTGGGAATATCGGTTGATCTGAGCAAAGTGTCGGCGGTGAGGGAGTGGGGACAGCCCATGACACCAACAGAAGTGCGTAGTTTCTTGGGATTAGCCGGATACTACAGGAGATTCATCCGAGGCTTTTCGAAGATAACGGGTCCATTGACGAATCTGACTCGAAAGGGAATTCCGTATGTTTGGGATGATACTTATCAATTGGATTTTGATGAGCTGAAAGATAAGTTGACTTTGGCGCCAGTTCTTGCTGTGCCCATGCCGGGAGTAGAGTATTTGGTGTACATCGACGCTTCTTTACGGGGACTCAGAGGAGTACTTCAACAGGAGGAAAATACTATAGCTTTTGCCTCCCGTAAGCTAAAGCCTCACGAAAGGAATTACCCCACCCACGACCTAGAGCTAGCAGCGGTCGTTTTTACATTATGGATTTGGAGACATTACTTGTTGGGGGAGAAGTTTCGCTTGTTCATAGACCACAAGTCACTGCAGTACTTGTTCACTCAGTGAGAGCTGAATATGCGTCAGCACAGATGGTTGGAGTTTGTGAAAGACTACCAGTTCGAGATACAATACCAATTGGGAAAGGCTAACGTGGTTGCTGATGCGTTAAGCCTAGACCGGTGGGAGATGTAGCGGACGTCTGAAAAGTGAAGTGGAAAGAATTGGGCCACCAGGATGTGGTAGCCCGTTCCTTTATATTTATCACGATAGTCACACCAGAGATTGTTACGAGTGTGATACAGGCACAATCAGCGAATTCGTTTTGTCAGGAGCAGATTGTACGGCTTTTAACTGAGGGTGTTGAGTCCTATTCAGTAAGTTCTGATGGAGGTTTGAGGTTTAATGGGAGATTGGTGGTCCCAGAAGGAGAAGACTTACATCATGCGATGATGACACAGTCCCACGGGTCCAGATTTGTAGTACATCCTGGAGGGGATAAGATGTACCAGGATATGAGGCGACAGTACTGGTGGAGTGGATGAAGAAGGACATTACCGAGTTCATGTCCAAGTGTTCTACTTGCCAGATCGTAAAGGTAGACCACCAAAAACGTCGGGATTACTTCAGCCGTTGGAGATATTTACGTGGAAGTGGGAGAGTATTTCCATGGACTTCATTACTGGACTGCCTACATCACAACAGGGTCACGACTCCATATGGGTTATTGTGGATCGGTTGACCAAGGTAGCTCATTTCCTACCATTATGGACAGAGTATACCACGAGCCAGTATGCACAGTTGTTTATTACCGAGGTTGTTAGGCTACATGGGGTGCCCCTGGTTATCGTATCTGATAGAGACAAGATTTTTGTGTCGCGCTTCTGGGAGAGCTTTCAGGAAGCCATGGGTACAGAGTTGAGATTGAGTTCAACTTACCACCCGAAAATGGATGGACAAACAGAGCGTACCAATAAGATGTTGGAGGATATGCTACGCATGTGTGTCCTTAATTTTGGAGGAGGATGGGGGCCGTATCTCCCACTGGTGGAGTTTTCTTACAATAACTCCTATCAGTTCACGACCGACATGGCTCCATTTGAGGCATTGTATGGCAGACCTTGTCATTCTCCCTCTTGTTGGCTAGAGGTGGGGGACAACAAATTGCTCGGACCTAAGGTGATTCAGGAAACTTTAGCTAGGATTGAGCTCATCAGGAGTCTCATTCGGGTAGCCCAGGACAGGCAGAAAAGCTACGCCGATGCAAAATGGTTTTTTCGAGAGTTTAATGTGGGGGACCAAGTATTACTGCGTGGGTCTCTTATGAGAGGAGTGATGAGGTTCGGGAAGAAAGGGAAGTTGGCTCCGAGGTATGTGGGACCATTTCCCATTATCAATAGGATTGGGCCGGTGGCATACAGATTGGGGTCGCTAGATCATTTGCACCGCATTCACGATGTATTCCACATCTCGTCGTTGAGACGATATCTTTGGGATGACATGGCCCATACTCACATCGCGATAGAGGAGATTGATTTACAGCCCAAAAACTCGTACGAGGAGAGACCAGTGTTTATCCTACCATAGAGAGAGGAAATTGAGGTCGAAGGTAGTCCCACTTGTACGGGTCCAGTGGGAGCATCATAATGTGGAGGAATTCACTTGGGAGCGCGAGACAGATATGCGCGAGAGATACCCAGATTTATTCTTATCAGGTATGCCTTATATTTTTCTGAATTTCGGGACGAAATTCCGTTATTGGGGGGTAAGTATGTAATACCCCGTATTTTTATGGCTTTTAAAATCTGGGGATTTATTAAATTTAAATTGAGATATTAATTTAATATTAATCCGAAAATTTATTAAATAGTTACTAGCGTGACAAGAGGTAGTAATTACTGGGAATTTGTCGAATATTACTAAAAGAGTAAAGTAATATATAAGACTGATTTTATAAAAATTGTCAGAAGTGAATAAAATGACAATTATGGAAATTTAAGTCGGGACGCGCTTGTGTCGTGTCAGGCCTAATTATTATTATTAAAAGTGAATAAATTATAAGTCACCTGTATGGTCATTTCGAGTGCGCCAATGTGTCCGAAAGGGTCGCGATAGTCAAAATAATGTACCCAAAGGTTTAGTTTGGGTCTCGGTGCATTTTTAAGCCCAAGTGACATCTCGGGAGGATATTTTAGACATTTTATATTTTTGGGTAATTAAACCCACGAAATTCCTAAGGATATATCAGCCTTTAGGAGTTATCTTCTAGGGCTATCAAACACAAAATCAAAGAACATCCATTAGAGAAGGAGTCGGAGAGCTTTCCAAGCAACTCAAGGCCAAAGACTCACCCGTTTGCACCGCCACCACCACCAAAGCGTAGATCGCGTGATGAGGAACGCAACTATACCTCTTTCGTCCACAAATCAAAAATCCAAATTCCAGGCAACTATTTATCTTGCTTTATTTTTAGTTAATGGCTCAATCATGTTAGTCTAAGATTGTTTAGAACATGTTTCACGAAAGAAATTATATTTTTGGAGATTTCAAATCATATGTTGTAAAGGAAGTAGACGTATTCTGGACATCTAAATCACATGTAGAGGATAAGCCAAGAATTTGTATGGGTTTAGAAGCAAGAAATCCAAGAAAGAACTGAAAGAATGGAAACTAAAGGAAAATTAGGGTTCTTGTAGTTTATGTGAATTTTACCCCATTAAATCTTGATACTTGATGAATTCGAACATGTTTTACGTAGAAAATTATGTAGTTAGGCATATGGTACTTGTATTATTATTAATTGGGAGTTTGTAAATCGTTAATGGAGATTTAGTTGAGGTTGTAGAGGTAAACCTGTAACTGGAAAAGAGCAGGTTTCGTCATAACTGCTTGATCGATTGACGATCGATCGATCGACCCCCTTACATCGATCGATCGACCCCTCTTGGAAAACTGCATATTTTTCTTCTGTTGGTTTAATCCGGTTAAAATGTGTAGAAACCCTTAATTTCTATTATTAGAACATAATGGGATATAGAGAAGACCAGTAGGGTCTAGGTAGACCCCGTTGAGTGAAATTTAATGTAGGTTAAGATTACGAGTTAACGAGGGGTTATTCACATGTAGAAGGAATCATGCGTGCGTTTAATAAAAGATCGAGACCGTAAGGGAGTTAGACCAGAAGGTAAGTGAAAGTGCCTACTGAAATTATACTTAGGGTGATATAATACTTCGAGAGATGAGAAGTAAGTATGGAGTAACTTATATAAGAGAAGAAAAAGTGACGAGTCCGTTATGCTAAATAATCGAGTGAATTGTGTTAAGGACGGATAATTATAATTATGGGTCGTGGGCGCACCTAATTTAGAAATGTGACTATATATATATATATATATATATATATATATATATATGAGTGTATGATTGGGCATATATTATATACCTGTGTAAAAATCATACCCGAGCTACTTGCTATCACGGGGGTTTCCGCGCCAGAACAGTCTTATCTTGATTGGACCTTTATGGGGGATAATGACTCGTACCCTAGAAGATAGTATCCTTGGCACATGATATTTTAGTGATAGTCAGATGGTCCTAAGAGACGTGAAGGTATGTGCTGACCTTTTAGTGACTTGGAACTATACTTCGCCTCCAATTGTATGTGTTTTGTGTTAATACAATTCTAGAGTGATTCCGAACTAGTGATTCGAGAGTGATACAGGGACTTGATGGCAGAGTATGCAGGCACCATAGATTTTATGTGGGGTGAAGATAGTATATATATATATTATATGAGTGACTTATATATACATATATATATACTTAAGTGTGGGAACTTTCTACTGTGCATAAAAGTAGTTAAGTAATGAATAAATACTCCAACTTTACTATAAGTGTTTGAGAACTTTGTGAGATCATTGAGTTATTTTAAATAACATAAGACATATGAGAGAGCTTAATTTTTCAAAATTAAATATCTTAGCCATAGTATTCATCAGAGTGAAATCTTATGGGAAAGTTAAGCTAGAATAAACTTCAGAGATTATTAGTATGGTAGGCGTGCACACTAGAGGAGATGTGAGAATTTCTCAAGAGAGTGTCTTTTACTAATATGGTTGTTACATTAGCTGGTAAGCTTTTTAAATACTTGCTAAACTATTTTTAAATTGTTTTACACTCGGGATCTGTCCCATTTTCTGTTATTTCTCTTCTCTTGTATATATATGTATATATTACAGGTGCCCAGCCACATGGGGGTCATGCTTAGATTTCTTGGAACGGACGCGCTGCAGCTTAGGTGGGAGTTGTAGGCCATTGCTTAGACGACCTTGTTGATTGACTCCACTCTTATTATAGTTATGATTAGTTAGGGCATGTGTCACCCATTTCCTTATTCAATTGGATTGTCAGAGATTTTTATTCATTTATTTTTCAGTATTTGGTACTCTTTGGGATGTAATTCGTGTCAGGATGATTTCATTTGTAGTTTTTAGACTTGGTATTGGTTTATATGAATGGTTAAATTCTCGTGTGTTCCTTTCCATCTTTAACATTTATACGATGCATAAACTGTTAATTAGTGAAAAGGTTTTCTTAATGGAATTAAATAAAATAGAAATAAGGTTTAATTTGTTTTGACACTTAGCTTAATTATGTAGGGTGTTTAAATTGGAAACTTTATTTTGCGACAGTGATGCTAAGAATGAACCAACCGTTCACCTTGATTTTAATTTAATGAAGGACTGATCACCCAGTATTTAATTAGGCGGGGTGTCACATGGTCGTGCTCGTCAAAGAGGGGGGAATTAATATCCACCTCGACAGCGAGCAAGGCTTTATCCCAACCCTTCTTGAAGTTGAGACGACCAATGTTGCCAATATGAGTATCAACATCCTCATACGCTGCGACCCATCTGACGTTGTACGAACTCTCTTTAAGGGTGGTAGCCTCGGATTCCATTTTTTTTCACCTTCTCAGCAAGAACTTTGTTCTCCTCAACCACCGCCAGTTTGCTCGTGCAGACCAAGTCGTAAGACTGCCTCAGCTCCTCAAGCTCCTTGGACGTCGTCTCTTTTGCCTGGTTAGCTTTGTCCAAGGAAAGTTCGAAAGCCTTCTGAGCAACGCTGGCATCCTTCAAACTCACCTCCAGCTCAGCATTCTTCCTCGCCAACTCATCGCGGTTGCGATAGAGGATGGTGAAATCAGATACGAACTGTAAAAAGAAAAAAGAACATTAGCAAAAGAGACATTAAAAGAAGAGTTGCGAAAATAGAGAAGAAAAAGATAGACTTACCAAGGCTAGACCCTGACTTGCCTTCAGGGCTAACTGGTCAGTCCCCATCGATCTCTGGCGATCAGCTGGAAGAACTACTCTCTCGAGCACCGCCGAAGCCAATTGGGGGGAGAGGGCAACAGAATCCCCCTCAGCCAAGGTAGATACGGGCACCAAAGACTGCCCTGCTTTGGTCCTTACTTCTTCTCTCTCCTTTTTCTTTCTTTCTCTCTCTCTCTTTCACTAACGCATCATCTTTCTTCTTCTTCTCCTGCTTATGAGCAACAGTCTGAGAGCCAGTGGTAGTATCTCCACTCCCAGATTTTTGCTTCTTCAAACTACGAGCAAGCAACACATTATCTTCATCATCATCCCAGATTAAATTTTTCCTGGGGGGAGCCATGTCTTCCTCGCTCGAGCTTCCTGAGTCCTCAGAACCCTCCTCCGAACTGGAATATTCCTCGCCATTTGAACTCTCCTCGCTATAACCACCCTTAGCTCTGCCCCTGTCAGCTCCCTCACTCTCTTCACCAGAACTTCTTTCCTCCTCGTCCAATTGAATGGGGTCAGCAACAACCTCTTATGTGATATCTAGCTAAGGAATACTATCCACAGGACGGGCAATGAAGCTGGACCCAATGTTCTTGTACTCCAAAAGGAATACGGCTGATCGTGGATGCTCACCGTCAACCAAGTATTCCCTGATCTTCCAAGCCTTGACCAGCTCAGCAACTTGAATCTCGTGAAGAGCAGGCTCTGTATTCTTTATCTTCGCTGAAAAAGATGAAGAGGGAAATATGAGAAAGACAATATAATAACATAAAATCCACGAGCAGAACAAGGGTTATGCTTACCTATATATTCCTCCCCATAAAAGGGAATCTCAGGTCCCCTGTACCTCGCCCCTTCAATTTGGGGAGGGAACTGCCAGTTTCTGGCAATAAACCCCTCGTGGCAGTAGTCTATGTGGGAATCATGTAGATTTACTATCAATACCCTGTCAGGACTCTTAGGTTTGAGATAAAGGAGACCAGAGTTTATTAGAAAAAAAAGAATAGCAATAGCAAATTTCAGCAAGACCTATATTGGTGCCATAGAGCTGATTAATTCTATGTACACCATTGACAATTTTCCAAACATTTGGCGAGCACTGTGCAGGAACTATATAGAAGTAATTAAAAAAATGCAAAAATAAGCGATTTGGGGAAAAAGTAAGACCCTCATGAGATAACAGAAGAACATATATCCAGTGACCGTCCTCAATGTCCCTGACATTACGAGGAACATGGGAACATTCAATGTCTACCCAGTTTGGAATATTATAGAACTTCCTAAACTCAGTTATCGACCTATTGCCTATTTTTGCCATTAGAAAAGAGAAATCCTAGTATCGATAATGAAGAAATTCCAACAAAAAACAAAGGAGAAGGAGTTTGAAGAACTTACGGAGTGAGAATCAACTTGAGACGATGCAAAGCCACAAGCAGAAAAAATGAGAAGATAAGGAAGAATCTTGAAGGCGAAAGACGAGACCCGTAAGTGAGAAAGCACAGTAAGGAGTTGAGAAATCTTGAGAATGCAAAGAAGTTTGAAGCGATGCCAGGAAATGGCTTCTCCAAACTAGTTTAAACCCTCTCAATCATAACGCACAGGAAACGAAGCAAATCTGCCACCTATATCTACTCAAGAGAGACGCTTCAATCCCAAAGTGCTATGCAATTCACAAAATTGCCATTAAGGCTATTGTGTAAAATTATTGAGCCCAAATTGTGACCCAAAAGTTTTAGAGGCAATTTTGGGTACCTCGATTCACCATTTCGGCCCAGATGAGTAGCCCGATTAAGTCCTGCCCAAAGTCTAAAGGCCTCGTGCATAACTAATCCAGTTATGACCCATTTAACCCTTAAAATCTCTTAAGAGATATTCGAGGGATCATGGTTTAACGCAGAGGAGTCTAGTAGCCCCGCTCTCCGAGAAATGACATGCATATATGTAACCCTCAGCCCGGGACAAAGGACACGAAATTTGTAAACACTCCCCCGGAGTAAAGAGAAATAAGAAACAGAGAGCACTACTGTGGATGTATGCCATTTTGCCGAACCACATATATCTTATGTCATGTGTGATTACATTTATTTTTGTGTTCTTTATTTATTCTGGTGATCGCATTTGCTTATTATTTTTGTGTTGAGATTTATTGTCACCACAATAAATCCCATAAAATACCAAATATGAGATGTGATAACTTATTTCATTGAAATCCTATTCCAATCCACACAAAATATGGAATGAGATAATATTATCCTATCTCACCTCTATATCTCGTACATCGAACGAGCATATATATAGTTACCATATATATTTTTTTAATTTTATTTTTTCAATTTTTTTATCCAATTACAAATTTATGCTATATATATACCATGCTGAACATATTTTAATAAAATGAAAGAAATAAAATTGAACTAAACTAGAATATATTCAAATTATTATGTATATATTTTAAAACATACACAATACAAAATAACATTAATGTATATATACATTAATAATATTGCCAATTGGAGGGTTTAAAGTAAATGAAGTTTTTCATTTTAATCATTTGCCATTTTTTTTTTGCTCTAGTTCACTTAGGTATATTTTGGACACTAAGGTCCCTCCCCCTTAATGTATACCTTATATAAGTTAGGGCATTAACAAATTTAACAAATGTATATTACAAAAATTCATGTATACATTATAAAATTACACGTACAAATTACTATATTTTTCCAAAAAACAACCAAAAAAAATCCATGCATACTTTACAAAATTAATTGTATACAAAAGAGAGATGATCATATAATGTCCAAAAAATATGTTAGTGGACTCTATCAACCAAAAATTAATCGACCAATGAGTTAAAGGGGAAAAAAAACTTTAAAATAAATGGTACCAACGGAGGCCTAAGAGCAACCCTTACGGGTAGGGCAAACATGTATTTATGCGGTATATATGTATGTTACGGGTAGGGTAAAAAGCCAAATATAACGTTTGGTAGGGTAAAAAATAACAAAGATGCAATTGGCTTAGTTAGTTTTTTGTGGGGTCCACCCTAAAACGGAACATCTTGTTCCGCGCAAAGGAGAAAAAAAAAAAAAAAAAAAGCTTAAGCGGAACATCATGTTCCGCCCAAGCTTTCAACAAAGTTTCCTTATTTGCATTTTGTACCCCATATGTTTGCAACGACTTGATTAATGTATGGCAACGACTTTTTTTTTTTTTTTTTTATGGCAACGGCTACTTTTTTTTTTATATGGCAAAGGATATTTTTTTCTTATAAAAAATAAATGATTTCGGGGTACCACATAATAACATAGGACCTTTGGGGAGGAAAATAGAATTTTGAAGAACCCTTAAGCGGAACATGATGTTCCGCCCAAGGGGTAACCCTTAACTGCTTACGGCGTCGTTTTAGTCTTGATACCCCATATTTACACTTGCCCGTAGCAATTTTGTTAGTTTTGATAGGTTATTTTTGGAGTAGTTAAGTACAATTTTGGATTGCCCATAAAGATTGCTCTAACAACAAATCATCTCAAATAAATTAGTTACACGACATCCAACTAATGAAGAACAAATAAAAATGTTGTTATAATTTCTTATATATATAAAAACAAAATATTTGATGGGGAACTTAGAAAGCTATTATTAAACAAAGTGAAAACTATGGATAGCTTGTTCGTCTCCATTCAAATATTCCAATACGCTCTGGAAAAAGGGTTTTCATTGGAGGGTCTGTCAGACAACCGTGTGACCATCCCGGACCCCATGAGAGAAGCCGAGAACGATCCTCTACTGCAGTGATGACCCAAATGGAGCACCAATTGCCTGTTAATCACGCTCTGGTCACACGGTCATGGTTCATCCACCAGACTTAGTTTCTTGTCTCCTTAGAAATCAAGGATAAAGAGGTACGAGCCTATAGAACAGATCCTGTTCAAGTAAGGTCGTGTTCAATCTTCTCCATCTCTCTCTTTATGTACTCTTCCTCTTTTCCACATTCTATCGATGTGGGATATTGTTCTGCTTCTTACCTGTCAGGTAAGTTTGCATTGCTGGTATGGCTGAATAGTTGCGAGTATTTTTAACATTCATGTAAATGTTTCGTGTTTGTCTAAGAAAAAATATGATAACATTTCATGCTTTCTTCGAGTTTAAATGTTTTTTTTGTTTGTCATATGCTATCGTGTAGGGGTCAAAACATGAATTGCAAACCCTTATAACGAATTCGTGATGAATGTTTGAATTGGGTTAGGGTTTGTTTGAACACGGCTAAGAAAACTTTTTGGAAAATCTAGATTTGATAAATGCAAAATTATTGGGTTAAATTTAGTTACAAAATAAGAGTTTTTTTCTTGACACCGAGGTTGTGTCTAATAAACAATTATAAAATGAGTGAAATAAAAAAAAGAGCAATTTATAATTAAATCCCTTGGTAACAATTTTTAAATATTTAAGGACAGTTCACTTTTAGGTTCACTTGTTATGCCACCATCGTGACTTCTAAAAGAAGAGAATTAGTGGGCTAAATGTTTACAATTTGTCAAAATTCCTTTAGTGTTTAAAATTTGTTTAAAATCACAAAGTAATGAAATAGGATAGACTTGATGTTGAACTAGTTTAAATGATCCACCACGTAAGAGGCACAAACATCTCGCACGGAATCAATATAACTCGTAGAAACTGATCGCGTAGTTACGACACTCCCGGTTTGAAAATATGAAGAAAATTTGCAAATATCTAGACTAATGCATAAAAACATGCCACTAGAGAGGGAAGATCCAAAACAATCCCTAAATGATCCGTAAGAGACACGGACACCTCGCACGGGATCAATATAACTCGTAGGCAAAATCATGGCTAAATTTTCTCCAATGCAATCGACCAATCCAATCGTTAAACATGTACTCTGGTCAGAAGAGATACCAAAAATGCTCACCAGTCTTAAAATGAACATTCTTTAAGAAATCGAGAGCGAGTGGTCCACTTTTATCGGCGGACTTCTATAGCCATTAGAGGTTCCGATGTGGATGTGGGAGAGCATATCCATGGACTTTATCACAGGCTTACCTACATCACAGAGAGGTCACGACTCAATTTGGGTAATTGTGGATAGGTTGACCAAAGTTGCTCATTTTCTACCCGTGAGGACAGATTACAGTGCGGGACAGTATGCCCAAATTTTCATTGCGGAGATAGTGAGACTTCACGGGGTGCCTCTAAATATCGTGTCTGACCGAGACAAGATATTTGTTTCACGATTTTGGGAGAGTTTCCAGGAGGCCATAGGTACGGAGTTGCGGTTGAGTACGGCTTATCACCCGCAGACTGATGGGTAAACGGAGCGGACAAATCAGATGTTGGAGGACATGTTGCGTATGTGCATCCTAGACTTTGGAGGTGGTTGGGAGCAGTACCTTCCACTGGTGAAGTTTGCTTATAATAACTCCTATCAATTCACCATTGACATGGCTCCATTTGAGGCGTTGTACGGTAGACCTTGTCGTTCACCAGCATGTTGGTTAGAAGTGGGGGATAACAAACTCCTTGCGCCGGAAGTGATTCAGGACACTTTGGCAAGGATAGAGTTGATACGGAGTCGTATTCGGGTAGCTCAGGACCGACAAAAGAGCTATGCTGATGACAAGAGGTTCTTCAGGAGAATTCAAAGTGGGGGACCAGATGTTACTTAGAGTATCTCCTATGAAGAGGATTATGCGTTTTGGGAAGAAGGGGAAACTGACACCGAGATATGTGGGGCCATTTCCTATCATCGAGCGGGTTGGGCCAGCTACGTATAAACTTGGATTACCGGAGCACTTGCATAGGATTCATGATGTGTTCCATATTTCCTCGCTAAGGAAATATCTTAGAGACGATTTGGCCCATACTCACATTGCTTTGGAAGATATCGATCTTCAACCCGATTGTTCCTACGAGGAGGGGCCAATTGCTATTTTGGACCGAAGCGAGCGGAAACTGAGGTCAAAGATAGTACCATTAGTACGTGTTAAGTGGCGGCATCATAATGCCGAGGAGTCCACATGGGAGCGCGAGGATGAGATGCGCGAGCATTATCCAGAGTTGTTTTTACCAGGTACTCTTTAGTTCCGAATTTCGGGACGAAATTCTGTTATTAGGGGGGAAGTATGTAATACCCCGTAATTTTATTGATATTTATTTATGGGATTAATTAAATTAAATGAGAATTAATTGAGAATTAATCCGGATATAAATACTAGGGAGATGTGAGTTGGTATTTGATTATGATGTGTATATATGGTAATATATGAATATTGAAAATATTAAAATTGTCGCGAGATTGAAATACGACAATTTGGGAAATTTAGTCGGGACGTGCGTGTCACTCGCGTCAGGAATGTAATTATTTGAATTAAAAAGTGAATTATATTTTTATCAACTGAAAGGTCATTTTGAGTGCACCAACGTGTCCAGAAGGGTCGAAATAGTCAAAAAACACTACCCGGGGGTTTAGTTTGGGTTCCGGGGCATTTTTAGGCCAAACCGGCAACCTAGAAGGGTATTTGGTAATTTTAAAAATAGGGGAATTAAAACCCACGAATTTTAGAGGTTAATTTTATATTAGAAATAAACCCACTAAGTCCAATATCAACATTTAACAAGTAGTGGGCTACGAGAGTTATAGGGAGAGTCTTAAGAGGTTCCAAAAGAAACCCCTAGACACCATCACCATCTTTGGGAGAAATCTGTAGATAGAAAGAGGAGAATCAACCTTCATCCTTCAACATGAAATCAGAACATCTAAGGCAAGTGGTTTAATTACATAATTTCAAGCGAATGTTTCCTCCATGCTTAGGATTGAATATATGTTTTGTATTGAAAGTTTGATGAAAAACCCATGAAATTGGAGATAGAACTCATAATCTTATATAGGGATTGCATGTAGAATGGTTATGATTGAATTCCATATCCAAAATACATCTTTTGATGATTTAAAAACGGATTTATAAGGAGAAATTGTAGACATTAAAAATTCTGGCTTCATGTTTATAGGGTTTGGGACAAGGTTTGGGAATTATGATGATTACATGTTAATTTAGGAAGCAATGACCCCAAATATATGTTAGAGGGTGACCTAGGAGGACTTAGGGTAGTTTAAAAACGTTAAAACTTAATTGGGATGATCTTAGTGGGGATTTAGAGAAGAGAAATTTGAAGAAAAACGAATTGGAGGAATTTCTAAGCGCAGTCTACCATCTCGTTAGAAGACCTGCCCAGGTCGTTCGAACGACCTCGTTCGAACGAGTTTCTAACGAGATGACATTATCCCTTCTAACGAGTTGGTAGTTCGTTCGAAGCCTTTCGTTCGAACGACCTCGTTCGAACGAGACTTCTAACGAGTTGACAGAATGGCCTTTTAGGCCTGATTTTATTTCAAATGTCCCGTAGACTTAATTAATTGAGAATTAACCTGCCCTTATTGACTAGTGGGTATAATTGTGAGAATTGGGGTACGTTGAGGAGTAAAACTTAGAATCTTGGAGTAAATCGGGTGACAATTGTGGATTTGGAAACGAGTACCTAATTACGATGTGAGAAGAGTTCACAACTTTAATGTATATAAATCAGGGATTTATGAGTGTAAACATTAAATGATGGTATAAGAGCGAGAAGTATACCTCTATTAATATTCTGAGATATCTAAGATGTGCGAATGCTTAGTATATGTGGTAATCTGTGTATAATATACCTACCATACTTGCTATCATGGGAGGTCGGCGTTCGATCAGGACCATCAAATCTTTGTGTGCCTACGGGGGGGATTTAAATGGGTACCTCAAGGACATAGGCCAGAGAAGGACTTATTGAGAAGTTAATAAGTCTGCTGATCATGGGAGTGTAGGTATGTGCGTGACCTATGTGATGTGAACTATGTTCGCCTCCATTATTTGTGATTGTTGTTATTTGAGAACGATTCCTGAGAGATTCGGAATGCGTGGTACTTATGTACGTGATGTACCGGGATGGGATAGCAGAGTATGTGCGCACCGCAGCTTAGTATCGGGGTGCTAGTATTGTATATTTATGATGCGAATATTATACTGTTAATTGAAATGAACTGTCATGTATATATGTGAATATAAATAATAGCAACGTTATGTAAAGATAAGATGGAAGATCTCTAGTAAGCAGTATTACTAATAAGGGAAATCGAGAATAAATGTAAAGCTCTCTGTCTAAATGAAGATGCCGAAATTAAATCGTGAATCGTATAGTAATGTTAGATTTTTGTATTGGACTAGTTAGATATGGGAATAACTAAATGGGTATGGATACGTTAGGAGTGCATAGATAGTCGAGAGGTGAGTAATTCATGTGAGAGCACGTACTAACATGTATTTTGCATTCATTGTTTAATGTCATTAAAACACTTGCTATTTTTAAACTGTTTTCACAATCGGACTCTGACCCGTTTGCTTCCAAATCTATTTTTGTAAAACCTTTTAGGTGCCCAGTCACAAGGACACCAAGTATAGGAGTTCCATTCAGG
The DNA here is from genome assembly GCA_949130495.1 of Sambucus nigra. Taxonomy (NCBI): domain Eukaryota; kingdom Viridiplantae; phylum Streptophyta; class Magnoliopsida; order Dipsacales; family Adoxaceae; genus Sambucus; species Sambucus nigra. The sequence continues at coordinate 252,206,530 of OX422218.1, read as the reverse complement.
TGACGTGCTGTAGTTGCTGTGGAAGTTACAGAACCTTGACAATAGACGCCTCCATTTTCGATCTTGACTCCATTACCAGATTTTCTCATTTGTTGGGCATGTCGCCCCATTTATTTTAGAGACATCTTACTTATTCAGTTATTTCAGATTTTGGGTTGTAATTAATTTAGTGATGCAAACTTGGTATTTGTTTATTCCTGTATTCGGATTATTGTGAGGAGTATTCCTCCAGACTCATTATTATTTTATGGTTCTTCTATTATGACTATGTTGTGGAGTTTATGTTAGCAATTCATAATTTACTTTGCATGTTAATCGGATTTAATTAAAATTGACAACTCACTTTTTAAATATTAGGTGGCTAGTAATTGTTAAAATGTTTTCGACAGTGATGCTATGAACTGAGCCAACTTGGCATTTTGTATTAATTTGAATAAAGAAGTAGCTACCCGGTATTTAATTAGTCGGGGTGTCACATCCTTAAACTATCGAACAAGTTCTAGAACTATCAAATAATATCTCATAGTTAAGATAAACTACTAAGATTGTACACATGGTTGTATCGATAGAATATCAATCATACTTTAACTTAAATTCTAATCATAAATGTGTGAGACGAACCCAACTCATTAAAATTCTTACCAAGTATAATTAACCAACATATACATTACTTCTTCACAGGATGTTTTGCTGCTAGGGTCTTCATTACCCGTAAGAATGTATTAAAAAACAAGCTGCTTGAAAATATTATGTCCTTTTTCCATAGTTGCAAGGATACCTTCGCAGCGGAGTCGCCAAATATAGGAGGGTAATCGTACTGGCGTCTATAAATATCTATTAATGGAGAGGTATGACCGACCGTTATAGAAGACTTTTTGAATGTAATAATACCAAAATGGTTGGAAATGAGTAAAAACACTTTACTTTATAATAACTTGGATTTCTATTACAAAGGAGTATCAACGATTGAATACAACACTTTTTAATGCATAAAAAAACTTTACAATAATAAATAATGAGCATGCCCTCTTGAGGATGATGATTCTTTGATAGAGGAGAAGTAAGTGCTTTAATAAATATGAGAGAGAACAAGGAGATAATATCTTTGTGCTTTTTGTGGATTTTTGTACAACATAATAGTGTTATATTATGTTCAGTGTTTTATTGTGTAGTTAAGGTTCTATTTACAGGCAAACTTTAGGGATTACGTGTCATTGCACGCCTCTAGAATATTCTTTATGATAAATATCTGGGAACATTTTGTCCCATACGATTGTTGTCACTCTCAGACCGCTATTAACTTCTAGTGGTGTGACACTTGGTGCAATAGTGACAAAAAGGTAATCTTGTTGTTCAATAGGCAAAAAGATACTACTTTGTCTTTTAGTAAAAGCTTGTTGTGTAAGTATGAAATCATGCGAACGACCCTAAGGCCATATCCAATTTTTATTTCTTTCTATTGATTTTTCTACCTTGGAAATAGACAACGAGGCTTTCTATGTAAGGGTGACTTTAATGTGGATAGTGAGTCACATGGAAATTTCTAGATTTCTACATATAGAAATCCTAAAACAGTTATTCTATATGAGGTGGAGAAAGTATGAGAACCCACATTGTTAATTTATAGATATATCATCTTTACAAAGCTAACACATCACAAAGATGGAATTGACCGTTAGAGATAAATTTGTCCATAATTAACAGAAATCTGCTAACAAGATATATAATGGTTTTTAATAGTCAGATAAAAACAACTTTTGGAAAGAAAACATTGAAGAAGGCCTAAGGGTCATTCGCTACTATAGCTTTATGTCAGTCTGTGAGTGACCTTTTAGGTTACTGTGTTTCTTAAGTGACTTAATTGTGTCAGTAACCTATGTGGTTACTCGCTTGCTTGTGTGTGTATGTGACTTAGATGATCAATATATGTCTGTGTACTTGTATGTGTATGTGTCTATAGTTACTGAGTGGTAGTTTATGTATATCTTTACATTATTAATGAGGGGTTGCTCGTGTACTTATTCTATACACTATTAATGAAAGGTTGCTCGTGCATTCTTCTATAATTAATGAGTTTTTGCTTGTGTATCGCTATACAAAACATATACTATTGAAATAATATTATGAAATTTAAAAGTAGGTTCAAAACTAAATCTATGAAGAGCTCTAGGGTTCAACAATAAATTATTTGAATTTATAACCTATTTGAGTACTATTAATAGCGCCCATTCATGTGATTTAAAACATCTCATGTGAAATTAAATACCTTTTACTCCATTTAACCAACCAACAAAAATAGTTCACCCTTGACCATTGGTTACTTTTTGCCAATAAAAAAAATTTAAATAACCCTACGAAATTATACTTGCACACATAATCAATCACATGGAGAGCAAAATATCTGTGCTAATTATGGTAGAACTCAACTACTAAATTTAGCTTAACCTTCATCCCCCAACTCTGGATCACCCATCCAATGGACCTCTTAAGCAAACACACTTTTCTTTACTAATTCTTACCCCGAATCTCCAGAGTTGCACCATTTAGATGAACTCATTGTGAATACTGTTCAAGAACATGAGCTCGGTATTAAAATTATCCTGATAGACTTTAGCATGGATATCGATGAGGAGGTTTGACCATAGTCAATCCCTATCTTTCTTAGTAAACCTTTTATCAACATTCTTTGCATTGAAGGTTTCAATCTTGACATTTATCCATGTTTTTCATCTTCTAAATTTACTTGCACTCGATGAGTTTGTTCTCATAAACAAGTCTACAAGATCCCAATCGTGATTCGAATACATCACGGTATCCTTATTTTTAAGACAAATCTCATAGTCCTTGTATTAGAGTGCCTTGGTATAGTTCTTGGAGCCTAGTTTATGTTCCCTCAAGATCTCATTGAAATGTTCACCCCAAAATAATAACTTATTAGGATGTCTTCTGACCCTTCCACTATGATGTGGCTTAACTTTTGATTCAGTATAGGTTACATGTGTTACTTGATCATCTATAATACTCTTATTACCATTGGGTAATGTATTATCGATATATGTTTGTATTTGTTCTTATACAGGTGGTGAAACAACACTGGTAATCTGATATCTTTTAATCTCTTATAAGGATACCTCACTTATGGATATGTGATTCTGTATATAACCCTCTTTCATTAACCATACATTTATACCACCAATGAGCTCCTTGTGCTTAGGATTATAATATAAACCACCTTTAGATACTATGGGATAACCAAACACATGGACAAACTTTTGTCCTTGTAACTAACTTCCTTACTTCCTTCTGCAGCACATGTGTTGGGCGCCCTAGATTTGAACATGTCCTAGAATAGGCTTGCTTTCATTCTACATATTCAAGAGAGTTAAAGATACCGATTTAGATGGAACTAAATTCAGAATTTATATAGTTGTCTTTAATGAAAAATTCCTAAACGAATGTTGCATTCCTGAATAACTTATTGTGGAACTTACCATATCTGCAAGATGGATATTTTTTTCTCCCCACTACTCCATTTTGTAATGGAGTACCTGGTACATACAATTAGAATATAATCCCAACTTCGAAAATGATTCCTACACTCTCCTTTTGAATTGGTTTACCATATTTTTATGTGATTTTCACTTGGCTTGGTTAATATGCCATAATTTTAATTGAGAATGTGCCAAGAAAGGTTAGGGTCTTTCCAATAAAAAGATCTTAGCCTTGAGGTGATGATTGTGTACCATTTGATGCTTCAATTAAGAAGATTTGTGATTCCCTTAGGAAAGACTTTACTGTAAGTGCTAAATTGCAATGAATAACTAGAACAAAATAAACGATTAAATGCATAAACTAAAAGAAAGGTAAATCTTTAAAATTAAAGAAAAGTAATTGCTTGAAATTAAAGGATTACAAAGTAAAAGGAAAAAAATGTAAAGGCAATAAAATTTTAACAAACTTGAAGAGAAGTTACAATATATTTCGAATTGAAAGAAACGCAGTAAACAAACAAAAATAAAAGAAAATAAAGGATAGAAGTAAATAAATGCAGTTTTAAGTGAGGGAGTCCTTCCTTTCTTTGCCTGATTTGTTTCTTATTTATATAGTTTCTTGTTGTGCAATGTAACTGCTTTGATAACTGTTGGTTGGGTTCAAATATTTTCTGCTTAGGCGCACTAATAACCCCATGTAGGTTATTTTTCTCTAAATTTCACACCAAGTCCAAACTGTGACGTGTGTCACACATTTGTGCTACCAGTTACCTTGAGTTTATATTTTATAGTTTATTTGTTATTACCGATTTATAACCCCATATGGGAACACCTTATTGGGTCATGATAATATAGTGTAAACATACCCCCTGCACTAATTTATTTTGGGGAAAATATTAGTTAGTGTATTGTTAAGCTTCTCATGCCACCACGACATGTCTGATCATCATTACTTTTGCAACATAAGTATGCATTTTGTGGAAGTGAGAACATTGTATCTCTATAAATCAACATTTCGGTCTTCTAATATGAGCGACTCATCTCTTCGTATTTTTTTCTCTTGTACATAGTAATGACACCTTTGGAGAATAACAATCGCAATTTCATAAGTACTTATGAACCTGGTTCAACATCTAACTCGACCTATAGTGTTTAGGACCCACGGGACTTAGCTTCTACTGCTGCTCACGGTATAGTGATGTAGACCAAATTTATGCTAATGGTTGGGTTCTTAGGATATAGCCATGCCACTACGTGTGCTTCAAACTCGGGGCCTGTTGGAACTCCTTTACCCATATTGACTAGATTCTTTGATGTAAAACCATATTCAAAGGTCCCTTATGAGTCGGTTATTGTTTATAGTAAACTTTTCTTTTTTAGGCTCTTCGACGGTTGGGATGATCGTGTTCTGAATGTCCCATTTTCTATAGGGAAACTAAATCCTTTTCTAGCGATCAACATCCTTAGTATGACGAGGCAAACACTCCTGATCTACTTGAAGTTGGGGTTACTAAACGGGGTCTTAATAAACCTAATAAGGCGATTTGTTATCCTATTTTAGTTAATTGTGACTCTCTACCAGCTCCCCCTCTTAATGAGTTGAGTCTTCACCGCATTGTTGTACGACCTCCCTTTCATCTTGAGTATTTGCCTCAAGTGAAGTACCTTTCATTCAATCACAGTATTAGAGGGGATTATGCTTGGACACTACTAATCAAACCCTTTATCCCTTCGGGTAGAGTGCCAATGGGTATGTGAGCCTCTTGACTACTTGACAGTGTTCCACTAATGATTCTTTCAAGTATGGCAAAGTTGGACCTCCTTCTCATACCTTTGTTCAACCATCATGATATGTTTATGCTTTTTATTTAATTCGAGGACAGCTTTGGTCTGGGTGTCTTCGAAGCCTTGGTTACTTAGAAAATTTTGTTGATTGATCCTCTTTATTATCACAATGCTTATCCTGATAACTTGGATGGTTATAAAAAATTGCATCGATAACATCTTTCCCACTGACCTCCCTCATTTAAAGTATCCACCCTTAGTTATCGATGTTGGTAAGGCTCTGGAGGCCCTTCGAGCCTTTTCCCATTTTTTGCCTTACATTCTATTGAAGGGCACACAAAGAATAATTATAATTGGGTTTGCAGGATTCTTGAAAATCTTCCAAACTATATTGGTACACCTAAAGCTCATATATAATATTTCCTTCTTTCTTATCCTTCCATTATGAAAAGGATCAAGAAACTCTCTATTGACTTTGAATATTATGGGAGACGAGTTAACACTCGCGATGAACTTTATTTTTTCCCAAGAGAGTTTTGGAGTGTCATGATCTGTAAGAACATTTTTTCACTAGTTTGGCATATACCGTTACAAATCGTCATGCACCGTCAAGACGAACCAAACTCAAGAATCTCCAAGTTTGAAGACTTGTCGATATCCCGTAAATGTATAAAATAATTTAGAGTTAAAATTAAATCACAAAATTATGTTTGGGATGTTTATTATTTTTTATCAAAAAGGAACAAGAACTTTTTATTTTGAAAAAAAAAAATATTTTATTTTTTTAATCTCGTTCTAACGAGATTGCAAGTCGTTAGATAGGTTGTTTTTATATGTTTTCAAACGAGGACTTACTGTCTAAGTTTTTTTAAGATCATTAGAAGCGAGATAAGACTCGTTCGAACGAGACCATAATCTCGTTAGAATGGCCCCTTCGAATAACCGCGTCGCCTTAAATTTTGTGAACGTCCTATAAATACTTGTTTCGTGTTCAAAACGTTTATGAATTTTGCAAGATTCATTTTTGCATAACTTTTGCGAATGTTCTTCATGTTGTAGTGTTTCAAAACACTTTTTAATTCACAATAAACATCCTCAAATATCGTTCTTGTGAATTAGTTTAAACCCTAGAGAGTTTTGTTTCCTTACATACACCTTGTGGAGAGGATCTCCATGGATGACTTGTGATACCTGAGGGGATTCATTGCTAAGGATAAATACTGAGGCCGAAGGAGGAAGACTGCGATATTTGTGAGTCCTTGCGGGAATTCATTGTTGAAGGACGACTGCGATCATTTTGGTTCTTACGAGAATCATTGTATTTTCCTTTATAAAGTTTGTAAGTTGCGATTTGTAAATTTTATAAAGTGAATAATAGGTTTTGTCCTCTGGGGATTTTTCCTGAAACCTTGTCTTTGTTGAATGCTTTGTTTGATTTATCTGTTTTATCACATAGATGCATGTTTAGGATAAAAAGATAAAATCAATTTAAAATTTGATTGTGCACTCTCAAATTGGAATCCTTGTTGAACATATTTACTTCCTCATTAACAAATTGGTAGAACACTCATCATTTCGTCCTTTACAATTGGTATAAAAACTTTCAGCTTTATTTTCTCTTACAAATTGGTATCAGAGCCGGTTGCTCCAAGTTATCAAGTGATCTTGATTTTTCAAAAAGTTTTTCTCTCTGATACCTTTGTTTCCAAAAAATTGGTATCAGAGCGTGTTGTACTAAGTTATTGTGTTAAATCCTTGTTTAGTGCTTTTTGGGTGTTTTAGTTTTTCTCTCGATAGATTCTCCTAGTTTTGACGACTTAAATCGTTTGAATTTGAAGTTTGCTAAAGAATTGAAATTCTTGAAAAAAATTCTCGTTTTAAATCCGCTATGGATCTTTTGAGAACTGTTCAAAATCAAAGAGATATATTTCGTGAAAAACTTGTGGACATGGACCGTGATTTTAGAAAATTAGAATTGTCCAAGAAACAAAGTGATGACAGAGTCATTTTTTAGAAAAATAATTAGAGAACTATAAAAATTCTTGGGTTAATGTTTGTGCCGTTGAGGATAATATTTTGATTAATTATTTTAAGGGACGTGATAAGACTCTTAGGGATAAGTTTGCTTTCATTAAGGGGGAGCGATATAACCTTTTAGGAATGATTAAAATTTAAAGAAGTCCGTAAAACTTGAAGAGTCAAATTCTTTGCTTGAGTGTAAAATTTGAAGTTGAAAGATGATTTAAAAGACACGAGTAGTGTTGGTAGTTATGGTAATGGCTCACATGTTTTTAATGTTTCAAGTGTTAAGGCCAAGACCATAGTTTGTTTTAAAGGGTCAACCATATCCAAGGACGTTAGAAAATGTCAACTCCTATGTAACATTCCTCACATTGACACATATTCGCATTGTGGTAGGAAAGATCACCTTAGGTGTTTTTGTTTTGATCTTGTATAGGTTATAGGAAGTTGAAGTTTAGGGTTTACTTGGTTCTCGAAACTCGACGCGTTAAGTACACACCTATTTGGGTTAGGAAATCCATTTTGGAGGAGCTATATGGTAAGTAGTTGATTCTCACATGCTTGCACATGATTCTTCTCTTACTATATCTTATAGATGATTGCTTGCATGATTTTGTTTGTCATACTCTAGTTATGCTTCATAATATATACTTGCTAGTGTTATGACATGTGTATCTTTTATATTACATTTTTCTTTTATTGAGTCATATTTGAAAAATACAAAAGAAATTTATTTTGATGATTTTTTTTTGAAAAATAGAAAAAGATTTTCGATTTTTATGTATTTTGGTTTTACACATTTGGTGTGGCATATTGGTGTGTTTGAATCAAATTCACTTTGTAATTTTCATGTGGCTAGGACATTTGGTTATGACTTTAGATACTTAGATTCATCTTAACCATGTTTATGGAGTTATTTCGAACTTGGTTTGCTTTACGGATTCGACTTTGTATATGCCTCCGCACAAACATGTATGAGCTTATTGCATTTTTTCTTCACTATGTATATTTGAGCTTGGTAATATGTTCTCCCATCAATTTTTCCATCTACATGTTTATGTGATTATGGTGGATTTGTGCATGTAAGAACTGTTTCCCGTAAGAGAGTTTGTTTATTATTGAAAAAATATGAGTGAACACGGGAAAGGGTTGCGAGAGATAGGTCGACTCGTCGTTAAAGCCACCATTTGAAAAGTGCCCCCCTCCCTGCCGCCCCCACAAAAAGTAAAAAAAATGAAGGCAATAAAAAGAGCAAAATTTTCCAAAAAGGGACCAAATTTGTTCAGTTTGTTTGATCTTCCAAAAGAAATCATTTCAAAAGAAAAGAATATAAAATATGATATATGTTTATCTTTTGAGGAAGTTTAGTTGAAGATCAATGGGTTTGCACAATGATACATAGTTATGCTTATTTTGTCATGACACTATTGATTTGTAGAATCATCAATAATCTAGGCTTGTGTGAATGTTTGTTTTGTTCATTAAGTTCAAATTTATTTGTCACTTGAGGCTAAAGCTTAGTTTGATAAAGTTTTATAGTCAATTAGAACTTCTTGAACATATTTGAGTATCTGGCTTATAATATATTTGTGTTTAGTTCTCACCCATTCATTCCATCCCACACATTTGGACACATTGATACTATGCTAGTGTGTAAAGCTTATGTGTTTTGTGTCATGTTTTGTAGTCATTTATACCTATATACGTGTGCCAAATTTTCTTCGATATATTTTGCATATACTATATATGGTATTGTATGTTGTATTAGTGAAACTTTTTTTTTTTGGGAAAAATTGATTTTTTTTCTAAAATAGTCGGATGTTTGCCTTTGTGATTATCATTACTCGTGCTTGATTTATATTGTTTTGTGATGATATCTTATATTCTACGTGATGCTTCGTATTTCATGCTTATGTTTCCATTTTTTTGTCCATTTCGGATAAAAACAAAGGGGGAGAACAAATTAAAATTGAGTTTAATTTATGAGGGAGAATTTATTTATGAGTTTTATCTTATTTCAAACTCGATGCGTCACGAGGGTATATGTTTCTTGTTTCATGTGTGTAGGTACTTAAAGCGGAATTCAAGACACAAGTATGAAGAACAAGAAATGGAAGAAGAGGTAGTTTAAAGATAAAGAGACTTATGCCATTCCGTTCTAGGGTTAGGGAGGGTATTTGTATTCTTGTCATAGGAGATTTTTTATTTTAATTTATTGTTCGGTAATGTTTGTTTGTTTTGTACTGGAATACCAAAAAGGGGAGATTTATAAGAATATTTTTTCTAATACTGTTCATAACATAGGTTTAGACTAGTTTGGTGTATCCCATTACAAATCGTCACGCACCGTCAAGTCGAACCGAACCATCTCCAAGTTTCAAGACTGTAATACCCCGTATTTTTATGCCTTTTAATTTTGGGGATTTATTAAATTTAATTAGAGATATTAAATTAATATTAATCCGAAAAATCATTTAAATACTTACTAGCGTGATGAGAGTTAGTAATTACATTTGTTATAAGTTACTTTATGGGTAAAGTAAGTGGTGTAATTATGATTAGTAAAATTATAACGAGAATCTAATTTGAAAATTTTAGAAATTTGTCGGGACGCGCTTGTGTCGTGTCGGGATTAATTTTGGACTATTGAAAGTAAATAAATTATAAGTCATACATATGGTCATTTTGAGTGCGTCAATGTGTCCGGAAGGGTCGAGATAGTCAAAATAATGTACCCGGGGGTTTAGTTTGGGTCTCGGGACGTTTTTAGGCCAAATTAACACCCCGGGAGGGCGTTTTGGACATTTTATATTTTTGGGCATGAAAACCCACGAAAATTCTAAGGGTATTTCAGATGGCAAGAGTCATCTCCAAGGGTTAGAATCACCATAAACCAAAGATGGCTATAGGAGAGGAAGAGGAGAGGCCTTCCAAGGAGTTCTAGGCCAAGAACTCCACCATTTACACCGCCGTCGCCGCCAAACGATAGATCACGCAACGAGGATCATAACCCCGCAAGTTTTTCCCACAAATCTGAATCAAGAAATCCCAGACAAGTATCTATCTAGCTCTATTTATGTTAATGCTCCAATAATATTAGCCTAGGATTGATTAGGACTAGTTTTTGTGAAGGAAAAACATATTTTGGAGAATTAAATTCGCATGTTGTATGAGAAATAGATGTATTCTGGAAACCAAATTCATATGTAGAGATTGAACCACGAAATTACAGTAAATAAAGGGTATGAAATCTGGTAAAAGAATGGGAAGAAACTAAACAAAAGAAAAATTAGGGTTCTTGATGTTTTTATGGATAATGCCCTTTTAATTCGTTATTTATGATGAAAATCCGCATGCTTGACGTAGGAAATCACTTATTTGAGGTTATAATACTTGTAGTATAAATTATTGGGAGTTTGGTAGTCAAATATATCATTTTGGATGATGTTGGAAGAACAAACCCTAACTGAAAATTCTGCAGATTTGCCATACCTGCTTGATCGATCGATCGATCCCAGACCCTCGATCTATCGAAGGATCGATCGATCGAACATCTGCCATAGATCGATCGACCCCTCCTGACAGGCTTATATTTTCCTTTTTAAATGGTTAATTGCAATTTAAGCGAATAGTAATCTTTGGTCATTTCTATTAAAACATTTCGGGATATAAAGAAGACCAGTAGGACTTTGAAAAAAATATATGGAACCATTAATGTAAGTCGAGATTAAAATTTCACGGAGGGTGTTTTACATATAAGGGACAATAGGAATATGTGTTAAAGGGTGAGACTCGTAAATAAGTTACGTTGTAAAATAAATGAGCACCTACTGAAATTACACTTGGAGAAATAGGAATTTACGAGTGTTACGTAGTAAATTGTAACAATCCCACAAATAAGAATAAGAGACAAACCGTTATACGTGATAATCTAATATTGAGTAATAAGGATAAATATCATAATTATGGGTCGTGAGAATGTACCTAAATTTGATATGAGAATAGTGGTATACATTTATGACTGTGTTTATGCATATACTATATACGTGTAAAAATCATGCCCGCGCTACTTGCTATCCCTGAGGTTACCGCGCTGGGACAGTCTTATCTCAATGGGACCTTTATGGGGGATATTGACTCGTACTCGAGAACATAGGAATCCTTGGTACAGGCTATCAGATCGATAGTCAGACGGTCCTAAGAGACGTGAGGGTATGTGCTGACCTCTTAGTGACTTGGAACTATGCTTCGCCTCAATTTGTATGTGTTTTGTGTTAATACAGTTCGAGGGTGATTCCGAATTTGTATTTCTCTTAGCACGAGTGATACGGGGACTGGATAACAGAGTATGCCCGCACCATAAAATTTATGTGGGGTGCTGTTAGAATATATAAATATTATATGTATATTTAATTTATATATTTTAAATCTGGAATTTTGGGACCACCTACTATGACTATGGTAAGTAAGAAATGAATAATTATTTCAACTTGGGAATGATTGTTTGAAAAGTATGTTATTATACCGAGAAACTTTATAATCTTATAAGGCATATGTGAGAACTTTGCTGTTAAATAAAAATTAACCTCCTAAGTATTTGAAATTGTCGACATGAAAATTTACGAGCAACTTAAGATAAGACAAGTTAAACCGTTGGGAATATTAGTGCGATAGGTGTGCACATTAGAAGAGAGGTGAAAATTTCTCAAGGGAGTGCCGCACTAATATGTTGGTTGCATTAGCCGGTAGCATTTTAAATACTTGATAAACTAATTTTAAATTGTTTTACAATCGGGTCTGACCCGTTTCCTATTTTCTCTTCTCTCTTGTATATATGTATATATTATAGGTGCCCAACCACATGGGCGTCTTGCATAGGATCCTTTGGAAGAAACGTGCTGCAGCTTAGGTGGGAGTTGCATGGCTCTTGCTTAGACGACCTCATTATTGATTCCACTTCTAGATTTATTTTATCCAGTTGGGCATGTGTCGCCATTTTCCATTATTCAGTTGTTTTATCAGATATTATGATTCGTTTATTTCTAGTATTTATACTTTGGGTTTTATCACTGTCAGGATGTCTTTAAGTTTTAATGTTGTAATCAATTAGTTGGATGTTTAATTATTTGGATTGTTTGTTCCAGTATAGTTGTTGGGTGATTCTTAATTTATGAATTACGTAAAGTTTTAAATATTGGTATTAATTGAAATTTGGAAATTGATGTCTTAAAAATGGTTTTGTCACTTAGCTTAATTAATTAGGGTGTTAAATTGGAAAAGTTATATTTGTGCGACAGTGATGCTAAGAATGAACCAACCGTTCACCTTGATTATAATTTAATAAAGGACTGATCACCCGGTATTTAATTAGGCGGGGTGTCACAGGTGGTATCAAAGCATCAGGTTCTAGTGTTCTTTTGGATCTGTACGGCTTATTTTGCTTTCAGATTAGCGTTCTTGCTATAGAGCCCTATTTTAGGATTGTTGTATTCTTGCTTTTACGATTACGTCTTCAGATATTTGAGATTTGATAACAGCTGTAGACTAATGAATTTCTTCACGTTTCAGATGCCTTCGAGACGTGCACCACGGGATAGGCGTGCCCAAGCTGAGCAACCAGTAGCTCCGGCTCAGGGAACGGTGAATGCAAATGAGGTAGCTGCTATCTTTGCTCAGGTGGTGAATGCCGCGGTAGCGGTAGTACAACAAGCTCCACCCCAAGTTCAGGCAGTGGCACCAGTACCGGCACAGCTTCCATCTGCATGGGAGCGAGTTAGGGATGCCTTTCAGAAGGTGCATCCCCTAGAGTTTGCAGGTGGTTCAGATATAATTATAGCCAGCCAATGGAAGAAAGATATCCAGAGGCATCTGTGCATGTACGAGTGAACGGACGTGCAAAAATAGCTATTGGCTTCCTTTAAGCTAGTGGGGGCTGCTTTGCATTGGTGGGAATCCACTACCACCTTGGAGGAGAGGGATATCATTACTATTCAGTCGTTTTGGGCACGGTTTGACAACAAATACTTCCCATCCGCCGTGCAGACTGAGATGAGGAGGAAATTACTGAGTCTGAAGCAGGATAATTCAACTGTTGCTGAGTATGAAGAGGAGTTCACAAGACTTCTTACTATAGTGCCAGATGAGGCACCCACTGAGGGAAAGAAGATTCTATTATTTGTGGACGGATTGGCTTGGAGGATCCGTCAGCACCTCATAGGCAACCTGTCACTGAGTATCTACACAGACGTACTCAATGCTGCTTTGTTACACTGCCAGGATCACCGCTTCCATCTGCAGGGAAGCAAGCGAGCAGGAGAGTCCGGCCAGCAGGACAGGACAGGGGGTAGTGGTGCTGGTGGAGCACCGACATCTCAGGGGCATACTCGTCAGCATGAGCAGAGTTCCCATCAGGGGGACCCTACCAAACGGTTCTGATCGGTGATTCCAGACAGGGATTTGGGGGATTTAGGCAGGGTCGGCCTAATTAGCAGGGCCATCAGGGCCAACATCGTCAGCCGCAGGGTTATCAGCAGGGCCATCAGGGCCAACAACGTTTTCAGCAGGGCCAATGGCGGGGTGGTAACGGCCAACAGGGCCGTAATCAGCAGGGACAGAGGGGAGGAAACTTCAAGGGACGATGCTTCGGGTGTGGTAAGAATGGCCACAGGTGCCAGGATTTCCCAGAGGGGGATAGGGCCCCACAGCAGCAGGGTGCCCGTAATGAGCCACAGAGGCCACTTTTTTCAGTCGCCCTCCCAGCACCAGCTCGGGTACCAGCCCTACCAGCCATTCCAGCCGCTCCAGTGCAACAGGGGCAGTTACAGTACGAACGTGTCTATAACGTCCACCAGGCAGCAGCTCCACAGGCGCCACCCGCGATTGAGGGTATGTTTCCTATCCATGGTACTATGGGTCGAGTTTTATTTGATACTGGGGCGACACACTGTTTTATAGGTACTCATTTTGCGAAGGCCTTAGGGTTATTAGCCACAGCAGAGAGCACTGTGACATGTGTAGACTCATATACCCTATCGTACAATTTTCATTGTAATATTTATCGCAAAGGTTATAAACTCATATCCTAAAGACCTAACTTATTTCGACTCCCAACGGTTATTATTATATGTGGGATTGTTATAATTTACTACGTAACACTCGTAAATTCCTATTTCTCCAAGTGTAATTTCAGTAGGTGCTCATTTATTTTTACAACGTAACTTCTTTACGAGTCTCACCCTTTAACACATATTTCTATTGTCCCTTATATGTAAAACACCCCCCGTGAAATGTTAATCTCGACTTACATTAAAGGTTCCATATTTTTAATAAGTCCTACTAGTCTTCTTTATACCCCAACATGTTCTAAAATTAATATTCAAGAATGTCTAATCATTTAAGTTGGAACAACCTATAAAAAGGGGAAATGTGAGTTATGCAGGAGGGATCGATCGATCTATGGCAGGTGTTCGATCGATCGAAGCATCGATCGATCGATGCTCTGAGGTCGATCGATCGATCAAGCAGGTATGACAAATCTGCAGAACTTCCAGTTACGGGTTTTCACCTCCAACATCATCCAAAATGATATATTTGACTACCAAACTCCCAATAATTTATACTACAAGTATTATAACCTCAAATAAGTGATTTCCTACGTCAAGCATGCGGATTTTCATCATGAATAACGAATTAAAGGGGCATAATCCATAAAAACATCAAGAACCTTAATATTTCTTTTGTTTGGTTTCTTCCCATCCTTTTACCAGATTTCATACTCTTTAATTACTGTAATTTCGTGGTTCAACCTCTACATATGAATTGGGTTTCCAGAATATACTATTACTCATACAACATGCGAATTCAAATCTCCAAAATGGGTTTTTCATTCACAAACACTAGTTCTAATCAATCCTAGGATAATATTATTGGAGCATTGACTGAAATAGAGAAAGATAGATACTTGCCTGAGAATTCTTGGTTCAGATTTGTGGAGAGATTGGTGTGGTTGTGATCCTCGTTGCGCGATCTAACGTTTGGCGGAAACGGCGGTGCAAACGGTGGAGTTCTTGGCCTAGAACTCCTTGGAAAGCTCTTCCTCTTCCTCTCCAATGGCCGTCTATGGTTTATGGTTCTTCTAACCCTAAAATATGACTCCTGCCATCTGATATAACCTTAGAAATTTCGTGGGTTTAATTCCCCAAAAATATAAAATGTCTAAAATACCCTTCCGGGATGTCAATTAGGCCTAAAACTGTCCCGGGACCCAAAATAAATCCCCGGATACACTTTTCTGAATATCTCGACCCTTACGGACACTTTGGCGCACTCAAAATGACCATACGGGTGACTTATAATTTATTTACTTTCAATAGTCCAAAATTAATCCCGACACGACACAAGCGCGTCCCGACAAATTTCTAAAATTATCAAATTAGATTCTCGTGATAATTTTATTAATCATAATTACACCACTTACTTTAACCATAAAGTAACTTATAACAAAAGTAATTACTAACTCTCATCACGCTAATAAGTATTTAAATGATTTTTCGGATTATTATTAATTTAATATCTCTAATTAAATTTAATAAATCCCCAAAATTAAAAGGCATAAAAATACGGGGTATTACATACTTCCCCCCTAATAACGGAATTTCGTCCCTAAATTTGAAAAATGAGGTGTACCTGGTAAGAATAACTCTGAGTACTTCTCACGCATGTCTGCCTCACGCTCCCAAGTGGATTCCTCCACATTATGATGCTCCCACTGGACCCGGACAAGTGGGACTATCTTTGACCTCAATCTCCTTTCGCTATGGTCTAGGATAGCCACTGGCCTCTCCTCATAAGAGCTGTCGGGCTGTAAATCAATCTCCTCAATCGTGATATGGGTATGGGTCAAGTCATCTCGAAGGTATCGTCTCAACGACAAGATGTGAAATACATCTTGAATGCGATGTAAATGTTCTGGCAGTCCCAATCTTATGCTACCAGCACAATCCTCTCGATAATGGGAAATGGTCCCACGTAACTCGGGGCCAATTTACCTTTCTTTACGAACCTCATCACTCCTTTAATAGGAGATACATGTAGTAATACTTGGTCCCCCACATTAAACTCTCGGAAGAACCGCTTTTCATCGGCGTAGCTTTTCTGCCTATCCTGGGCTACTCGAATGCGATTCCTGATAATCTCAATCCTAGCGGAGGTTTCCTGAATCACCTCTGGTCTGAGCAACTTGTTATCCCCCACCTCTTGCCAACACGCTGGGGAACGATAAGGCCTGCCATACAAAGCCTGAAATGGAGCCATGCCAATCGTGAACTGATAAGAGTTATTATAAGCGAACTCTACCAGTGGAAGATGTGGCTCCCAACCTCCTCCAAAATCAAGGACACACATGCGTAGCATATCCTCCAACATATGATTAGTACGCTCTGTTTGTCCATCTGTCTGTGGGTGATAAGCTGAACTCAACCTCAACTCTGTACCCATGGCCTCCTTAAAGCTCTCCCAGAAACGCGACATGAAAATCTTGTCTCTATTTGACACAATATTCAGGGGCACCCCATGTAATCTGATAATCTCGGCAATGAACAACTGAGTGTATTGACCCATGGTATAGTCTGTCCGCACCGGCAAAAAATGAGCCACCTTGGTCAAACGGTCCACAATCTCCCAGATGGAGTCGTGGCCCCGCTGTGATGTTGTCAACCCAGTAATAAAATCCATTGAAATACTCTCCCACTTCCACGCAGGTATTTCCAATGGATGAAGCAACCCCGACGGTTTCTGGTGGTCCACCTTTACCAGCTGGAAGGTAGAACACTTGGATACGAACTCAACAATGTCCTTTTTCATCCCACTCCACCAGTATTGCCGTCTCATATCCTGGTACATCTTATCTCCCCCAGGATGCACCGCAAATCGGGACCCGTGAGACCGGGTCATCACTGCATGACGTAAGTCTGCTCCTTCGGGAGCCACCAATCTCCCATTAAACCTCAAACCTCCATGGAAACTAACAGAATATGACTCAGCACCCTCAGCTAAAAGTCGTATAATCTCTTGATGATTCTAGGATGTTTAAAGTATTGGAAATCATTCATATATGCTGATATATCATGTATTACTACGTGTATCTCCTATGAAAGGAGTGATGAGGTTCGGAAAGAAAGGGAAATTGGCCCCGAGGTACGTGGGTCCATTTCTCATTATCGAGAGGATTGAGCCGGTAGCATACAGATTGGGACTGCCAGAACATTTACATCGCATTCACGATGTATTTCACATCTCATCGTTGAGATGATACCTTCGGGATGACTTGGCCCATACCCATATCGCGATTGAGGAGATTGATTTACAGCCCGACAGCTCTTACGAGGAGAGGCCAGTGGCTATCCTAGACTATAGCGAAAGGTGATTGAGGTCAAAGGTAATCCCACTTGTCCGGGTCCAGTGGGAGCATCATAATGTGGAGGAATCCACTTGGGAGCGTGAGACGGACATGCGTGATAAGTACCTAGAGTTATTCTTACCAGTTACACCTTATTTTCGAATTTCAGGACGAAATTCCGTTATTAGGGGGGAAGTATGTAATACCCCGTATTTCTATGCCTTTTAATTTTGGGGATTTATTAAATTTAATTAGAGATATTAAATTAATATTAATCCGAAAAATCATTTAAATACTCACTAGCGTGATGAGAGTTAGTAATTACTTTTGTTATAAGTTACTTTATGGGTAAAGTAAGTGGTGTAATTATGATTAGTAAAATTATCACGAGAATCTAATTTGATAATTTTAGAAATTTGTCGGGAAGTGCTTGTGTTGTGTCGAGATTAATTTTGGACTATTAAAAGTAAATAAATTATAAGTCACCCGTATGGTCATTTTAAGTGCGTCAATGTGTCCGGAAGGGTCGAGATAGTCAAAATAATGTACCCGGAGGTTTAGTTTGGGTCTCGGGGAGTTTTTAGGCCTAATTAACACCCCGGGATGACGTTATTTTATATTTTTGGGCATGAAAACCCACGAAAATTCTAAGGGTATTTCAGATGGTAAGAGTCATCTCCTAGGGTTAGAATCACCATAAACCAAAGACGGATATAGGAGAGGAAGAGGAGAGGCCTTCCAACGAGTTCTAGGCCAAGAACTCAACCATTTACACCGCCATCGCCGCCAAACGATAGATCACGCAACGAGGATCACAACCCCACAAGTTTTTTTCCCACAAATATGAATCAAGAAATCCCAGGCAAGTATCTATCTTGCTCTATTTCAGTTAATGTTCCAATAGTATTAGCCTAGGATTGATTAGGACTAGTTTTTGTGAAGGAAACACATATTTTGGAGAATTAAATTCACATGTTGTATGAGAAATAGATGTATTCTGGAAACCAAATTCATATGTAGAGATTGATCCACGAAATTACAGTAAATAAAGGGTATGAAATCTGGTAAAAGAATTGGAAGAAACTAAACAAAAGAAAAATTAGGGTTCTTGATTTTTTTATGGATTATGCCGCTTTAATTCGTTATTCATGATGAAAATCCGCATGTTTGACGTAGGAAATCACTTATTTGATGTTATAATACTTGTAGTATAAATTATTGGGAGTTTGGTAGTCAAATATATCGTTTTGGATGATGTTGGAAGAACAAACCCGTAACTGGAAATTCTGCAGATTTGCCATACCTGCTTGATCGATCGATCGAACCCAGACCCTCGATCGATCGATCGAACACCTGCCATAGATCGATCGTCCCCTCCTAGCAAATTTATATTTTCCTTTTTAAATGGTTAATTACAATTTAAGCGAATAGTAATCTTTGGTCATTTCTTTTAAAACATTTCGGGATATAAAGAAGACCAGTAGGACTTTGGAAATATATGGAACCATTAATGTAAGTCGAGATTAACATTTCACGGGGGGTGTTTTACATATAAGGGACAATATGAATATGTGTTAAAGGGTGAGACTCGTAAAGAAGTTACGTTGTAAAATAAATGAGCACCTACTGAAATTACACTTGGAGAAATAGAATTTACGAGTGATACGTAGTAAAATGTAACAATCCCACAAATAAGAATAAGAGACAAATCGTTATACGTGATAATCTAATATTGAGTAATAAGGATAAATATCATAATTATGGGTCGTGAGAATGTATCTAAATTTGATATGAGAATAGTTTTATACATTTATGACTGTGTTTAAAAATCATACCCGCGCTACTTGCTATCCTTGAGGTTACCGCGCTGGGACAGTCTTATCTCGATGGGACCTTTATGGAGGATATTGAATCGTACCCTAGAACATAGGAATCCTTGGTACAGGCTATCGGATCGATAGTCAGACGGTCCTAAGAGACGTAAGGGTATGTGCTGACCTCTTAGTGACTTGGAACTATGCTTCGCCTCAATTTGTATGTGTTTTGTGTTAATACAGTTCAAGAGTGATTCGGAATTTGTATTTCCCTTAGTAGAAGTGATACGGGGACTGGATAGCAGAGTATGCCCACACCATAAAATTTATGTGGGGTGCTGTTAGAATATATAAATATTATATGTGTATTTAATTTATATATTTTAAATCTAGAATTTGGGGACTACCTACTATGACTATGTAAGTAAGAAATGAATAATTATTTCAACTTGGGAATGATTGTTTGAAAAGTATGTTATTATACCGAGAAACTTTATAATCATATAAGGCTTATGTGAGAACTTTTCTGTTAAATAAAAATTAACCTCCTAAGTATTTGAAATTGTCGACATGAAACTTTACGATAAGTATTAAATCCTACGTATTAAAATATTATGACTTTACTACTTAATTTAATTATTCCCAAGCCTTCCTCATTACTCAAGGATCAAACAGGTTTTTCCTCAACATTATATTCAGTAAGAAATCACTAATATCCTACTGGTCCGTATCATCATATCTCCCGAATTACCACGAATTAAACTGTCCCTTTTATTAGGGATAAAACCGATAGTTTCAAATCTCTTATAAACACATCCTCTATCAACTAGGATTAAATACCATCATCACATGGCTCATAGTCTATAGTGTTTCCTTCACACTATATGACTTATCAACAAAATCAACGTCCTCACATCCTATAACATCTCTCCACTCCCGACGTGGTTAAGGTTCATGCGCGGAACGTCTCGCAAAGCGAAATCCAAACAAGGAACCCCTCCAATACACTACTCCTTAACTTTGTCGATTGTGGAGGTTCGTCAACTTCAAATACGCAACCGGGATAACCTCATCCCCTCTTTCAACCAAATATGGTCTGAACTCCCATCTCTATCCAGGAGCCATACCACTAAGTGCTTGTACTACACTCAGTCCTTGCGCAATCAATAATGAGCTTAAACTCAATTCTTGATGTTCAAATTGTAACCCTAAGTCTACCCAGGTATTATATTAAATCTTCCCTACTGGACCTATCCTTAATCCTCAAGTATACAAATTAGAATCCAACACATGAATCTAGCAAACGAAATTTCTTCTAATTTAACTATTATAATTCCAATCAACTAAATCCCAATCAAATCAATTCAAATCTTATCTAGGGCTTAATGATCTTCTCTAAGTCCCATAATATCCCATTAACAATCACTAAAGATCTACCAAAGTTTTGGGATAAGAACCAACAATAAAAAGAAATAACTTTAACAATCCTGGGGAGGTCGATCGATCGAAGGCAGGGGGTCGATCGATCGATCGCCCAGGTAACAACCCAATTTTTATGCATTTCTTCAACTACGGGTTTAACCATTTTTGATCATTCAAACCTTCATATTAACAACCCAAATGACTTATAATCCTTACTACATGATATATCAACATATATAAATGATTTCTAATCATCTAAACATCCTAGAATTATCAAGAGATTGAATTAAAAGCATGTTTATATCCTCTTTTTTTTCCAGAAAATTATCAACATAATATCTTCAAGAACACATCAATGGTTTTCATAATTTATTCAACAGATTTATGATTATTTCGTGGATTACTAACTACCTACAACATGAGTTTGATTCCTATATATTTTTTAGTTTTTGGAAAATCCATTAACAACTCTATCCTTTCATCTTTCAAACATGAAAAATCTCATCTTTTTATAACTATTCTAACATGGACAATATACAAACTTAAATTGAAAATATCAAACACTTGTCTCTAATGAAGATCTGATCATTTGGTGTAGTATATCACAGGTGGTTCTCCCTTCTCCGGTCAACCTCCGGTGGTGCTTGGTGGTGGTGACCCTTGGTTCTTAGTTCTTCTCCTTCCTAAGTAAACTCTTCTCTTCCAAAGCAAACTTTCATTTTCTCTAGGAAGATGACTTCTCTATTTTGTGTAGAAGAGATGAATAACCCACGTACACTTAATCTCCAATTACTTATAATAAGACAAAACTCAAAATCACTATTCACCCCTATAAAAATGACCAAAATATTCTTTTGGGTTGTCTTTTCATTTTCAAATGACCCGAGACTCAAATTCAACATCCAAATAGACTTTTCTGACTATTTCAAACCTTTCGGATGCAACGACGCAGTCGAAATGACTATAAGATCGATAGAAAATAAATTTCCTTTTTAATTTAACAAATTAGTCCCGACACGTCCCATACCGCGTCTGACTAAATATCCAAATTACCGAACAATAATTTTTAATAATCATCACATTCATATATTACCTAAATATCTTTAAGTAATATGCAAAATCATCCATTTTAATATCCACAATTCGGATAAAACCCAAATGAATTAATTTATATTAAAATCCAATTAATTCATTAATTTAAAATATAACTCATTTTAAAAATCATTAAAATCACGGGGTATTACATACTTCCCCTCTTATAACAGAATTTTGTCCCAAAATTCAGGAATATAAATCATACCGGTAAGGTCAACTCCGAGTATAAATCTCACATTGCATGAAATCTAAGTAGTACCGCCCATACAGTACATTAACGAAAATCTCCATCGATGTTACACTAAGTCTCACCATATAGTTCCAACAGAATCAACTTTAAACTATACCCAATCTTCCCTATACCATCCTCGTGATAAAGTTTGGCAAAATAATCCTCACTTATTAAACAAATAAATCCTGAAGTCACAACTACTTACCGTTTCACAATAAGAGAGTAGATGAGTAGACTCTATTTGAAATCGATTAAACCTAAAATTTTTAATCGATAAACCTGATATTTTTTTTAAATCGATAATCCTGATTTTTATATACTATTGACTAAGGACCTGAGGAGTTTCGATGACCGACTACTTTAGGTAGTAGTGTATCGAGGGGGTTCCTTGTTTGGATTTCGCTTGCGAGACACCCCACGCATGAAACTAATAACCGTTGGGAGCCGAAATAAGTTAGGTCTTTGGGATATGAGTTTATAACCTTTGGATAAATCTTATAATCAAAGTGGTACGATAGGGTGTATGGGCGCCCTGGATGGTTGAATGGTAGTAGTTTTCATAATTGTGAGACAGTGAGTAGTTGTGACTTCAGGATGTATTTACTTGATGATTGGAGATCGTTTGTTTTTCCCAAACTTTGTCACGAGGATGGTATAGGGAAAATTGGGTGAAGTTTATATTTGATTTGGTTGAAACTATATGGTGAGGTTGGGCGTATAACATCAATAGGGATTTTTGATAATGTACTGTATGGGCGGTACTACTTAGATTTCTTGCGATGCGAGATTTATACTCGGAGTTGACCTTACCGGTATGATTTATATTCCTGAATTTCGGGACGAAATTCTGTTATAAGGGGGGAAATATGTAATACCCCATGGTTTTAATGACTTTTAAAATGGGTTATATTTTAAATTAATGGATTTATTGGATTTTATTATTAATTAATTCATTGGGTTTTTATCCGTATTGAGGATATTAAAATGTATGATTCTGAATATTACTTAAAGATATTTAGGTAATATATGAATGAAATGATTATTAAAAATTGTTGTTCGGTAATTTGGATTTTTTTAGTCAGACGCGGTATGGGACGTGTCGGGACTAATTTGTTAAATTAAAAAGGAAATTTATTTTCTATCAACTTTATAGTCATTTCAACTGCGTCGTTGCATCCGGAAGGTTCGAAATAGTCAGAAAAGTCTATTTGGATGTTGGATTTGGGTCTCGGGTCATTTGGAAATGAATAGACAACCCAAAAGGGCATTTTGGTCATTTTTATAGGGAGGATGAATAGTGATTTCAGATTTTGTCCTATTATAAGTACTTGGAGATTAAGTGTACGTGGGTTATTCATCTCATCTACACAAAATAGAGAAGTCGTCTTCCTAGAGAGACTGAAAGGTTGCTTGGAAAGAGAAGAGTTTACTTGGGAAGGAGAAGAACTAAGAACCAAGGGTCACCACCACCAACCACCACCGGAGGCTGACCGGAGAAGGGAGAACCACCTGAGATATACTACACCAAAGGATCAGATCTTCATAAGAGGCAAGTGTTTGATAATGGCAATTTAAGTTTGTATATTGTCCTTGTTAGAATAGTTATGAAAATAGATGATTTTTCATGTTTGGAAGAAATAATGGAGTTATTAAATGGATTTCTGGAAACTGAACATATATAGGAATCAAACTCATGTTGTAGGTAGTTAGTAATCCATGAAATAGTCATGAATCTGTTGAAGAAATTATTAAAACCATTGACGTGTTCTTGAAGATAATATGTTGATAATTTTCTGGAAAAAGAGGATATAAACATGCTTTTAATGCAATCTCTTGATGATTCTAGGATGTTTAGAGTATTGGAAATCATTCATATATGCTGATATATCATGTAGTAATAATTATAAGTCATTTGGGATGTTAATATGAAGGTTTGTATGATAAAAAATGGCTAAACCCGTAGTTGCAGAAATGCAGAAAACTGGGCTGTCACCTGAGCGATCGATCGATCGACCCCCTACCTTCGATCGATCGACCTCCCCAGAATTCCTATAGTTGTTTCTTTTTAATGTTGGTTCTTATCCCAAAACTTTGGTAGATCTTTGGTGATTTTTAATTGGATATTATGGGACTTAAAGAAGATTAGTAAGCCCTAAATAAGGTTTGAATTAATTTGATTGAGATTTAATTGATTAGAATAATGATAATTAATTTAAAGGAATTTCGATTGCTAGATTCATTTGTTGGATTTTAATTGACATGCATGAGGATTAAAGATAGGACCAGTAGGGGTGATTGAATATAACACCTGGGTATCCTTAAGTTTACAAGAGGGTTTAATCCTAAGTGAAAGAAGATGAGTTTATAGGGGATGTGAAACTCTCGGTTTTAACCCTAATTAAAAAGGGAGAGTTTAATTCGTAGTAATTCGGGAGATATGATGATATGGACCAGTAGGGTATTAGTGACTTCTTACTGAATATATGTTGAGGAGAAACCTATTTGAATCTTGAATATTGAGTGATGCTCGGGGATAATTAAATTTAGAAGTAAAGTTATGATATTTTATTACGTGGGATTTAAAGAGATATAATGCTACGTATGGGAATAATCTAAGGGTAATTTGAGTACCTTGTTGATAGTATATTATAGGAATGATAATGCCTATTTAAATGATTGATGATTATGTGTATGACATACCTACCTTACTTGCTATCGACGAGAGGTTTACGCGTGAGGGCAGTCATATCCTGATGAATCCATGGGATCTTTGATTTGTCACTCAAGAACATAGGTCTATGAAAGACTTATCGGGGAGTTGATAAGTCCGCTGACTGTGGGTACGTAGGTATGTGCGTGACCCATGGATACAAGAACTATGTTCGCCTCCACTTTGTTTGTTGATGTTTGTGGTTCGAGGAATCCTTACCGAACCTTTAGTCCCCTATTCGGCGACCGACGATGATGGGATAGGATATCAGAGTAATTCATTGCACCGCAGCTGTGACTCGGGGTGGCGTATTATATATGATATATATATATATATATATATATATATATATATATATATATATATATATATATATATATATATATATAATGAATTAAATGAATGAATGGTTATATTGTGGTTAAATCTTCTACTGCGTAATAATTGTGGATAACGGTGAATTGAGAAAAGAATTGAAATAAGATAATGAATATTTATTGAAGAGATCAATTCATATTAATGATAAATGATTCATGTTAAGGGGAAATGATTCATATAAATGAGAAATGCAAATGAACGATTATATGACGTATGGTATGGGACATACGGGGTTAAAATCTGGGATGAAATCATATTATGGAAATTAGTAATGAGGAACCATTAACTAGGAGGTTAATAGGAAACGTTATGTGTGCACTCTAGTTGAGAGGTGAGAATAGCAAGTGAGAGTTGTATTTCTAGAATAGCAAGATTCAAATAGGTTTTTCCTCAACGTATATTCAGTAAGAAGTCACTAATACCCTACTGTTCCATATCATCATATCTCCCAAATTACTACGAATTAAACTCTCCCTTTTTAATTAGGGTTAAAACCGATAGTTTCACATCCCTTATAAACTCATCTTCTTTCACTTAGGATTAAACCCTCTTGTAAACTTAAGGATACCCAGGTGTTATATTCAATCACCCCTACTGGTCCTATCTTTAATCCTCATGCATGTCAATTAAAATCCAACAAATGAATCTATCAACTGAAATTCCTTTAAATTAATTATCATTATTCTAATCAATTAAATCTCAATCAAATTAATTCAAACCTTATCTAGGGCTTACTGATCTTCTCTAAGTCCCATAATATCCAATTAACAATCACCAAAGATCTACCAAAGTTTTGGGATAAGAACCAACATTAAAAAGAAACAACTATAGGAATTCTGGGGAGGTCGATCGATCGAAGGCAGGGGGTCGATTGATCGATCGCTCAGGTGACAACCTAGTTTTCTGTATTTCTGCAACTACGAGTTTAGCCATTTTTTATCATACAAACCTTCATATTAACATCCCAAATGATTTATAATTCTTACTAAATGATATATCAGCTTATATGAATGATTTCTAATACTCTAAACATCCTAGAATCATCAAGAGATTACATTAAAAGCATGTTTATATCCTCTTTTTCCAGAAAATCATCAACATATTATCTTCAAGAACACATCAATGGTTTTAATAATTTCTTCAACAGACTCATGACTATTTCTTGGATTACTAACTACCTACAACATGTGTTTGATTCCTATATATGTTCAGTTTCCAGAAATCCATTTAACAACTCCATTATTTCTTCCAAACATGAAAAATCATCTCTTTTCATAACTATTCTAACATGGACAATATACAAACTTAAATTGCCATTATCAAACACTTGCCTCTTATGAAGATCTGATCCTTTGGTGTAGTATATCTCAGGTGGTTCTCCCTTCTCCGGTCAGCCTCCTGTGGTGGTAATTAAATTAAGAATCTTGAATATTGAGTGAGGCTCGGGGATAATTAAATTAAGAAGTAAAGTTATGATATTTTAATAC
The DNA here is from genome assembly GCA_949130495.1 of Sambucus nigra. NCBI lineage: Eukaryota > Viridiplantae > Streptophyta > Magnoliopsida > Dipsacales > Adoxaceae > Sambucus > Sambucus nigra. The sequence goes on along the minus strand of OX422218.1, from coordinate 252,179,698 downwards.
GTGGGATTTAAAGAGATATAATGCTACGTATGGGAATAATCTAAGGGTAATTTGAGTACCTTGTTGATAGTATGTTATAGGTATGATAATGCCTATTTGAATGATTGATGATTATGTGTATGACATACCTAGCTTACTTGTTATCGACGGGAGGTTTGCACGTGAGGGCAGTTATATCCTGGTGAATCCATGGGATCTTTGATTTGTCCCTCAAGAACATAGGTCTATGAAAGACTTATCGGGGAGTTGATAAGTCTGCTGACTGTGGGAACGTAGGTATGTGCGTGACCCATGGATACGAGAACTATGTTTGCCTCCAATGTTTGTGATGTTGTTTATGGTTCAAGGTATCCTTACCGAACCTTTTGTCTCCTATTCGGCGACCAGCGATGATGGGATATGATAGCAGAGTAATGCATTGCACCGCAGTTGTGACTCGAGAAATCCCAGGCTAGTATCTATCTTGCTCTATTTCAGTTAATGCTCCAATAATATTAGCCTAGGATTGATTAGGACTAGTTTTTGTGAAGGAAAAACATATTTTGGAGAATTAAATTCGCATGTTGTATGAGAACTAGATGTATTCTGGAAACTAAATTCATATGTAGAGATTGATCCACGAAATTACAGTAAATAAAGGGTATGAAATCTGGTAAAAGAATGGGAAGAAACTAAACAAAAGAAAAATTAGGGTTCTTGATGTTTTTATGGATTATGCCCCTTTAATTCGTTATTCATGATTAAAATCCGCATGCTTGACGTAGGAAATCATTTATTTGAGGTTATAATACTTGTAGTATAAATTATTGGGAGTTTGGTAGTCAAATATATCGTTTTGGATGATTTTGGATGAACAAACCCGTAACTGGAAATTCTGCAGATTTGCCATACCTGCTTGATCGATCGATCGAACGCAGACCCTCGATCGATCGACCGAACACCTGCCATAGATCGACCGACCCCTCCTGGCAGACTTATATTTTCCTTTTTAAATGGTTAATTACAATTTAAGCGAATAGTAATCTTTGGTCATTTCTATTAAAACATTTCGGGATATAAAGAAGACTAGTAGGACTTTGGAAATATATGGAACCATTAATGTAAGTCGAGATTAACATTTCACGGGGGGTATTTTACATATAAGGGACAATAGGAATATGTGTTAAAGTGTGAGACTCGTAAAGAAGCTACGTTGTAAAATAAATGAGCACCTACTGAAATTACACTTGGAGAAATAGGAATTTACGAGTGTTACGTAGTAAATAGTAACAATCCCACAAATAAGAATAAGAGACAAACCGTTATACATGATAATCTAATATTAAGTAATAAGGATAAATATCATAATTATGGGTCGTGAGAATGTACCTAAATTTGATATGAGAATAGTGGTATACATTTATGACTGTGTTTATGCGTATACTATATACGTGTAAAAATCATGCCCGTGCTATTTGCTATCCCTGAGGTTACCGCGCTGGGACAGTCTTATCTCGATGGGACCTTTATGGGGGATATTGACTCGTACCCTAGAACATAGGAATCCTTGGTACAGGCTATTGGATCGATAGTCAGACGGTCATAAGAGACGTAAGGGTATGTGCTGACCTCTTAGTGACTTGGAACTATGCTTCACCTCAATTTGTATGTGTTTTGTGTTAATACAGTTCAAGAGTGATTCGGAATTTGTATTTCCCTTAGTAGAAGTGATACGGGGACTGGATAGCAGAGTATGCCCGCACCATAAAATTTATGTGGGGTGCTGTTAGAATATATAAATATTATATGTGTATTTAATTTATATATTTTAAATCTAGAATTTGGGGACTACCTACTATGACTATGTAAGTAAGAAATGAATAATTATTTCAACTTGGGAATGATTGTTTGAAAATTATGTTATTATACCGAGAAACTTTATAATCATATAAGGCTTATGTGAGAACTTTGTTGTTAAATAAAAATTAACCTCCTAAGTATTTGAAATTGTCGACATGAAACTTTACGAGCAACTTAAGATAAGACAAGTTAAAATGTTGGGAATATTAGTGCGATAGGTGTGCACATTAGAAGAGAGGTGAGAATTTATCAAGGGAGTGCCGCACTAATATGTTGGTTGCATTAGCCGGAAACATTTTAAATACTTGCTAAACTAATTTTAAACTGTTTTACAATCGGGCTCTGACCCGTTTCCTATTTTCTCTTCTCTCTTGTATATATGTATATATTACAGGTGCCCAGCCACAGGGGCGTCTTGCATAGGATCCTTTGGAAGGAACGTGCTGCAGCTTAGGTGGGAGTTACAGGGTTCTTACTTAGACGACCTCATTATTGATTCCACTTCTAGATTTATTTTATCCAGTTGGGCATGTGTCGCCCTTTTCCATTATTCAATTGTTTTATCAGATATTGTGATTCGTTTATTTCTAGTATTTATACTTTGGGTTTTATTACTGTCAGGATGTCTTTAAGTTTTAATGTTGGAATCAATTAGTTGGATGTTTAATTATTTGGATTGTTTGTTCCAATATAGTTGTTGGGTGATTCTTAATTTATGAATTACGTAAAGTTTTAAATATTGGTATTAATTGAAATTTGGAAATTGATGTCTTAAAAATGGTTTTGTCACTTAGCTTAATTAATTAGGGTGTTAAATTAGAAAAGTTATATTTGTGCGATAGTGATGCTAAGAATGAACCAACCGTTCACCTTGATTATAATTTAATAAATGACTGATCACCCGGTATTTAATTAGGCGGGGTGTCACAAAGACTTCTCGACATCCCGTAAAGGTATAAAATAATTTAAAGTTTAAGTACAAAATTAAGTTTGGGATATTTATTTTTTTTTATCAAAAATGGACAGAAAATTTTTATTTTCAAAAAGAAAAATATTTTATTTTTTTAATCTCGTTCAAACGAGATTGCAAGTCGTTAGATATGTCTTTTTTATATGTTTTCAAACGAGGGCTTACTGTCTAAGTTTTTTTAAGGTTGTTAGAAGCGAGATAATACTCGTTCGAACGGGATCATGATCTCTTTAGAATGACCCCTTAGTTTTATTCGAATAACCGCACCGTCTCAAATTTTGTGAACGTCCTCTAATATATGTTTCTTGTTCAAAATGTTTAAGACATTTGCTAGATTCGTTATGCATAACTTTTACAAAAGTCCTTCATGTTTTAGTGTTCCAAAACACTTTTTAATTCACAACAAACTTCCTTGAATATCGTTCTTGTGAATTAGTTTAAACCTTAGAGAGTTTTGTATTCTTGCATACACCTTGTGGAGAGGATCGTCATGGCTGACTTGTGATACGTGATGGGATTCACTACTGCAGACAAAGGATAAGGCTAAAGGAGAAAGACTGCGGTCTTTGTGAGTTCTTACGTGAGTTCATTATTGAAGGAAGACTGCGGTTATTGTGGTTCTTGCAAGAATCTTTGCAGTTTCCTTTATGAAGTTTGTAAGTTGCAATTTGTAAATTTAATAAAGTGAATAAAAGGTCTTGCCTTGCGGGGATTTTTCCTGAAACCTTGTCTTTGTTAAATGATTGATTTCATTTATTTGTTTTATCACATAGATGCATGTTTAGGATAAAAAGATAAAATTAGTTTAAAATTTGATTGAGCACTCTCAAATTAGAATCCTTGTTGAGCATATTTACTTTCGCATTTACAAATTGGTAGAGCACTCACCATTTCATCCTTTACAATTGGTATCAGAGCTTTTAGCTGTGTTTACCCTTATATGATGGATCCATACGTCTTAGTATTCTAATTCTTTTCATCAAATACAATTATCTCTGGGTCTAAGGAGTTGAAGGGGAAAGCTCAAGAGGCTGTGGTGAGTTTTTGAATATCATGAGCCCCTATTTCTCGAAATGGTTCACTCTAAAAATGCTTGGATTTAGTGGAAAATTATTTTAATTACATGTGGAATTATTTCCACCACTTTGTAACTTATTTATTATCTCACTGGTACACATTTACAGGAATCTGATGTTGTATTTCTCCCATACTTTTTGTAAACCCCATTGTGGACAATTAATATAAGAAGTGTTTTGTTTGTTTGTTGATGGTTTGTGATTGAACCAATTTTGTTATGAATGTTTGTTCTCTGATTTTTTTGGTATTTAATTTTATGTTAACCATTTTTATTACCTTATTATCTAATTTAATTCAACCATTTGGAAAATAATTGCATTTAATCGAATTTGGTAAAATTACTCGTCGTAATTTTGCACTTTTTAACCCTAAAATGTTCAAATTCTAAAACCTTTTTATACACATGGATTTTTATTGGTAGTAGTCCAATCAAATCTCATAGAACCTGTGGAAACTTGCAAATGATGAATTTTAGTTGCCAATCGAGATTAATTAATTAAAACATTGATGATGTTTTGCAATTTTCTTCAACCAACGCACATGGTTGCCTTAAAACTCTCACCACTTGATTTTCCATTTTCTGGATCATTAATAAAACGGAATTTAATCATGGGGGCGTTTGGATTATAACCACCAAAAGTTCCACTTGCCTCTTCTCTTCCTCATAAATCTGCTTTTTGGAGGGAAGTTTTTCATATACACGCGTAAACTTTTTCCTTATCCTTTTTGCATTTTAAACGGTTCTCTCACAGCTATTAAAACTCATTCTAGTGCATATTCCCCTTTTTACCATTTTGTTTTTTCTTTCAATTAAACGGTTCTCTTACAGCTATTAAAACTCATTCTAGTGCATATTCCCCTTTTTGTCCTTTTTTTTCCTTTCAATTAAACAGTTCTCTTACAGCTATTAAAACTCATTCTAATGCATATTCCTCTTTTTATCATTTTTTTCCTTTCAAAATGCATTTCAATACTCAAACATATTTACTTTTTTCTCCAAGCTTTCACCATCAATGGCATACAGCTCTTCGGAGGTCAATGAGTAACTTTCGTTCGACAAAACCATCAATAGGCTTATGGTCAATACCTCTATTATTTTGGGGAGGATTTTTTCCCGATAAAATCTTCGTGTGAGTAATCACTTACCACCATAGGTTCTTTATTTACACAAGAGCTGCATTTGCACGTGTGGACCAGACTCTCCTCGTCTAAAATTCTACTAAACTCCAAGAACCTCCTCCTCCAACACACATTTAAGTTAAGGGTTTGGTTCATAATGTTAGATGATGGTTGGTCCAAATGGACGCATAAGAGGGTGGCTCTCAAAACATCACATATGGAGAAATTTGTAATTTTTGACGCTGTGAAACTTTGCTTAACGGACATTAATATTTACCCTTTTGTGATCCCAAGCATTCTTTGCTTTTGGAATTCAAGGATTAATTTCTCCGAATTCAATTTTGGGATGGCAGTCCCCACTATTTGGATGTTTATCAATTGATTGGATTCAAGTCTCTAGGAGAGGAAGTTCACTCATTTATGAAATTCGTCGAGGTATCATGGACATTGAAATGTGGAAACCTCCATTTGGACTACCCCACCTTTATGCATGCACATACGAACACCCTAAGTTTAACTCATAAGGAGTATTTTTGTTTATGAATAATTATAGAATATTCTTTCTTCTTTGCGAATATCATGAAGAGGTAAGGAAGTTTCTCTTGCTCCTTATCTTGTGGGATCTCTTTATAAAAATTGTTCTGAGCTTGTTGAAGACCCTTTCAATTCTTAACAAGATGGTCACAAAGGGTTCTTGAAATGTGGCTTCATTGATATTTTTCACAAATTGATCATATCAAATATGATTCTAACTTAATCCATTTTCAAGATTATTATCGCTCTACTCATGGAATAAAAGCTTAAAATCTCTTATTACAATATTTATAAGTTTTCTATCTGATAAGCTAATGATCCATTTGAAACCCTTGTTGACACCCATTAAATCGCCACTTTGTCTAGTTCTAATTATGCTGAATCCATATACTACACCACAAGATGATCTCTATTGGGAAAGTTCTTAATCCCTAGGGATTTGTATTGTGGAACATCACCTCCAACTTTACCCAACTTAAAGTCTTTTGGGGGATTTACACTTGCCTGCCCAAATTGTAAGGTAACTTGGTTTTTACTAATATATTCTAGTCCCAATGAGGAGTCAAGTCGATCCTCGTGTGTTTCCTAGGTCCTCAGAACGTTTGAAGGAAATTATTTTACAAGGCGTAGCATAGTATCATAGGGTTCAAAACACTTCTATATCATTACATGAGTTGGTTTTAATGCATGTGTGATCCCATTTTTTAAAGATTGGTGGTCCAAGTACATCAAATTCTTCTGAAAATCGAATCCTTCTTCCCCTTGTAAGGCCTTTAGTTATTTCTTGTAATTATATCCTTATGTGTATTGGATTTAACTAAGCCATTTGATTTTGTTATAGAAATTCCACCACTTGAAAGTTATGAATCTTGACTCAAGAAAAAATTAACCCTTAAATAAACAGAGGCTTTAGAGGAGGAACTTTCGACGAATGCTAGGGAACAAGAATATGTTCTTCTTATTAGACCAACTAGGTTAAGGTATTCCTCTAGAAATACTACTAGTACTTTATCAAGTATTATTGGGCCTGATGAGCTTAGCATATCTGCTACGTTCATCATTCACAGAAGAAGTGTGTGAAAATAATGATAAGGAATCATGTGCACCAAGCCCAATTGGCAGGTATGCCAATACATTTTTTCGTGAAGCGAATCATCAATTTGGTATCATTATACAATTAACTTTGATTTCGAACTAGTATTTTCCTTTTATAGGCTCAACTGCTGCTTCAGTTAATGTGGATGGGTAAATTTCAATTGGAGATTCTAGAACACCTCCTCCAACATCCCCGATCCATGAACTAAGTGAGGCAAGTTATATTCTTTCTTTATCAACTAATGCCCTTCAAATTCAGATGTAGGGGTAGAGACATTCCCATAAACTATTAATACTTCCATTCTCAATGTTTCCTCTCATGATAAGACAACCAAAACCCTAATTTAAAATAGAAAAGAGCCCATAGAGAATCCCAATCTTGATGGAAAAACTCTATTATAACCTTCTCTCACACTAATTCTTATAAATGTTTTAGGATCAAGGGCTTCACCATTGAGAAAATCATCTCTTAAGGTAAGGGTCAATCCTCTAGCCGAGGATGTTCCAAGTTTAATGAGATCACATCAGTTCATTGCCTTCCATGGACAACTGCAAGATATTATGTCTAAGGCCGCAGTTCAATCTTGGGAAATTATTACCAAACTATTGTATAGAAATTTGAAGATCTCATCCAAGTGAAACACACTATATAGTTTAATTATTAGGAATCTATATTATATAGGAGTTTCAAATAGTTTGGATATAAAGACAAAATATCTTCTAGTTTGAATTGAGCCACCCTTCAACAAAGTACTACAAAGACTGCATGCGGTAATCATGGTTTATAAGTCAAAAGGTAGTCAACAACACACTATAGGAGCACACTTCACTCATATTACATTTATTATGTTTAAAATTATTTTTAATAATCTTTAGGAATTTTTAAAAAATTAAAATTAATTTTAACATTTAAAATTGATTTTAAAACTTTTTGGGCTTTAATTGAATTATTAAAACTCCCATTTAAAACCTTTTGGACTAATTCTCAAACCAACATTAAAATTTGGGGATGCAAATGGGATTTTTTAAGTCTTTAAATTTTGTGTTTGTTGGTTGATATGAAAGTAACACGTGTACGCAAATGGTTGCATTTCATTGGCCATAAGTTTGTTTTCTTTACCTTAAATATCTAAAAGCCATTCCTAGCCATTGATCTAATTTTATCTATGGTCTACATGTTGCCTTTAATGATGTCAGTGCAACCATTCTTAACCAATGGGATTGCTTGACTTGTTACCGGTATTAGATGGTCTAATTTACTTGAGCGTTGCATTGTGGGACGTTAGATTAAGCTTGATCCAATAATCTTAATCTCAGCCATTGGTTTGATCTACACTCTCCAGAACCTTCAACTCTCGCTATAAATAGGAACTTTGTCTCTACATTTTGGAACTTTTGGAGAGTCTGAGGGTTGAGAGAAAAAGAGATAAAGAGAGAGTAAAGAGAGAAGAAAATCAAAGAGAAAATAGTTTCATGGGAAACTCTTTCAAAATCTTTTTAGAAATTTATTTTCTATACACAAAAGTTGTTAGGGTTTGTAAAGAAAGAAGGATCTCCCTTCATTTTGTTCAAAACTTCTTCTGTAAACCATGTTTTTCACTTTCAATCATTTTGGGTTTTTGTGAGTTGTGATGATGAGTGTTTTTGAGCATAGAAATCCATACAACCTCCTCTGATAAACTAATCTCTCTCATAACAAGCTCACGTGGTTAAAAATATCATTTCTTTTTAAAAAATTGAGATTTAAATCTTATGATACATTTCACGTTATTTTTATGTTGTTTTTCTGCGATTTCTATTTTTTAGAAATCATCTCTCGTTGGATCTTGGTTTAAAAGTTTTCAAAAATTTCAGATCCACTCTCCTCTCTGTTTTAAAATTAAAAAAAAAAGAGACTTAAATCGTCTTGCATGTTTTAGATCTAATATCTTGTCATAATTTTACATTTTGTAAAATTTTTGTTCATAAATAATCTTTTTAGATCTAGGGTTTTTCAAGATCTAAAAACAATCAGATCTGAAATAAGCTTTGAGAATAAGTCTGATTTTTTGAATTTCAAAACAAAATCTTCATTTAGATTCTGTGTAATTTGTAGGATAAGTTTGTAAGAGTTAACTGTGTGTGGGTTACATTGTTGCATGTTTAGGCACATACTGTTACACCACTTTCACACACTGAACACTTAAAGAAAGTGTGTTATTCAGAGAGAGATCAGTTTTGACTGAGTCGACAATTCGCTAAGAAGGAAAAGGAGAAAGAGCAGGACAACCGACAAGTGAAATCAAAGAAGAAGAGTAGTACACCGTTGGACAGATTGCTCAAGTTAGGTATACTTCATGTCCTTTATTTTGATTATGTGGTTCTGTTGTATGCTTATAACCTGATTCGTTTTTAGTTGATTTTTTTTATTTGTGGCATAGAGGTCAACATATGGATGTTTCCCCTAATTTGGGATTTTACCACATAAAAACAAATCTTGTGTGTACTTTATTGCTTTCAGTTCTTTATTCTTGCAATACTGGTTCGGGTACATAAGACTTGTTGTGGTTTTTATTTCTAAAAACTGAGTAACCAAGGATCTTGAGTTTAAGTCCATTTTAAATCTTTACACATTTTGTGTTTATATTCAAAAAGAGTTTCTTCAACAAGTTTAATCGAATTTTACCTAAATTTTAACTTTTTTTAATAACTTGCTAAGCGATTTTCAAGTGGTATCAGATCGGGTTCTTCAAAATAATTTTGATCCCAAAACTTCTGAAATTGCTTTTGAAAAATAATTTTTTTGATGGATGAAAAATTTGAGAAGCTTGGTAACCTATCCCAACCACCCCTCTTTGACGGACACAATTTTCCTTACTAGAAGGTAAGGATGATTACTTTCATCCAAGGAACTCTAGGTAACGATGTATGGGAGATGATTGAAAATGACTATGTTCACCCCACTAAGCCTTTAGCTGAAATAAGTATAATAAGCGTTAAGAAAAGTCTCAGCGAGTTCACCAAGGAAGAAAAGTAAAAGTCACTTAATCTGTGAATAAGCATGAATTTAAACGCGGTCTTTCTGTACAACTTCCAAAGAAGCTCGATACATATTTATCACTGCCCGTAAAGGTGATGAGCGTGTTAAGGCTGGGAATACACAAATGCTAGTTCAACAGTATAACACCCTTATGATGGATGAGACTGAATCATTTGTCGACTTTTACATTAAGTTGACTGATATTATCACTAAACTGCATGCTAATGGGATAGTATATGATAGGAAAGAAATCATGCTTAAAATTCTTAGATCCCTGCCTACTAAGTTTGATAATAAGAGACATGCTATTAAAGAAATGGATGACCCCAACTTACCTCCTGAATTATTGAGTAGCAAACTTATAACTGTTGAAATGGAGTTACTGGAAACATATGACCTCACATAGTAAAAGATTCTCTGGTTCTAATGTTGTATTTTCATCTCAGTTAACTGTCCCCAAAATGACTTTACCCGACTATGACCTAGGATTAGATGAGGATTATAACTTAGAAAGTTTGGACAACCAAATTGCCTTGATGTGTAAACAATTTAAGAAAATTATTAAGTGTAGGAATGCAGTTGCTTCTAAATAAGCGAAACCTGGATATCAAAACTTTCAAAAATAAGACCACATGGTAGAAATCGGGATAAACAAACCTTTGACAATAATTCTAGACCTAATGAAGACCTTCTTCACACCCTTCAATGTCCCAAATGTGGGAAAATTGGACATTTTGTTAGTAAATGAAGAACTAAACTGAACAAAAGGACCAAGGACCATATGTGTAAAACATGGGATGCCTCTAGTGACTCAGAAGAGGATGAACCTGAGTTATCCGATGCTAATGAATCATGCATGTCTTTCTTTGCTAAAATTATATATTTTGATGACAAATCTTGATTGCCTGCTGATAATATTATATCTCCTGCTGTTGTAAATGATGTAAATATTATTGTGATAAACGATCCTAGTAATTCTAGCATAAGTGTGAATCAAAGTGAAACATCTTTTGATGAACTGGATGGGTGTGTGAGTACCATTACATAAACTGAAGCATTAGGGGACACATCACACACATCACTTAATGAGTCCGAAGACGAGTTTCCTGACATACAAGAATTGTACACTAAGACCCTTAAGAGGAGTGATAAGTTAGAAAAAATGGTGAAACAGTTAACTGAACATGTTGAACAACTCAGTAATAGTGTTAGTAAAAATGCTGAGGAATACAATAATCAATATATTGCCCATGAGACAAAAAGAAAATAATATGTTTCCAAACTGAAAGAAATTTTTGGAAATTTTTTTATTTTATAGGAAATGTATAAAGCTACCTTAGTGGAATTAGAAGAATCCTATTGGCCCCATTTTTTTGGCATATGATTATTTTTATTGCCTTAATTTTTTCTTGAGTTATTTTAAATAGTGGCTTTCACCATGAGTTACTCGTACTCTCACAGCCCTTTTCCATAAATACTATCATTTTTTTGAAATCTTTGTATCTATACACATGAGGCAAAGCAAATACCTTCGTGACATATCGAGTTTGAAATGAGATAAACATAAATCAAAATTCAGATCAGAATCTCAATTCTCCCCCATAATTAAAACTCCTCCATAATTCGTTCTCCCCCTTTTTATTTGTCCAAAATATATACGAAAAAGAATAAATAAAACAAATATGGAGTTTCCACGATAAGCATAGCAAACAACTACGATCATTAAGAGATACTCAAAAGCATTCTGTAACACCCCGCCCGCCCGGGGAGAGCGAACGGAGCGCTAATGCGATAAAATAAATCCAAATCCACAAGTGACAAGGTATAGAGCATCTAAATAAACCCACAATAATATAAATCCACTAATATCAATCTCTTCAATTACAACAAGTCTCTCGAATTAAAATACAACATCTAACTCAAAAAATAAATACAAATCTCCAAAGCTCTATACATCAAAATAATACAAATTTTTCCCAAATAATCCTCGCTAAAACCAATCTCCATAGCGCCCCAAAATCCGCGCTAACCTGCCACTAAAAGAAAATATGGGGAAGTACACAATACGACAAGAAAGATGCTCAACAAATATATGTTAACGATGAATAAAACGTAACAACACGAGTACGAATATTCAAATGAAAATGAAAATCTCAATAGCATTTCATCATTATAATTTTTCAACAACACATCAATGGGTCACCAGGCCTCACCACATCCGTATATGCTTTATCAAGCCATAGCCCGGGAAACAGGAATTTTGGCGGGTGCCCAACATCCGTGCCATATTAAAATCTCATGACAACGTGATCGTCAACAATATAATGATACCACATGAATCAAAATAATTTCAACAATTATTTTCCAGATTTCAATGAATTTATCAATTCAAATATGAGTTCAATTAAACAAGAATTCAAAGAGAATGACACTCGCGAGATTTAAGGAGCATATTGTGTAAAACCCCATACCTCAAAATCATGATGAGAAACCAATGATCACATCCTCAAGATCAACACAAAAGATCTACAAAAGCTTCTCCAAGAACCTCCAACAAAATAGCCCCAATAACACCTCTAATCTAAGGTTGGAACTCACAAATCTCAAGCGCCAATGTGTATATAAAAAGAAGAGGAATATAAAATATATTTTCTGCCAAAATTTGTGCCAAAAGTAGGTTAAAAGGGTTGCCCACGACTCCCTTTTATAATGCAAAAAAATGAAGAGTTGGAATCCAAAAGACTCCTTTAAATAAGGCAAAGAAATGAAGAGTTGGAAGTCAAAACAACTCTAAGAGTTAAAAACATTTAAAAATCATTTAAAAATCCGTTTTAACTCCTTTTTCAAAACCGTTTGAAATTCTCGCCTTTAAAAATAATAACCAACAAGTTTGAGCAATAAAAATAATTTTATCAAAACTTTATTTTCCTCCATTTTTCAGAAATTAATTAAAATAGCCCAAAATTACGCGGGTTGTTACACATTCCACAAACTATTTTTGATTTTTCAAAATTTTCGCAAAAAAAATGCAAAAATAAATTTTTAAAAAATTACACACCATGAATTTACACTAAGATAACCAAAGCATGAAAACAGAATGAATGAGTGTGAACAAATTCGATAGGAAAATTAATGCAATCAAACATAACATATGTGCATGATGAATATGGATACTCCTAACGAATGATCTCAAAATCGTCCTTAGGTGTCAAAAATGTGAATTTATATGATATCGACTCAATCTAATCGGCACATCAAAGTCTAAAATAATTTTCACACCAATAATGTCTAAAACTAGGTAATGCTTTTTCAAGACTTTGTCAGGACGTGCAAACCCGTTTTTTTACATTTTTCATCTGAACACCTCATAAATAGTATATCTTTTATTTTTTCTTGAGGTGATTTATTTTTTTCTCCTTAGAGAAATCCTATTGGCCCCATTTTTTTGGCATATGATTATTTTTATTGCCTTGATTTTTTCTTGGGCACTTTAAACCGTGGCTATTACGACAAGTTAATTTGGTACTCTCGTAGCCCTTTTCGTGAACACTCATTATTTTTTTCAATTTAATTCCTCGCGTATATGGTTCTTACATGCACTATTTTATTGTCAAATTTTATCGCATTTGGATCGTTTTAAAGACATGATTGAGATGAAAACACTTCGACCAACATGTGTTTTGACAAGGACAATAATCAAACAAATCCGTGCAAGTGTGCATTAAAGGAAACTAGGAGTCAAGCATGTGGGTAATAATCTCAAATCACATCTCAATGAATCCAAACATTGTAAAGCACATAAATGAAATGAGAACGCATATCAAAACACTATCAAATAATCTCGTGGATATGGAATGAAATTGTGACTTGGTCATCCTAAATGTCCATTCATAAATGGTGTAAACAGAATACAAAACTCTTTTTTGGCTTTTTAAATTTTTTTTTCAAAATAAAATATTTTTGGCTTTTTCAATTTTTTCTAAAAAAGAATGATAATCTTTTTGCATTTTTCCAAAATTTTAAAAACAAATCTTTTTGGTTTTTTGATATATATATATAAATAAAAAAATGGTACACACTAGTAGGGGTGTTCGCTGTCCGGTCCGATCCGTTTTTTAGTAAATTTAAGGACTGGACCGATTAAATCGGTCCTAAAAAAAAAGGACCAAGATCGGACCGATTAAACTGATTTTCCGAGCTCAGTCGTTCCCTTTTTTGTATGGTCAGTCCGGTCTAACTTGTCGGTCCTAATATTTTCAAAATATTTAAAGCAAGGCAGAAAAAAAAATATCCCTGAATGAACAACTTAAAGTCTTATACAACATAAATATAGCTTCATAGTATCAAAATTGCTCATCAGCTAACATACATCAATACTTACCCATTAAATCAACATCCCCTAATCAGAAGCATAATCAGAAGAACTTAAAACCCATAATCAGAAATGTATCCAATGCACTTAAAACCCATAATCAGAAGCATCTCAGAGGTGAAAAAATGAAGGCAAAATTGTAGCATATTATGAAGGTTGACATAGTTTGGGAAATCTCTGTAAATGGTATTAACTTTGATTTTGCATAGAGTAACAAAAAACAACTTTGGGAAGGAATACTTGAGTGAAAATGTGAGCAGCGACGACGGAACAATGGGAAGGAATGAGAGCAGCGGCGACGGAACAATGGGAAGGAATGAGAGCAGGTTAAGCTTCAAGCTTGGCTCGTGAAAATGAGAGCAGCGGCAGGGCAACAACAGCGGCGGCACAAATGAGATGAGAGAGAAGAGAAGAAGGTGGCTTCAACCTTGACTCGTGATCATGACCGTGATCGTCTCTGACTGAGAGAGAGAGAAGAGCAGAAGTGTTATTTTGTTGGCTTGTGTTGTGATGTGAGAGAGAGAAGTGTGCGTGTGTTTTAGATCTAGGGTTTCCTTTCATTTTTTTTTAAGATGAGCGTACCCCAAGCCTTATTAATAAATATGTGAAAATGTATAAATATAATTAATTACATATATATTAATAGTAACCGGTCCGGGTCGATCCAGACCGGATATTTAATAAGGGAGACCGAGGACCGGACCGGTCTGAAAAAAAAAACTGGACCGAGCCGATTAAAAAAAATAATCGGTAAAATGTTCGGTCCACCGGTCCATTCGGTTTTTTGAACACCCCTACACACGAGCAATAGGAATATAATATCATCATGAAAATCATCCTATGCTAGAAAATAAGTCTAGACCTCAACCGTTAGGTGCGGTGGAGTTTTCCAAAGGTGGTGACGTCCTATGAAAAACATCCGTCAAATCAAGTGAAGTCTTGACTAAAAACTTTACCTGCTCCCTAACATGTGCAGACTCTCTCACGTAATCATCCACAACATCATGTGTAGGGATATGTGTGTGAACATATGGCAAAACTCTATGTGACACACCACCCAACTTACAACAAAATTTCCTAAGGTGTCCTCTCTTCTGCAATGGGTGAAAACATATATGGACAAACGTCTAAGACACATTCTACTATCAGGTACGGGATGCCCAAGTGAGTGGGGTTGAGATCCATAGGGATCAATCACAAATTTGAGAAATCGCTCAGGTGGAACGTGGGAAGTGGATGCACTGTCATGACCTATTCCTAGTCTCTTAATATTACCCAAAGCGGGACTGATGCTCATCTTTCCTACCTTCTTAGATGTATCCTCTAAAGTGACCTTTACTTCTCGGGCACGCTCAAGATCTCTCTATAATTGTGACACACGCGCTATAATTTAACTATTCTCCCCATTTATGATGATCAACTGCTCACTCAAAGAAACCTTCACATTATCGAGTTGGCTCGCCAACGCCTCAAATCCCCCCAAACTATCAATCTCACTCTCTCTTTCCTAATCAATCATGCTAAAACCGAATTCCTTATTCAATTTCTTCGTTTTCAAGGTCTCAGCGTACAAATCTCTAAATGCAATATGGAGCTCACTATCACCCTCACTAGCGCACTCAAATCATCCTTGGGGTCTCATGTGCACAAGTATCATCATCGCTATGGGACAAACTTGGTGTGCTCATGTGACTAGCTAAAAAGGCAACAAACTTCCCATGTGAAGACTCATCCCCAGAATCTTTCGCTTCTTTCTCACTATCGCTAAGAGTGGCTGGCATGGAAATCTTTTTTCCCCTTCTCTTTAGCCTAGTGGGACACTCAAATGCTCTATGCCCTTTACCCTCACACTCAAAACATATTTCTTCTTCCTATTTCTCTTTCTCACCTTCTTTCTCATCACACTCTTTGGCCTCATCTTTCTTTTTATTTTTCTCAAAAACCCTTTTATTCGAAGAATTTTGCTTTGTAAGCTTGAGAATTTTTTTGCAAGCATGTCCATATCAAAATCAGACTCATCCTCAGACTTAGACTCACAAATTCTCACTTTTTTTTCTTTTCATTCTTGGACACTTCCTTTACCTTCCTAGACTGGGCTCTAAGTGCTATCCCTCAATCTTTAGGTTCGACAGTGTCAGGAAACATGTCAATCTCATATGTCTGGATATCTCCTACCAGATCTTCCAATTTTAAATTGCTCAAATTCCCTCAGGAATTAAAAAAAGTCACTTTAGGGATAAAATGTTTAGGCAATGATCTCAAAATATTTTTAACTACCCGTGCATCAGGAATGTCCTCACCAAGATTGAAACTAGTGTTGAAAATATCAAACATATGTGCATAAAACTCATGAAAACACTCAGTCTCAAGCATGGTAATTTTTTCAAATTGAGTAGTTAAACTTTGAAGTTTTGACTCTTTGACTGCGTTCGTGACTTCATGGGTAAGTTGTAAAATATTCCACGCTTCTTTCGACGTGGTGCACGTCATAATACGTCGAAACTCCTCAGGAGTGACGACACCAGAAATTGCACTCAACACTCGTGAATTAAATGTACTCCATTTAAATTCATCCTCAGTCCAGTCTGCTACGGGTTTTAAATAAGTGACATTATTTGCGGTGACAATTGGAGGAGTCCAACCACTTTCACAAACAACCCAAACTCTCTCGTCTATTGATTTTAAATGCGATATCATGCGGGCTCTTCGGTAAGTATATTAGACCCATAAAAAATTGACAGCTGATTATATAAGTTTCATTCGGAAGGATTGTGATTTCAAAAAATCAATGTCACAAAATTTTGCGAAAAACAGGATAACTCGATAAATTTGAGAAACCCGCTCTAATACCAATTTGAGAAAGCGGTGTGATATTGATTAAATCGAATTAGCAAATTCCAATTGTAAACTTATTTAATTAGAGTCAATTTTTGAACCAATTTAATTCTGTCCTAAAACATACAATTACATGAGTGAAATCAAACCATCACAAAATTATTACTGACACAGATTTATGGAAAAAAATAAAAGAGAAAACCTTTTATTTCTCTAAATAATACTCACAATGATTACAAGTGAAATCTACAATGAATATCCGCAGATACCCACAAGAAAATGCATTTTTGAATCAACCCCGGAATACTCACGAGCACTCCCTCTGACATGCAGTCAAGGTCAACCCAGGACCTCCCTCAAGTGGAACCTAAATCAGCAGTAGGTTATCCTCCCTACAAGAGAAACTCTAGCAAGATGTATCTTTGGTTCCCAAACAATTCACTGAAGATTGGGATTCTTGTGAACTGAAAACAAAGGTTTGAACCCTAAAAGAAGAAGACTAAGTAATCTCTTGTTTGCAGTTTTTACCAAAAGAAATTTTTTTGGTCTTCTTAACGAAAAAGGACTCGTTTAACACGTTTTATGTAGAAAAATTGAGTCGGCGCGTTTATCGAACGAAGTGGCAAAGTTGCTCGAATGAAACTGACTGTCGCTCGAACGACAACTTTGCGCGACATCCTTATATCGTTCGAACGACATATTGATGTCGTTTGAACGACGTCAGCGTCAAAATTTTTTGCCTCAACACTTAGAAAAAAATCCTTTTGACGAAAAACAACACCTCAACACTTAGAAAATATTTTAGAATAAATATCCCAACACTTTAAATGAACCGTTAAGGAATTAAAACACATCCTTAACAAAATTAATCTCGTAGAGGCTTTGAAAGTTGATGAACTTTGATATTAGGATCCGTCTTCATGAATCTTCAAACTTGAACTTTTTCTGCGACGTTTGAAGCGGTATATGACATACACTAATGTAAACAGGGCTTATAAAATATGTCCTTAGAAATCTCCCCCTATGTTTATGCCCGTACAAACTAAAAACATCTAAATTATCAAATCAAAATGACTATACAAATCTAATATCCTCCCATGAACCCAAAACTGAAAAGGTACTATAAATGCAAGATAAACACTTTTCTTCAGAAATCTTCCACATCAAATTTTCAAGATTTTCTCCTCAGTGTGTGCAACATATGATCATCAATATTTGTACCTACACACATGAGACAAAGCAAATACCTTCGTGACATATCGAGTTTGAAATGAGATAAACATAAATCAAAATTAAGATCAAAATCTCAGTTCTATCCCATAATTAAAAGTCCTCTATAATTCGTTCTCCCCCTTTTTATTTGTCCGAAATAGACAAGGAAAAGAATAATCAAAACAAACATGAATTTGTTATGATAAGCATAGAAAACAACTACGATCATTAAGAGATATCCAAAAACATTCCACAAACTATTTTTGATTTTTCAATATTTCACACAAAAAAACTGCAAAAATAATTTTAAAAAAATCACACACCATGAATTTACACTAAGATAACCAAATCATGAAAACATAATGAATGCGTGTGAACAAATTCGATAGTAAAATCAATGCAATCAAACATAACATATGTGCACGATGAATATTGATACTTTTAACGAATGATCTTAAAATCGTCCTTATGTGTAAAAAAATGTGAATTTATATGATATCGACTCAATCTAATCGACACATCAAAGTCTATAAGAATTTTCACACCAATAACGTCTAAAACTATGTAATGCTTTTTCAAGACCTTGTCAGTACATGCAAACCCATTTTTTACATTTTTCATCCAAACACCCGCATAAATAATATATCTTTTATTTTTTTCTTGAGGTGATATATTTTTCTCTCCTTAGAGAAATCCTATTGGCCCCATTTTTTGGCATATGATTGTTTTTATTGCGTTAATTTTTTCTTGGGCTCTTTTGATGGTGGCTTTCATGAAGACCTAATTTTTTACTCTCGCAGCCCTTTTCCGTGAGCACTCCTCATTTTTTGCAATTTAATACATCACGATAAACAGTTCTTACATGCACTACTTTTATTGTCAAGTTTCATCGCATTTGAATCGTTTTAAAGACAGGATTGAGATGGAAACACTTCGACCAACATGTGATTTCACAAGTACAATAATCAAACAAATCCGTGCAAGTGTGTATTAAAGGAAACTAAGAGTCAAGCATGTTGGTAGTAATCTCAAATCACATCTCAATGATTCCAAACATTATAAAGCACCTAAATGAAATGATGACGCATATCAAAACACTATCAAACAGTCATGTGGATATGAAATAAATTTGTGCCTTGGTCATCCTAAATGTCCATCCATAAATGGTGTAAACATAATACATAACTCTTGTTGTCTTTTTCCAAAAAAATTATCAAAATATTTTTTTTTGCTTTTTCAAAATTTTCTAAAAGAAATGAAAATCTTTTTGTATTTTTCCAAAATTTTAAAAACAAAGCTCTTTTTGTTTTTTCGAAATATATATATAAATACAAAAATGGTGCACACTAGAAATAGACATATAATATCATCATAAAAATCATCCTATGTTAGCAAACAATTCTAGACCTCAATCGTTAGGTGCGGTGGAGTTTTTCAAAGGTGGTGACATCCTTGAAAAACATCCATCAAATCTTGTGATGTATTGCCTAAAAACTTTACCTGCTCCCTAATAAGTGCAAACTCTCTCATGCAATCATCTGTATCATCATGTGTAGGGAGTGTGTGTGGAGACGTGACAAAACTCTATGCGATATACCACTCAACTTAAAAAAAAATTCCCTAAGGTGTCCTCTCTTCTTGCAATGGGTGCAAACATATACGGGCCTAGGAACACCTCTCTCAAAACGTCTACGCCGCATATCCTATCAGGTATGGGATGCCTAGGTGGGTGGGGTTTAGAGCCATAAGGATCAATCACAAACTTGGGAATCGACATGGGTGCAACGTGGGAAGTGAATGCACCGTCATGACCTATTCCTAGTCTCTCAGTATTACCCAAAGAGAAATCGAGGAACATCTTTCCTACCTTCCTAGATGTATCCTCTAAAGTGACCTTTGCTTCTCGGGCACGCTCAAGATCTCTCTTTAATTATGACATGCGCACTATAAGTTCACTCTTCTCCCTTTTTACAACGATCAACTGCTCACTCAAAGAAACCTTCCCCTTCTCGAGTTGACTCGCCGACGTCTCAATTCCCTTCAAATTATCAATCTCTCTCTCTACATATCAATCAACCTAAGACCTAATTCCTTATTCAATTTCTTCATTTTTAAGGTCTCGGCATACAAATCTCTAAATGCAATCTGGAGCTCACTATCACCCTCACTAGCACACTCACTCTCACACTTGCTAGACACACTCAAATCATCCTCGGGGGTCTCATGTGCACAAGTATCCTCATCATCATGGGATAAATTAGGTATGCTCACGTGACTAGATAAAAAGGCAACAAAATTCCCATGTGAAGACTCATCCCCAGAATCTTTCACTTCTTCCTCACTATCGTTAAGAGTGTCTGGCATGGCAATCTTTATGCCCTTTCTCTTTAGCTTAATGGGACACTCAAATGCTCTATGTCCTTTACCCTAACACTCAAAATATCTTGCTTCTTCCTCATTATCTTTCTCACCGTTCTCTTTGGCCTTATCTTTCTTTTTATTTTTCTCAAAAACCCTTTTATTGGAAGAATTTTGCTTTGTAAACTTGAGAATTTTTTTTCAAACATGGCCATATCAAAATCAGACTCATCCTCAGAATCAGACTCACAAACTCTCACTTTCTTTTTCTTCTCACTCTTGGACACTTCCTTTCCCTTCCTAGACGGGGCTCTAAATTCTATCCTTCTATCCTTGGGTTTGACAATGTCGAGGAACATGTCAATCTCATATGTCCGGAGGTCTCCTACCAGCTCTTCCAATTTTAAATTGCTCAAATTTCCTAAGGAATTCAAAACAGTCAATTTCGGGATAAAACATTTAGGCAACGATCTCAAAATCGTTTTAACTACCCGTGCATCAGGAATGTACTCACCAAGATTGAAACTAGCGTTGACAATATTAGACAAACGTGCATAAAACTCATAAAAACACTCACTCTCAAGCATGGTAATTGTTTCAAATTGTGTAGTTAAAATTTGAAGTTTAGACGCTTTGACCGTGTTCGTGCCTTCATGGGTAAGTTGTAAAACATCCCACGCTTATTTTGACGTGGTGCACATCATAATACGTCGAAACTCCTCAGGAGTGATGACACCATAAATTGCACTTAACCCTCATGAATTAAAAGTGCTTCATTTAAAATCGTCCTAAGTCCAGTCGACTACGGGTTTTAAATAAGTGACATTATTTGTGGTGACAGTGCGTGGAGTCCATCCTGTTTTACACACAACCCAAACTCTCTCGTCGATTGCTTTTAAATGCGATTTTACGCGGGCATTCCCGTAAGCATATTAGACCCGTCAAAAATTGGCAACTGATTATATAAGTTTGATTCGAAAACATTGTGATTTTTCAAAATCGTATTTAAAAAAAAAATCAATTTCTCAAAATTTTGTGGAATACAGGATCACTCGATAAATTTGAGAAATCTTCTCAGATACAAATTTGAGAGAGCGGTGTGATATTGATTAGATCGAATTCGCAAATTCCAATTGTAAACTTATTTAATTACTCCTAAAACATACAACTACATGAGTGAAATCAAACCATCACAAAAATATTGTTGACACACAGATTTCAGAAAAAATCCAAAAGGGAAAACCTTTTATTTCACTAAATAATACTCACAATGATTACAAGTGAAATCTACAATGAATAGCCATAGATACCCACAAGAATACGCAGTTCTGAATCAGCCTCGGAATACCCACGAGCACTCCCCATGACACGTAGTTAACGTATCCCATTACCTCCATCAAGTGGCACCTAGATCAGTAGTAGCACCTAGAAACTTTAGGAAGATGTATCTTGGGTTAAAAAATAATTCACTAAAGATTGGGATTCTTGTGAATTGAAAACAAAGGTTTGAACCCTAAAAGAAGTAGATAAAGGTAATCTGATATTTTCAGTTTTTGCAGAAAGAAATTTGTCAGGCATTCTTAATGAAAAAGGACTCGTTTAACACGCTTTATATAGAAAAATTGAGTCGGTGTATTTATCGAACGAAGTGGTAAAGTTGCTCGAATGAAACTGACCATCGCTTGAACGACAACTTCGCGCGACATCCTTATGTCGTTTGAACGACATACTGATGTCGTTTGAACGACGTCAGTGTCAAAATGTTTCGCTTCAACACTTAGAAAAAGTTCCTTTTGACGAAAGCAACACCTCAACACTTAGAAAATATTTTAGAAAAAATATCCCAACACTTTAAATGAACCGTTAAGGAAATAAAACACATCCTTACCAAAATTATCTCACAGAGGCTTTGAATGTTGATGAACTTTGATATTCGGATCCGTCTTTATGAATCTTCAAACTTAATCGTTTTTTTTCGACGATTTGTAGTGGTATACGACGTACACTAATATAAATAGGACTTATAAAATATGTCCTTACAACTTCTTAGGATGTAGTGTCTTTCTTAGTGACGGAGTCTCATATGAACGCTTTGTGAAGAGGGACTTACTTCTCTAAATGACATCTTGTTGCTTAAACAACTTAAAGCTAACCTGCTTAGTTATCACAATTTTGTGATTCTGATCACATAATTACCTTCTCTAAAATTGGATACAAGATTTTAAACAAAGAGGGTAACTGTATTCTGTCAGGAAACCAAACTTTTGATAACTTTTACACAGTGATTCCAAGTAATAAATCATATAGAATAGCCAGGTTAGATGACTCTGATCTATGGCAAAATAGATTAGGTAGCACTACTTTTGATAATCTACGTAGATTGAGTTTCCAAGAGATAGTTAGAGGTTTACCCAAACTGAAAAATACCTTTAACACTATGTGTGGTCCTTGCCAAGTGGGTAAAATCAGTATGACTACTCATAAGAAAGTTAAAGACATTATGACTTCTAAACTTCTTGAGCTAATCCATATGGACTTAATGTGTCCTTCTAGAACTATGAGTCTTTGTGGTAATAATTAACATCCTTGTGATGGTGGATGATTTTACCCGATTTGCTTGGGCTGCTTATACGAAAAATAAATCGGACACATTCCAAAAATTTCTTAAAATCCTTGCAAATGAAAAGGATACCCAAGTATCTCGCATAAGGAGTGATAAAGGTGGATAATTCAAGGGCTCCAGTGCGGCAGAATTTTTTCTCGATAATGGTTATCAACATGAATTTAGTGCACCTAAGACACCTCCACAAAACGGTATTACTGAGCAAAAGAATTGAACAATCCAAGAAATGGCTAGAGTTATGTTCCACACCAAGGGATTAGCAAAATACGTTTGGGTTGAGGCAGTCCAGATAGCATGTCACTTTATCAATCGTGTCTACCTTAGAAAGAATACCAAAGAGGCTTCCTATGAACTTTGGTACAATAAAAAACCCAACTTGAAATACTTTAGAACCTTCGAGAGTATTTGTTATGTCTGCAAAGACAGAGAAAATCTTTCTAAATTTCATTCCCGAGGTGATAAAGCAATTTTTTGGGGATATTCCCAATCAAGTAGGGCATATTGTGTTTATAACTTACGTACCAAAGCTATGATGGAGTCAATAAATGTAATTATAAATGACATAGGTGCCGAAAGTAATGACAGTAGATCAATCATCGTGGATGAGTCAGAAAATGATTTTTAAATTGACTCTCCTTAGATAACTGGCCCTCTGCCACCTGA
The DNA here is from genome assembly GCA_949130495.1 of Sambucus nigra. Lineage (NCBI taxonomy): Eukaryota > Viridiplantae > Streptophyta > Magnoliopsida > Dipsacales > Adoxaceae > Sambucus > Sambucus nigra. Next base: position 252,155,982 of record OX422218.1, on the reverse strand, counting down.
GGTTCCTGCTATGCCAACCAAATTTCTAAATACCATTCCCTAGAAAAGGTTATTGGTAACCCTTCGGAGCTCGTGTAAACTAGATCCCAACTCCAAAATGTGGCAAACTTTATATGTTTTGTTTCTCTTGTAGAACCAAAGAATGTAAATGATGACCTTAATGACTCATACTAGATTAATGCTATGTAAGAGGAATTAGTTTAGTTTAGCAATCACGATGTTTGGTATCTAGTCCCTAGGCCTGAAGATAAAAAGGTTACTGACACCCATTAGATTTTCAAAACTAAAATCGATGAGTCTGGTGTAATCATTAAAAATAAGGCCAGGTTGGTCGTGTAAGGATATTCTTAGATAAAGGGAATAAATTTTGACGAGACTTTTGTTTAGGTAACAAGTCTCGGGTCTATTCGTCTCCTCTTAGCCATTGCTTGTCATTTTCAATTTAAGCTTTTCTAAATGGACGTTAAGTCAGCCTTTTTAAATAGTATTCTATCATAGGAAGTATTCATTGAACAACCTAAGGGCTTTGTTGACCACTCTTAACCTAACCATGTCTTTTCATTGAATAAAGCTTTGTATGGCTTAAAGCAAACCCCCAGGGCCTGGTATGAACACCTCTCAACTTTTTTAGTCAATAAAGGGGTTGAGCATGGCGACAATGACCAGACATTATTTGTTCGAAAAAAAGACAATCAAATTTTGCTTGCACAAATTTATGTGGATGATTTCATTTTTTATTCCACTTCCGTTGAACAAGTTAAGGATTTTTTTAGTATTATGCACGGGGAATTTCAAATGTCCTTAATGAGGGAGTTACAATATTTTTTGAGTTTACAAGTTAAACAATGTAGTGATGGTCTGTTTATATCATAAACCAAATATGTTAGTGAGTTAGTTAAGAAGTTTGGTCTAGATAATGCCAAAACTGCACGAACACCCATGAGGATGACAACTAAGATAACTAAAGACGAACATGGAAAGATATTGATCCTAGCTTGTATAGAAGCATAATAGGCAGCTTATTATATCTTACTACATTCAGACCTGATACACACTATCAATGTTCACCTAAAGAATTCCATCTATTATGTGTTAAAAGAATCATAAAATATGTTATAGAATTTTGTAAACTAAAGACACCACAAGCATTATAGTTAGCTAAACTGATACTGACTGGCCAGGTTTCTCAGATGACAACAAAGTACGTCTGGTGCTTGCTATTATGTAGGAAATAATCTAATTGGGTGGAGTAGTAAGAAACAAAATTGTATATCACTATCTACTACCGTGTCTGAGTATATAACACCGGTAGCTGTTGTGCACAATGCTTTAAATTAAACAAATATTGTGTGATTATGACATTAAGGAAGACAAACTTACACTATTCTGCGATAATCAGAGTGCTATTAACGTGTCTAGTAATTATGTTTATCACTCACGCACTAAGCACATTAAAATAAGACATCACTTTATTAGAAAACATGTAGAGTCCAAAGAACTAGAAACTGAGTATCTAAACACTAAAAAATAATTTGGCTGATTTGTTTACCAAACCCTTGGATAATACTCATTTGCAATCATTAAGGAAATCTAGAGGGATGATAGTCCTTGAATGATGAATTTTGCCTATTAGTTATATCCTCAGTATATATGGTTGTATAATAATTGACAAAAGATGCCTCATTTTTATATTTTATGTACGAGACCCCTGATATAACCCTAGTTATGACTTAAATTTGGTAGAATACTTTTGTTTTCTCTCTCTTATATTTGTTTACCCATTGTCTATTTGAGACGAAATGGCGGAGAAGGCTTGAGTACATATCTTAGGTTATTGCTTTATATATTTTCTACGATTCAACTAACATGCCAATTTCAAATGTTTTATTTCAGGCATTCTTATACAGATCTTCATGAACATTTTTCTTTATTAGGGTAATGGTTTGTATTGTAGTTGAGTTATGTATTTTTTTTCATCTTATTTTCGGTTCTAGGATGGAATTGGATATAATAGATCTTTGTAAAGGAATATAATATTTTTTTTCTACGAGTACCAATGTACTCAAGGAATTTTGTCTCTAATATCTAGAGGCAGAGATTGAAACACACTATATGGTTGACTTATTAGGAATCTATACCATGTTAGAGTTTCAACTAGTTTTGATATAAAGCCAAATATTTACTAATTTGAATTGATCCTCCCTTCAACAAAGTACTACAAAGACTGTATCAAGTACATCTTCATCAATCCAATCATGGTTTATAAGTCAAAAGGTAGTCAACAACATGCTATAAGAACACATTGCACTCATATTACATTTGTTGTGTTTAAAATTATTTTTAATAACTTTTGGGAAATTTTAAAACATTTTAAAATTAGTTTTTAAACATTTAAAATGGATTTTAAAAGTGTTTGAGCTTAAATTGAATTATTAAAACTTCCCTTTAAAACTTTTTAGACTAATTCTCAAACCGGCTCAAAAATTTAGGGATGCAACTGGGATTTTTTAAGTCTTTAAATCTCGCGTTTATTGGCTGATAAGAAAGTAACACGTGTACACAAATGGCTGCATTTCATTGGTCACAAGTGTGTTTTATTTACCTCATATATCTAAAAGACATTCTCATCCGTAGATTTAATTTTATCTATGATCTGTATGTTGCCTTTAGTGATCCTAGTGCAATCATTCTTAACCAATATGATTGCTTGACTTGTTACCGATATTAGATGGTCTAGTTTACTTGAGCATTGCATTGTGGGATGTTAGATTAAACTTGATCAAATATTCTTAATCTCAGCCATTGGTTTGATCTCCAGTCCCCAGAACCTTCAACTCTCGCTATAAATAGGAACGTTGCCTTTACATTTTTGAACTTTTGGAGAGTCTAAGAGTTGAGAGAAAAAGAGAGAAAGAGTAGAGAGAGAAGAAAATCAGATAGAAAATAGTTTCATAAGAAAACACTTTCAAAATCTTTTTAAAAATTGGTTTTTAATACATATAAGTTGTTAAGATTTGTAAAGAAAGAAGGATATCCCTTCGTTTTGTTCAAAACTTCTTCTGTAAACCATGTTTTTCACTTTTAATCATTTAGGATTTTTGTGAGCTATAAGGATGAGTGTTTTTTAGTATATAAATACATACAACCTCCTGTGATAAACTAATCTCTCTGATAACAACCTCACGTGGTTGAAAATCTAATTTCTATTTAAAAATTTGAGATTTAAACCTTGTGATACATTTCACGATATCTTTAGGTTATTTTTCTGTGATTTCTATTTTTTAGTAATCATCTCTTGTTGGATCATAGTTTAAAAGTTTTCAAAATTTCATATCCACTATTGTCTCTGTTTTAAAATTGAAAAAGAGACTTAAATCGTCCTACATGTTTTAGATCCGATCTCTTATCATAATTTTCATTTTGTAAAAACTTTGTTCATAAATAATCTTTTTAGATCTAAGTTTTTCAAGATCTAAAAACAATCAGATCTGAAATAAGCTTTGATAATAAGTATGATTTTCAAAATTTTAAAATAAAGTCCTCATTTAGATTCTTTGTAATTACTAGGACTAGTTTGTAACGGTTAAGTTTGCGTGGGTTAAATTGTTGCATGTTCAGGCACACACTGTTACACCACTTTCACACACTGAACACTTAAACAAAGTGTGTTGTTAAGAGATAGATCAGTTTTGTCTAATTCGACACATCACCAAGATGGAAAAGGAGATGGAGTAGGACAACCGATAGGAGAAATCAAAGAAGAAAAGAAGTACACCGTTGGAGGGATTGATCAAGTTAGGTATACTTCGTGTCCTTTATTTTGATTTTGAGGTTCTGTTGTATGCTTGTAACCTGATTTGTTTTTAGTGGATTTTTTGATTTGTGGCGTAGATGTCACTGTGGATGTTTCTCCTAATTTGGGGTTTTACCATGTAAAAAATTATTGTGTATACTTTACTGCTTTTAGTTCTTTACTGTTGCTATACTGGTTAGAGTACATATGGCTTGTTAAGGTTTTTATTTCTAAAAACTGCGTAACTAAGAATCTTAAGTTTAAGTCTATTTTAAATTTTTACACATCTTGTGTTTATATTCGAAATGAATTTCTTCAACAAGTTTAATCGGAGTTTACCTATATTTTAACTTTTGTTAATAACTTGGTAAGCGATTTTCACCAAGTTCAGTTAACTCTTCCTTATTGGAAATTAGAAATTCCACACGCTCTAAAGTTTCTTTGAAGCTTTTCCAGGGTACCATTCGAAGAGTTAGCTGACTTCACTTTTGTTAGAGGACTTAGGGCAACTTGCTCTTGTGTTTTCCAGATTGAACGCTTAGAGGGAAATTTTGTGAATGCACTACACACTGGGATTTATTCATTGAATTATCATCTCACAACCATGGATTAATCAGAGGCTGAGGAAAATGCTTATTTGGAGACAAAGCCTACTTTATAAGGAAGGGAGATATAGATGCCAACAGTTTGCAGGATTTGGGAGTCGTTTGAAGAATAAATACTACTCTTGTTTATGAGAAAGAAAGAGTTAGAGAGACAAATGGCCAGAGTCAATGTTGTAATGGATGTGGTTATCATGGAAGAGGAAGAATGCCAATAAAGAATTGACCAATTAGTTGGAAAGATACATGTCTTAACAAATAATGTTGCTCAATTTGATAAAAGGGACGTTCAATCAGAACCAAAAAGCTTTCTTATGAAAACTTTTAGACCAATTTTTAGGTCTCTTGTATTCAAATATTTTCATTATATCTTTGCTAATATCAAATGAGATTTTGTATCTTGTTCTTATTGCCTTGCTTCCCCAATGGTTGGGTAATATGGATTTACCATTGATGTCTCTTAAATGGTATGATCCACTCTTAATTACTATATAGACTTGAAATGGTTCTTTCTAATTTGGGGACCATTTCCCATAATCTTAATCCTTTGACCCTAAAGGAAAATTAGTTTTCTAAACAAAGTCTCTTTCTATTAAGGTCCTTCCATTCACTTTCTTATTATGGCTATCATATATTTTCTTCTTTTGGAACCAAATATTGTTTATGACTCAGACTTTATCCTCATTTATGTTTTCTAATTCCATGTGCATAGCTTGGTCATAAGCTTTTACTGTTAATGCATTTTGGAATAACACTCTTAATGAATTAAGAGTGATTTTAATTGATAAAACAACATCATACCAATAGTTTAAGGAATATGGAGTTACCCCAGTAATTGACCTTTTAGAGGTCATATAAGCCCATAAAACTTATGGCAACAAATTATGTCAATCTCTTGGATTTTTTTGTTCAATCACTTTGCTCAAGTTGTTCTTCATTACCTTATTAGTAGCCTCTGACTAACCATTTTATTGAGCATAATAAAGTGCATGTTTTGTCAAAGTTATTCCTAATCTTGAAGTAAATGCTAGCACCATCTCTACTTCGAAGAGGCTAGTATTTTCTAAGGTTATGGTTTGTGAGATCCCAAACCTATATACAATATCTTCTAAGAAATATATCAATTCATTCAAGGTAACTTACTTCAGATCCTTTTCTTCTACCCATTTTGTAATATAGTTTGTTGCTACTAGAACAAAACTGTGAAATTTGGAGGACGGGGATAACTTTTTCTAATTACATTAATAGACCATCCTCTGAATGGATATGACTTATAAATTATATATCTATAAGAGGCACATGTTTCAAAGGGCCATATTGTCGGAATTTTTGGTATCTTTTCCAAACTCAATATAATTTCTTAAAATAGATGGGAGAAAAATCCATACATTTTTAACAACCACCTCATCTTAGAACTATCCCGATGAGCCCCACAAAGACCTTCATTGACATGTGTTATGGTTATTAAGCCTCCATCTCTACTTAGGCACTTAAGGATCATGCCATCAACACCTCCTTTGAATAACCTCCCATCATACATAGCATAATGGAATTTTTTTGACTTGTCACCTCACCTTTTGCAATGATATTTGTGTTTGCACACCATCACTAGTGTTTTCTATTAGTTGGTGTTTTTTTTAATGAAAAAAGACCATATTACCCCAATTTGTGTTTGCACCCCTGTTTTTTGTAATTTAAAAAAAATAATTTGTGCTTTTTGTTATAAAAATATGAAAATCACACAAATAAATAGAAATTACAAAATATTAAATATGTGCAAAATATCATTTTTTTTCATAGAAATCAAGAAATAGTAGAAAAAAAACATCAAAATTTATAAAAAACAATTAAACATATGAAAGATATTGGAAAAAAACTTCTAAAAAATCTAAAAATATTAGGAAAGCACATTTAAATAGGAAAAATTTGGAAATAATATAAAAAATATATAATATATTTTTTTAAGTATGCAAAAAATATGTATAAATCTAATAATTATAATTTTTTGTTATTTTTGTAAATTAGATGAAATATAATAAAAATATTGAAAACCACAAAAGTAAATTTAAATTACAATAAAAATTTTAAAAACGAGTTTTTTTAAAGAAATTCGAAAATAATAGAAACAAATATAAAAGTACATAAAAAAATAAAAAAAATCTAAAAATTTGGAAATAAAAGGAAAACACATTTAACAATGAAATATGTTGAAAAGTCTGAAAATAATTAAAAAAAATCATTAAAGATTTACATACACACACACGCGCGCGCGCGCACACACACACACATCTAGATGGATTGTGGTGCATTTAAACGGGTATTGTGTTCATCTTTCATTGAATTCTTGTGGGTTTGTTGGGATAACAACTGAATTTTATCTCTTGGATATGTTATGGGTTTTAGTGGCCTCATTTTTAATATTTTGGTTATATATATATATATTCTCTTAAACGAACTTCCTTAAAGAACGGATTAACAAACTTTTGTCCTTATCTGGCTATGGTCCCCTCGTGGTCCCTAGGACATTTTGTTATTTTCCTTCGATGGTCCCCCTCTTGTCTTATATTAATACCTTAATTTAAGATTATATATTTAAAAGATTTATAGTTTAGACCCAAATTGCTATCAAGACCTTAAGAGGTTTAGAAACTCACCAAATTCTAACCAAACGCCTAATTATGGTATCAAAGCCATAAGACGCTCCTTTCGACTTAATAAAAAGACTTTAATGCCCTTGGGATTTATCCCTCGCATTTTGAAAGATATTTTTGAACCAACCCAAACTACCAACCTATACCCATAACTGATTTAGACTCAGAAGGTTGCTTAACCTCATACATAGACAGCTATTCACACACTGAACACATCCCAGCCAAACACGCAGATAGTAGACAAGTTATCGCCAGTGCTATTAATAATATAATAGACCAAAATAAGTGTATACTCCTTATTTTAAGATAATTAATAAAAGACACTCAAACCCAAAATATAGAGATAAAAAATATCTCTAACAGACTACTAGAAATAGATAGCCAAATCCCAATAGACCTTGTACAAGTACTATAAGAAATAAATATTAAGACTAATTATATAAAAGCCTTTAATAAAGACATTTTAGAAATGAAAACTTTGACAAAGAATCAAGACAGTGAGTTAATTAAACTTACTAAAGAACAAGCTAAGCTTATCCCTAGATTAGATAGTTATCTTCCTAATGGAAATAGTTATATCAGGTTGGAATGAGGTTACGGGAAACGTCTCCATTCAGACCCTAGCAGACTTTTACCAAAGAATTTTAGAAAAGATAAATGATGAAATATTTTATTACCAGATAAATGAAAATGAGATTGCCAACGCTGCTAAATCAACTAGACTCATATTAGAAAGATTAAGTTTAATCTTTACATCCATAACAGCTACCCAAGACTATAATAGTAGCTTTGTTAAAGACTTACATTTATATTTAAAGGCTAATACATAAGGATTAACTACCTTCTACACAGACTTTGTTAAATTCCTACAAAATTTAGCAAATTATCTTAATAATATGAAAATCCATAACTTATCCAAAATGGATAGTATTATTAATGAACTTAGACTAGACATGGCCCAAGTAGAAGAAAATTATGAAGAAATTATAAAGGGAATTAAGTTTATATATTATAAACCTTCCCAAGCAGAATTAGACTCTCCGTTTATTTTAACTTGTTTAGATAAAATAGAAAAAACTGTAGAAACCATAGAAGGTAGGATGGCACACGAATCTGTGCATAAATAAGAAAAAAAAGATGAGGTAAAAGACTATATTACTAAGATCGCCAATTCTCTTGTTAATACTCTTGTTAAAAATAATGAAGATATTAACAATAATGCAAGAAAAGAGAATAAGACATTTAATGAAGAAATCCTTAGGCAGATAAAAATACAGAAAGATTATTCAGACTGTTTAGAAAGGATTGAAAAAAGAATTGAACAAAAATAGGTAACCACCTATAAATTTAGAGAATCTCCCTATGTAGAAACTAAGACCATAACTAGAAGAGTCATAAATGATGGATTAGATAAAACTAGTAAGATAGTTAGCTCTATCCCAAATATCGGACAGAGTAATAGTATGCTCCAAAGACTTAAGGATTCATCCTCTAATGTTAGAACATGGTGGAAGGAGAGAAATTTCACCAATCCTCTCCAATGGAAAGAATGGAATGAAGTTGACTAGAAGATTGTTGAAGATTCCATTCATAATAGAAAACTTCCATCCATTACATACATAGACTTGTTTAAAGAAGGTGCCACTCCTAAGACTCCTAATTATAACATGACTTATTATTATAGAAATCACGTGTTAGATAAATCCTACACTGAACTTGAAGTTTTTGACTCAGAATGTCTTAGATCTAGAGGAACTGATAGGAAGTTCCAATTCCTAACCTTTGGACTCTTTCAAGCAAGAATCCAAGGATTACATAGACCTCAAAACAGTATCAACATATTGTGTTGTTTAGTAGATAAAAGATGGAAAGATTTTTAGAAAAGTCTTATTGGGATAGCCCAGTTAGAAATGTCAGACAGCATACGATACTTAAATGTCATTTCGGCATTTACAGTAATCGTAGACATAGACAAACATTTTAAGTTAATCTTATATGCTAGTGTCTATGAAGACTATATTATCCCAGACGCTAATATAAATATAGAATTCCAAAGCTATGTGAAGTTCTCTCAATTTGCTTATGAAAGAATGCAATCGGGAATTCGTAGCGGTAGACTTAACGAAGAAATATTAGTTAGAACCAATGTTTCAGACTACAATCAGACTTGCAGTATTAGGAATACTGGACCTATGAAAGAAAAAGTTAAGACCCTTTGGCAATTTCCAGGATTCTAAGAAACTAAGACTATACAAAATAAACGTTTATTTATTAATCAAGATGATGTCACTGTAAATGTTACTATCTAGTTTGGCCCTCCTAAGATTATCAATAAGAATATCCAAACTGAAAAACTTAGATTTAGGAATATGGGAGAAGCCATAATCAATGATCCTTCAGAAGGAGAATATAGTAGTAAGACTAGTTCTAGTTTACTAAGACAAACCCCGATAATTAAGCCTAGAAGATCATTTGAAAACAAAGACTTAGTTAGAGAAAAAGCTAGAATCCAAAACTTTGGACATGAACCTTCAGAATTCGACATGAAGACATTTAAAAGACATCTTAATAAAAGTCAGTCTTTTACGATCCAATAAAGAGATAGATTTAATATGATAGCTCAAGACCATATATTAAAATTAAAAGAATCTAAGAATGCTAAAGAACTTCTTAGAAATCTTAGATTAATAGAATAAGGAGAAGAAAGACTAATGTCAGCTACACAAGTAGAACCTAATAAGCAAGTGATGAGAAGTAGTAGTAGGCTAGAAGATGCTCCTAGAATTTTTAGTAAACCAATAGGAATAAACATTACCATTTATTCAAATACGTTGGCAAAGACTAAACCTGATTATATCAAAGACTTTCCAACTAGTGACAAGAGTTTTACTCTTGTTAAGACCATGGCAAGTCAAGCCATAAATCCAGTTGGGATATACCTTAATTTAGATAACATCCAAGATAGGAAGAAGGCTTTAGACGAATGGCATAATCAGATGAACATGTGCTTTGCATCTAATGAACAATGGGATGCAACTTCATGTAAGCAGTACGCTGAGCAATCCATTAGAGGTATTGCAAAAGATTATTTAGATAGTTTAAGAAAAGCTACATATAAAGAGTCCTTAGCTAAGATTGAGAAGATGAAAGAGAACCTCGAAGAAAGATCAATTGAAGAATATATTCAATTTTTTACATCATAATTCATTGGAGTTGGACATTTAGCTCAAATCAATGAATCAGACCTAGAAAAAACTAAGTTAGTCCTCCTTAGCATTTGTAAACTAGATAAGATAAATGAATATAGCAATAATTATGAGCAGCTATATTACCAAATTAAAGAATTTGGAGAGACCTTAAAAGATGAATACTTTAGGAAGATACCGGCCATAGGACAAATCCTAATAAATGAATATAGGAATTGGACAGGAGTAGCTAGAGTTAAGAACAACTCCCTTAGTGAAAGAATCAATTTCGTCAAAGACTATATCATATCTAAGAGACGTGATATAACTCAAGAAAAGTTGATAGAAGAGACTTTCAAACAGATCCTTCCAATCAAAGACGAAAGAGACATCGCTCCAATCCAATGGGGATGTGGAAATGAATCTAAGAAATTCAAAAAAAATTAAAATGGAAACATAGGAAGTTTAAGACTAGACCTTTAGGATTTTTGAAGAAATATAGATTTAGACCTTCTACTACCTTTAGAGAAAAGAACCCTAAGACTAAGAAAAATAGATTTAACCAAAGACGATATTTTAAGAAGAACACTAGTAAGTATAAGAAGGTTCCTAATTATAGAAAAGAAAAATATGTAGCTCAATCTAAGACTGCCATCAAAGAATGTTGGACTTGCGACAAAGAAGGACACTTTGTTAAAGACTGCCTTAATAAGAAAGATAAATAAAATATTAAGATTATTAATACAATATTAGACTATGCGTATCAAGAAGAGTTAGATATCCTATATGCTATAGAAATATCATACATAGAAGATGATGAAAATACTAGTATCTATAGTGCATATACATATAGTGACTCGAAAGACTATAATAGTGATACCGATGAGTATGAAGACTCTCAGGATACTCTAGACTTATATATGATGCAAACTAATCAAGACGATTTAGATAATAAATATATAGACTGTGAAGAAGCTTGGTATAAGTGTATATTAAGCCCATTTTTAAAGAAAAGATGGACAATTAGTAATCCTGAGCTACTAACATATATACCTAGATGTTACTTTAATGAAAGACATTATTGCACCTTTGAAATAAAATGTATCAAGAAAGACTTTAGATGTGTAGAATGCTTTGAGACTATACAAACATAATTATTTATGGTTTGTGTCGTTTGTCAATTACACTACCATGAAAACTGTTAGAGAACTAGATTTAGAGCAATTTATACTAGCTAGATTGATGCTCAAATAGGTTTAGATATTAAAACATATTATCAAGACATTGATAGAAATATAGCCAAAAGATTACAAGAAAATGAAGAATTAAAAGGAAAAGGAATTTCCTATGATTTAGAAGGATACCGCTCTAATAGTAGTTAAGAAGACCTAACATCCCTAGATATTATAGATAAACCCCAGAAGGGAATATCTATTTTAGAAAAGAATAATTTAGGCATTTCTACTAAACCACGTGCTTATTTTGTATACAACATAAAGATTATCCTAAAAGATTTTCAGCTTTTATAGATACAGGATGCTCTCAGAGTATTTGTAAGGCTAATGCCTTTCCTGAAGATTATTTTCTAGACAGTAAGAAAGAGATCTATGGTAAGGTAGCTAATGGAGATACATTTACCTTATATTTCCAGACTAATCCTATTTATTTTAAATTAGGAAATCAGACCAACAAAACCGTTAATCATCAATTTTGAATAATGGATCCCCGTCCTAGTTTCACAGGAAACATTATTTTAGGACAATACTTTATTACTAAATATCATTCTTATACTCAGTATAACGATAAGGTATTAATTAGTGATAAAGAGGAATTTAATATTAAAGCCCCCTTAATAGATCACAAGACCACCTTTGACCTTATGCTGGTCAAACCCAATTATAGACCCATAAAACATCAAAGTTCTTCAACTGAGCATGGTGGACCTAGACCTACAACCCAACAAGAAGCCTTAGAAATTACCAAACCCTTACAACAAGAATGTAAGTGTCCAGACCAAAAATATTATAAGCAAATAATGCTTATACAACAAGACATTTTAGCGCAAGCCCATCACACCTTATTACATGTTCAAGCTATATCCAAACAGAAGAAAATGGATATAAAAGTAGAAAAAGAAAAGATTAGGCAATTACCAGAGCCTACTTTAGGCAAAAATACAATCGCTAAGTGGAATAAAGACCAAAGTTATTGTGAAATCATCCCTGTTAACCCAGACGCCACTATTAATAGTGGAACCTATAAGAAAGGATATTCACAAGAAGACAGGGAAGAATTTAAAAAAGACATAGATGAAATGCTTAAGTTAGGCATTATTAGGGAAAGTAAAAGTAGACATAATAGCCTTGACTTCTATGTTCAAAATCAATCTGAACGTAAAAGAGGAAAAAGATGTATGGTTATGGATTATAGATAATTAAATAAGAACTGTGAATTTGATTCTTATAAGATACCAGACAAGAATAATTTAATCAATCTGATTAGAGATAAAATTATATTCAGTATGTTTGATTGCAAATCAGGCTTCTGGCAAATTAAGATGCATCCAGAAAGTATTACTTGGATAGCCTTTAGTGTGCCCCCAGGAAAATATGAATGGCTAGTAATGCCATTTGGATACTTGAATGCTCCTCAAGTATTCCAAAGAATAATGGATAATATATTTAGACCTTATTCAGAATTTTGTCTTGTTTACATAGATGACATTTTTGTAGCTTGTAAGACTGAGATAGAGCATGTGTACCATCTTAAAAAGATTATTTTAGAACTAGATAAACATGGTATTGTTATTTCTGAAAGGAAAATGCAATTATTTGAGACTGAAATAGATTTTGTGGGAATGTATATAACTAAAGGAAAAATATCCTTAGGAGAACACATAACTAAAAAGATTCTTGAATTTCCAGACCAGCTTAAAGATAGAAAATAATTACAATCATTTTTGGGATTGCTTAATTGTGCTGCAGATTTTATTAAAGACCTTGCTTCAAAGAGACAAAGTTTAACTGCCAAATTAAAAGGAACAGACATGACTAATCCTTTTTATTGGATTAAATATGATTTTGAAGTTATAAGACAAATTAAAGATGCAGTAAAAAATATTCCTTTGCTTGAACTACCCAACGCAGAAGATCAATTTATAGTAGAAACAGACGCTTCTAATAAACAATGGGGATCGGTATACTTTGCCATTGACCATTAGATTAAAAAGAAGAAACTTTATAGATATAGTTCTGGAACCTTTACTGATCTAGAAACAAGATACACTGCCCATGAAAAGGAAGTGCTAGCTATAGTAAGGGCAATAGAAAAATATATGCTTTTTCTCAGACCTAAACATTTTACTGTTTATACTGACTCTTCTTATGCAGTAAAATTTAGAGACATAGACTTGTCCAAATCAAGGACTAACAGACTCATTAGATGGCAACAACTGCTTAATAGTTATGACTTCTCTGTTATACATATTAAGGGAAGTAAAAATACCATTCTTGACATTATATCAAGAGAACCAATATTTGCTAACACTAATATGATATCATGTTTTATGTTGCAAACAGAAGACCTAGACAACATGAGTTCCTTTGGAACAAGTAGACTGAACAAAGAAGACGTTGCAGACTATCTTAGACGTGTAAGACCAAATGCTGGTGTAACGCAAAGACAGACTCATATTCAAAACCCTCAAGAAAGACCAATCCTAGTGAACTTTGATGATATCTTAGTTCCTCCAAGAAAATCTAGACATGAGGTTGTTTCTCAAAATAGACTCATTGGGAAGATGTATTTCCCCCAATATAGACCCGATCAAACATATATCCAGACTTAATAAAATTTAGACGAGAATTTTCAAATGATGAAAATACTGTTATAGACGCTATATGGTGGAACGTGAAGAATAAACTGTGGATAGAGTTCAAACAAAATTTGGTAGCCATTTCCAGATTCATGAGGACTCAAAGACACGCAGTTACCCAACTCAGTGGTACTGCTATTCCTAGATCGTAGACTCAGACTTATGCTCAGACTCTTGAAGAATCCTCCAAAACTAGACCTTCTGATAATTTCTGTTATCAGAAAAAGACTTTTAAGACTAAGATTATTATACCTTTTGATCATAATAATATTCCAATATCAGAAGACTATAAAAAAAGACGTTAATAACATTATTGAACATTTTAATATGTTATTATCCAAAATTAATGGAGATGCCTTAATGTTCAAAGGTTTCTTCAAAGATGTTCCAAAAATTTATCTTTTTGGAAAGGCAGACATATCCCAGATCACCTTAGCAGACTATGGGTTCATTGGACTCATCCAGATAAAGACTGTAGAAGACTCTATTGCTCTTGGAAAAACAGTCCATGAGTATGTTAAAAATGTAGAAGACTTCCTTCCCTTGTTTGCCAGGATCTACCAAATTGCTCCAAGTCCTTGCAGAGGAATGAGTGTTGAGGGGTTTAGATTTGTTAGATTTTCTAATTATTCTTTTGAAGACGTGGAGATTCTATCTGAAGACGAAACTAAAGACTTAATTGCTAATAATTCCAAGCTCCAGATTTCCCAAGTTATGGAGACGATAGAAATCATGGAACTATTAACAGGTGAAGACCGATGGTATACTGCATACCATAAAGAAGATGTCATTATCCAGGCTGATGATCCATTTAATCGAAGACTCAAGAAAGAATTAAAAGAAATGGTGGAGATTGCTTTTCCATCCACCCCTAGAGTGGTAGGCCTCATTGATGAATTCTTCAATAATAATGCTCTACCATATGAAGACAAAGACGAGGAAGAATAAGACGAAGATAGAATAGAGAAGGCCCCCACCCTACTCAGTAAATTATTAAAGATCGAAGACTCCATTATTTAGACTTATGATTCCCTTAAAGTATAAAGATGAAGACAGTTTAGACCTGCCCCATATGGACCCCAGACAACATCTGAAAGAGACAGCTAGAGACATTAGGTTCGCAAGATGCCAAGACTACTTTTGAAAAAGATAGAATCATGATAGACTCAAAGATGCCAAAGATGTAGACCTTTAATAGTTGTATTTTGCTTTAATTATTGTATGCTTTCAACCAGTTAGCTTTTAGCCTCCAATTTTTAGTCATTTGAAAGGTTCCCTTGTGCTATAAAAGGGACGACTTAGGTTGTGTGTGAGATATGAGTTGTAAGACTTCCAATATAAGAGTTTAGAAATAAGAGTGTGTAAGCTTGTAGAGAGTAATATGTATATGAGTGAGTAATTACCATATATATAGTTAAGGGAATGGTGAGAGTTGTAATTACTAATGCAATGCAATAAAAATATTTTTTTTTCAGAAATCTCTTATGTTGAGTTGTTATTATTTTCCAAACTGTCTCCAACTTTCTGATCATAGAGGACTATTGTGTGGAACCTCTGGTGTAGCACACAAGGTGTTATACTGTTGAACCACCTTCAGGTGCCAATTTGCCGTGATCTGTTAGTCAGGTGGACGTTAGGCGTGAAGGCGTACAGGCAGGACACGGGTACATAACCAAAATAGTGGATTGAGGTACGACACATAAAGAGAGAGTTATAGGAGGTCGAGACCGAAGAAGAATAGTACCAAAGATGAAGAGAAGAAGCAAGCAAGATAAAGATATTGTAGACCAGAAGGAAGGTATAACTCGAATCAAACCCTTAACTATTTTATATATTATTATTTTAAAAGAATCTTGTATGAGCCTACAGATCACTACAGACTTTTTAGCATTTATTAATCAAATAAATTTAGATTTAACCAAAGAAATCCATGATTGGACTCTTACAGACCCTAAAGATAAAGAACTTATAGAAACTTATTTAACATACGCAGGTGTTACTTTCAAATATATAGACTAGGTTATTTAGTGGTTAGTACGTGAAGTACCTAAAATAGAAATAATTAGAACAGGGATCTGAGATGTCTTTAGACAAAAGATCAGAACTAAAGATTTTGAAGAAGAACTGTCAAGGCTTGAAAAATATCAAGAATATACTAAAATACTTGAAGATAGTATAGACGTATTAAAGTTTATTAGACGAAAAAGGCTAGAAGAAACTAAAGCTATTTTAATTTGAGACGAAGGAATCCACCCTCTCCTTAAAAACGTAGAAACAGCTGCCCCTAAAACATATCGAAGATTTTTGTCATCTTACGGAGATAACGATTTAGTCAAATTTATAGAAGACGATATAATTGATATTGCTAATCAGACATATAAAGAAACTAGACTGATAAACCGCAATACCGTATAAGGTATTTAAGACTAGAATATTTTCCATCAAAATCGCTTGCAATTTCCAGACTCCTTAAGGAAAATATTTACATGGATAATCACCACTATTCAGAATTTCAGTACTATAGTGATGGAAGAAGTCAGAGAAGTAGCAGCTCTGAAACTTCTCTTAGACTCCCAGATTAATTTAGACGTTAAAAATAAGCTTAAGACTCTAGAAATTATTAGGGTAGAAATTTATATTCCTATAACATTAAGAAAAAGACATAGACATAAAAAGACAAAGCGGTCCCCAAATCGTGTGGACGATATTAAGCCCGTTAAATTAGCCCATCGAAGAGCCTGGTCGTATATATATATATATATATATATATACATTTTTACTATTTTGTCTAGTCTCTCTCTTTTTCTCATTTTCATTCATGTTTATTGCTAGGGACTGACAACGTGTAAGTTAAGGGTGGGATTAGTAAAGAATAATATTTAGTACCCTTTATTCATGCGCATTTTAACATTCTCATGTTCATAAATACCTATATTTAATCTCTTATATTGGATAACCTTTGTTCTTGATGATATATTTTTTCAAGGTTTGTTTGAGATTTTATAGATCTTAGAGGTGTAAAGTGTGAAGTGATATGAGTTTCGAGAAAGTTTCATCGCAAGATTCAACTTCAAGACAAATTTGGTTATTTTAAACTCCATAGTTTTAGCGGATTAAAATATCGACATGCAGATTATCAAATTATCTTCGTATGACCACTGACCATGCATCATTTCGATCCCGTATTAAGAAGTTATGATCATTTACGTAAGGTTTCGGTACATTCTTCATTTTCAATAGTAATTTGTTAATTTTATATTGCACAAATGTTACACCCCACCTAATTAAACATCATTTGATGAGGCCTTTATTAAATTAAAACAAGTTTCTCATATGGTTCATTCTTAGCATCCCTGTCGAAAACTTTTTAATTACTAACCACCTAAGTGAAATTATACATGTGTTAATTTTTTTCATCTTTCTTTAACACAGATAAATGATCAAAGAGAAAAACTAAAATTAAACATTCACAATATACTAGAGTCCAACCATCACAATATATAAATGAATAAAGTTTTTGCGGATAAACCATCGGCTAAAATACAAAACCAAATACTCCATAATAACAAAAGAACTGAATGACTGAAAAACTGTCAACGGACAACATGTCCATAAATGGAAATGTAAAATGGGATCCTACACTAGATTTGAAAGGACGAGTCTTCTACTCGAATCTTGTCAGTATCCATAGTGTTACAGCTCCAAGTCCCTGGAATGGAGTCTTCAAGCCTGACGTCCCTTTGGTTGGACACCTAAAAGGTTTGGAAAATATTTTGATAGCAAGCGTCAGAACTTAAAACGTTTTGAAAATATTTAGCATGCGTTTATTACAATACAATTCAGTTATTCATTACACATGTTAGGTTCACGTACAATCTCTTGGGTTTCCTCACCTCTCGTCTATAGTGCACACCTCATCGTTTTTATACTTAGCCCACCTAGCTATACTACCCAAGCTAACTAGACTAAAGTATTCAACTGAACTTGCCTACATGTCTAAGTTCCCGTACCGTCCATACAATACATTAGTTTATTAACATCACTCATATGTTAATTATTTTTCATGTAACATTTCACATATGTTTTATTTAAATCTTTATAATTAAGTCTCACTATCTATCTTTACTCAGTTAATTAAGTCTCTCTTCTTAATTTGCCTTTTATATATATATATATATATATATATATATATCGTCTGCCAGTCTACTATCACTCATTAGTAGAATAATCATAAAGTATATATTTCACCCATAATATATACTATAATTTCATACTTTATAATCACATCCACTTATCAGACGTAAGGTATTATTGGCTCGAAATCCTACCTCGTTCACCAATAGTGATTGATATATATATCCTGGCTCGGAATTATACCTTGATTACCTATACTAGTCATCTATATTGGCTCAGAATCCTACCTTGATCACCAATATTTATTTAGTACACTTTAGGTATTCACATAACCTATGTATTAATATCCATCGATAGGTATTCAAACTATGTATTAATATCCATCGATAGGTATTCACACAACCTGATCATACATGTTAGTACGTTGTATATTTCTCTCGAATACTTACTGTATCCATCCCTTTATGATTTATCTCACTATCGTATTTATTTGAGTATTCACACAACTCTAAGGGCCCTAGTTACCCCTTTATTAATTTCAGTAGTCAAATCAATATTTACCCAACTGGTGTCTACTTATTAATTCATGCAAAGTTCCCATAGTTCATTATCTTCTCTCCGATAAATTACGACACAATTCATCCCAATTTATTCTTGTCTTAACCCTTTCAATAAGACTAAATCACAAACTCAATATAGGCCTAACGATAATGTAATAAATCTCTTATTACATCCTAACAAAGTCCCAAAAGTTCCCACGATGACCGTTTAGAAGAACTAGGCCCAAACAATTTTTTTTAAATTACTCCGAGGACCGAACCGGTTCACCCTCTGAACTCAATTGGTTTGCCTATCTGTACTTCGCCTTCTTCGTCCAGTTCATGTGTTTTCCCTCCATTATCAATTTCCAACTCCCATGTTACTTCACAAAAATCACAACTAATACTCCTAAACTATTTCTACATGTATTAGGATGATTTCTAACTTTATAAACATATCAAATCTTCACAGAATTCAATCAAGAACGAAATAAAACCCAAAACTCTTCCAAAAACCTAGTTTTGTGTTCTTTCTAATTATTCATTCAAAAACTTAGATTTAATATGTGATGATGGGTCCATATCATATGATTTCTACTTATCTACATATAGTAAATCATTCTACATGCAAACCTACCCAATCATGCATCAAAATCCATTATTTTTCTTCCAAAAGTCATGATTAAATCAAGTTTACTTTGAAACCCTACTCATGGGTATTATAACTTAAAAAAAATTGTGTATAAACATTTGCCTCTTTATTTGTAGGGTCTGTTTCGTGATGGTGATGATAGATTTGCGTTCTTATCTTCAAATCCTCAATTCCCAATTGATTGTGTTGCAAGAACAAGGTTAAGGGCTTCAAGATTCTCCACAAAACCTCCACAATTCTTCTTCTCTTCTTATCGAATGATCTCTCTGCAATTTTGGTGTTTCTAACCCTAGACCCTTTTATCTAACATCAGATACAGGACTACAAATTTCGTAGGTATCTAATCAAATGACCAAAATGCCCTTAATAGGTGCCGGTTTGGTCTAAAATTAATCCGTAACCCAAACTATACCCCCTGGGTATAATATTCTGACTATTTCGACCCAGTCAGAATCATTTGTGACCTCTAAATTATCATTCAAGTCACTTAAAATATTTTTCCTATCTCGACCTCAATTCTAGTCTACACGCGACTCCCGGTTAAGATAGCATAAAATATGCCCTTATCACTCGCTATGACGTAAATCAATAATACTTAGTTATTTAATATTCACACTTAGTAAATTTCAATTTATAATATTAATCAGTATCTATCTGTCGACTAATATTTAATAACCCCCTTTATTATTTAATAACATTAAATTACGTCACTCGTGTGATTTAATTGAAATGTATTTTTCCCAATTAATTTTCGAATTAATTAAATTATAAATATGTAGAAATATGGGATATTACAACAAATTTGAGGGTTTCAAAGACCAAAATATAGGTAATTGAATTGTCTTTTCATGGCATCAAATTGTGCATCATTCTGAGTTCGTATTAATATTTTATGTCCGTTCCTGTACCGATGTGTGAAAATAAACTTGAGTTAGGGCTTTTTTTTAAAAACAAATGATGGTAAAGATGTTTATTTACACATCCCTTAACAAAAAATACCAGAAAATACTAATGAGTAGTGTAAACACAATAAATAAGTGGTGTACAAACACAAACTATCGTTGCAATATATAGGGCGACAAGTCAAAAAAGCCCTAACATAATTGGTTGTTCTTAACCTTACAAACCTATCACTCTTGATATTTGGGCGAGTTAGATATTCAATTAATAGTTTTCTTCACTCATTGAATATCAATATTCCTAATTTCAACCAAGGGGAACTTGTTATGCAGTAGATGTAAAAAATCATCAATGATACTAAGCTTTAATTTTTCTTTGAAGTTAACATCAAGCTAAAATCTTGAGGTCTTTTGAACCATTTCATTAGATTCTTCATTCAGAAATCTGGGAACATAATTTAGTGTAACTTCATCAAATTTAGGGAACAAATTGAAAGCCACTTGGTTATATAAGGTTAAACCATCATGAACACGTTTGTATACACCCGTTAATTGTCTTATATCTACTTAGGAATCACTAAAACTTCGATGGATTTCTGTGCCCATTATCACAGCCTCATATTCCACTTGATTTTTGGAACATGTATTTTTTTCTAAACTTTATCCATGTTTTGTTTTAATATACCCATGGGATTCAATCACTACCCCTATACCTCACATGATTTCAGTCTTCGAATCATCAAACCATAACTTCCACGGGCTTGGAGATATGTATCATATCTCATATCCCCCATCTTGCTCGTCGTCACATGAATGATCTACCAAGAAATTAGCTTATATTTGGCCCTTTATTGCTTATTGAGATACATAACGCAAGCACAATTCAGATAGAGCTAACACCCGTTTACCAATTCTATTATGCAAAATAGGTTTAATCAACAAATATTTGATTAAATTAAACTTCAAAATGACAAACACCTCTCTAAGAAATAGATAATACCTTAATTTTATAGAATCAAAGCACAAAGTTAAACATAGGTTTTTCATTACTGAATATCTACATTTACATTTATTTAAAAACCTATTAAGGTAATATATAGCTTTCTCCTTGTGGTTCTCATAATCTTGAGCCAATAGTACTCTAATTGATGCTTCAAAGGCTAAAGTGTATAACTTTAGTAGCATGTCGTCTCTTATAGGTGCCAAAAGAAGTGACTTGACCAGGTATCTCTTGGGTGCTTGAAAATACTCTTTATAATCCTCTTTCGAATCTAGTTCCTCTTGGTTTTTTTATCTTTAAGAAAGGAGAAAACACTTTAGTTTCATGTTGAATTAGAGACAAAAATAGGAAGGAAATTATATTAACCCAAAAATCTTTGTAATTATTTCTTGTATTGTGGAGTTGTGCTTTCAGTTATGGTTGTGGATATGTTAGTATTACTTGTATTCCATTTTTTGTACCGAATATCCTAGGTTTCTTATAAAAAACTCGAAAGGCACATTTCAAAGGATTCATTTTAAGTTGATACAACCTCATCCCTTCAAAAGATTTTTTAAAATATGTTATATGATCAGTTACTATTTTTTATTTGATAATTATATCATCAATATAACACTTTAAAAAGTGTCAGCTATGTCATAGAAAATGCTATTAATTCCCTTTTAGTATGTAGCCCTTGCATTCATTAGACCAAATGGCATTATTATCCATTCGAAGGTTCACAAATTTTTAGTGAACTTAAAAGCAATTATATGCACATCTTCTTAATCTATGAATATTTGGTTATAATCGGAATGACCATCCATCATAAACATGATAGTATTCCCAGCTGATCTATTAACAAATAAATCTATTAACGTTATTGAATATTCATCCTTTGGAGTGATTGCATTTGGATTTCTAGAATCAAAGCACACTCTCAATTTTCTATTTCTTTTGATTACTGGCACTAGATTGGAGATTCATTTAACATACTTTTCATTTCGAATGAACCCAACCTTAGGCAGCCTTTTTATGTATTCTTTTATTTTTCCTGAAACTATTAGAGTCATTTTCCTTGGCAATTACTTAAATGGATTTATAGCCTTCCATCATTAGTAGTTTATGTTCCAACAATTCCCAATCTAAACCAGGTAGTTTATCATAATTCCAAGAAAAATAGTCATTTTAATAATGTAAAAGGACCACAATCAATTGTTGGTCTTCTTTTCTTAGGATGGAACTAATATAACCGACTCTCTTATTTTGTTCAGTTACCACATTTACTTCTATCAAGGGATCCGACCGATTCACCATAAATTCTCTGTATTCTATTGGTGAACTTACTATTTATGAATATCTTGAGAGCTTTCATTCTCCACATATTCATCCTAGACACAATTAGTCCAATTAATGGTCTTTTCCTCACAAATTCTGGAGCATAACTCCAAATATCTGAAATTATACAAAACCATGGCCAAGATTTCATTGGCCTTCTCAATGTCAATGGGTATACTATCCATTAAACAATTATTTTGTTTTCTGCAGTTGGCCCCATTAGGACAAAACTAACTCATCTCAAGCCTCATCTGAGACCTCTACCTCTGATGCTTCTATAACTAAGCCATCTGCCTTCACTGGCACCACATTCTCTTGGTACAATACTACGTCAACACGATTGGATCTAGTGTGAAAAGGCAATGGCCAGCGTCCAACTTTTCCACAATCCCATCCTCTTTCATCAAAAACAATTTATGATGCATAAAAGAAGGAATACATTTGTTACAGTGAATCTAATCCCTCCCAAATAATGCATTAAATCTTTGTTTTCCTTCAACAATGAAGAAGGATGTTTTGAATTTTCTTATGCACTACACCAAATCCTATGAATGGTCACAACCTGGGGGTCATGACCCAGGGTTGTGACTAGATGGTCATGGACTTTGTCTGGGACCATATTAACCTTTAGCGTGACCATATCCATGACCACATTGGGTCATGGATGCTCCAGAAAGTGGCCACGGACCAAATCCCTGACAACTGTGGGTTATGGACCTAGGCCATGACCATGTCATGACAATCTTGTGCCAAAATTCCCTTTAAGCTTGGTCACGGATTGGTCATGACCTTATTTTGTGACCATATGCAAGACGACGCACCACACACATACACTGGGGGTCACAGCTGGGGGTTAGGACCATTTTTGGCATGGGTCACGATTGGGGGTCATGACCAATGGCATACTCAGATAAAAAAAGGTCGCAGTTGTAAGGATTTTAAGGGTCGCAGTTTAAGGTCTCGGATGTAGGCCGTGACCAATCTCATTACTTTAAAAAAAATAGCCTCTCATTTGATTAGTTTCGTGCAATTTTGACAGTTTAAAAAAGAATGGTGATTTGGTTCGTGCGATTTTGTTCGATTTTGGTGCGATTTGGTTCGATTTTGGTGCGATTTTGTTTGATTTATCTTGAAAGTTTATATAAAACCCTAGTTATTTATGTGTATTTATTTTTATATGTGTGTGTATATGTGTGTATACTTGTGTATAAGTGTTTATATGTGTGTGTGTATGAACATATTGTATTGTATGTCAATAAACCCTAGACATTGTATTGGGGGGGGGGGGTTATTTTTTTGAAAAAATATTATTCAAAACCCTAGACATTTTATTGGGGGTTATTTTTTTGACAAAATATAATTAAATGACTTTTTAATAAGTTAAAAAAATCACGTCTATTGTGTTGTGGGTTAAATGCGTGTCGTGACATTGTATTGGGGGTTATATGCGTGTCGTGATTTTTTTGACATTGTATTGTGGGTTGTGTGTGTGTCGTGACATTGTGTTGGGGGTTATATGTGTGTCGTGATTTTTTACAGTAACTCCTAATGTGTTGTTTTCGTGTGGGAAATAAGACTCGTGTCAATCGTCTTATCGTATCGGTCATCAAGTTATTCATGTTTTACTTGTATTGTCGTGTTATTCATGTTTTAGCAATTCTTTACTTCTCTACTTTAAATATGAGTAGCTAACACGTGTGCACATTGATATGTTTTTTATCACATATATGATTGAAGGAGTACGCATAATTATTGGTTGTTGGATACTATGTTGGAATTTTTGGATTGATAATACACATATACTTTTAAACTATCTCGTAATAAACCCTAACAAAATGTGTTACAAACAATTGTGGTGGGTTGTTGTGATTTATCATCGATGAGATCCAAAATGCAATGGGTTAAGAGAAGGGTAGTGATGAATCAAAACCCTAATCAAACTAATATACACTTGTACCTCATATGTTTGAATTAATAATTATTAATTAATTAGAGCCCTTGATTGTAGGACTCATATTCACGCCCTCGTATACTTTTCTCAGGAGAAATGAGGCACGGTGATAATCACTGACAATAAGAGTGGAAGAGGTTGTAATTAGACCGCACATATAACTCTTTTACTAGTGTGCGCCATATAGAGGGTACTCCTATTTATAGGTATGGAAATAAAAATATCGAACAAATTAACTACCTTGTAAATCGTGGAATTGATATCTACCAAGATTACCTATTAGATCATATTCTATTTTCCCTACCAGAAAACTGGGATGACATTATAGAAAATATATTTCACACACCTAATCCCGACGTAGCCTTGACTTTCGTTACGTTGAGTACAGAGAGCATTGACATAGACTGTGATGTCTCGCACCATATGCACGTAAAATTGAATCTTGCTAACAAGTTGAGAAAGAATGGATTTCGAGTTCATATCATGGATATCTTACACATCAATCATCGATACCCTTCCTCCTAGTTGTCCATGTGCAAAAATCCATAGGTTCTATAAAACTAATACCGAATGGATGGAAATCAGATACATTGAACATATTCTAAAGTCGTACTCAGAAAAGGTGTATATATATATATATATATATATATATATAGTCATATGCTTGATTAATTAGTTATAATTTCATATTATTATATAATTATTTAGTCACTTATGGTTTTTCATTTCTGTAGATAATGTCGGGAGGAAACAACCAAATGGTACCTCGTGACGAGGTGACACCCCAATGAGGTTCCTCATCTCGTGCACAACCTGAATTCTCAACACCAATGGCTGAACAATTCACAACTCCAGCAATGGTGAACTCCTCACCAAGTCCAACTCTAAGTGATCCAATGCCTCCATCCAGCACTCCCGTTGCTCCAACACCCACATCCAGCACTCCCATTGCTCCACCGCCCCCATCCAATGCTCTGTACACCTCCCTCTCAAATGAAAAGAATCCCTTTGGGTTCTCCCTTCTTGGGAATAAACCGACGGGTGATAGGAATGATGTGCTGAACTTTAAAGACCGGAGTTTGTCGCTAGGAAAAATGAACGTGGGAGTTTGTGGACAAGACAACTAGAACCTTGTTGATCAAGCCGCCAAAGATGACATATATAATCAACTTTTCAAGCATTTCTCATTTCCTGACCGATCCAAGAATATGGTTATATATCGAGTTGCTGAATTATTGAGGACATATAGGAGAAACCTTTGAAATAAACATTTCCCGAAGGAGGCAACGAGCTCCGATATTTTGGCTTTGAAAGAGAGAGTGCCTCCCAATGTTGAAATGCTTGTGGAGCCATGGAATGATTTTTTGGAGAATAAGGCGAAGGAGAAAAAGTTGATCCAAAGGGAGAAAAATAAATAAAATAGGGCGCAAAAAACTGATATCCATATGTTGGGATCTAAATCATATGAAGATTTGAAGACTGAATGGGTGAGTAGGACAAAGGATGGGCCAGATGCCGGTAAATAACCAAATCGGTCCAATTTATACATTCATGCTCGATGGGACAAAGATAATAAATTCCCGCTACACTTAGCTAAGACGCTAGAATCAATAGAGGCCATCAATAGTCAGTCTGGTTTGATCCCTACTGATGACATTGACCTTAAAAATGATGCCCTGACCCAAAACTTTGGAAATGACAAAAGCGGGAGGACTAGAGGTGTTGGCTTACATATGCCTAAAACAAAATTTAATTACACCGCACCTCTCATGGACGAGATTTCTTCGGTAAGGGATCGTATCTCGACCCAAGTGGAATAACAGTTCAGGACCATTGGAGATGTCCAAGAGATTAAAAATAACTTGGGAATCTTGCCGAATTAAATTTGAAAACTCGTGGGCATATACCTGCTTCAATATCAACCGAAAATACACCTTTAATCGACGTTTGATCTCGAGCAGATCTTGAGATAATTATTTGAATCTAAACCAATTTCGTGTTTTGTTTGTTTATTTTAGGAAAAATGGAGTATGGCATTATGCTAACAATAACACCATTATTTACCAATATTTTATTGATTAGAATTCAATTTATACAAGATTTTATAATAAAAGTTTGATATCATTACAAATATTCCTAGTAGGATCTTCGAACCCATATGTTATATCTAGAGCAGATACAAATAATTAAAGTTATCTCCCTCTGGCTTATTTTCTTCATCCATCTTGACCACAAGGACCTCCTGTCCTTCTTTAGCTTCAAATATCTTTGGGAGGATCATAGCCACTGGAATTTGTTAGGGAAGAGACCAAACTGGATGAATTATTTTTCTTAACTTCTTTCTTAGGAACTATGGCATCCATTTCCGTCAATTCTTAATTTTCTTTTTCACCATAAGAACTATCTTCTGATGAACTGTCCCCATCCACACGTATGGCCTTCTCCATCTCTTTGAGACTTTCAACCAACAGGTATGAAAAGTATTTACTTGATTTTGGTTTCTTATTAAGCCATATATTTGTCTTTGATGATGATGAGGCAAATCCCTCTTATACACTCGTATGTAAAATCTCAGAGGCCACTTTTGAAGCCTTGTACTTTTCTGGATCCTTATTTATTGGGTCCGAGAAATTACCACTTCTTGATACCTTATCTCTGACTTGGGTTGTTACACCACATGACACATACCTAGGTTCACTTGTTGGGCTTTCAATTCTTTTGGTTTCTTAGGCATATCATTTAAATGATGTGCCAGTGGATCTTCGATGATAAACCAGTTTGGTACCCCTTGAACCGTTGGGATTAACTTAGGGATCTTTAAAGAACCTGAAGTCCCAATATATTGATGTGATTTTTCCTCTATAAATCTATGCCTAATGTACAGGTTATTTCATGGCATCTTAGCATGCCTTTAAGGGTAATAAGGAACATATAATGGACTCACCTTTTCAAAGGATTTTCTTTGTACCTGCTCTTAATTTTCGAGAATTAGGTCTTTAACGGTATAGCCATTGTTCCCATTCTTATTATTTTGAATTGTTGTTTTCCTTTCGAAGCCACCAACAACCATATTTATTCATAATTCCCCCCATACCTGATGCACACAAAATTCATGATCTTTTAATCTGGATCGTCAATCAATTCATGATGTTAACCCTTTGATTTAGACTTAGCTTATATTTTAAACTCAGCATGCCCCTTATTTCTAGGTAGTTGAATGGACTGCATATTTGTCCCCACCTCTTTGAGACTGGGGAATGGATCATCATCAACATCCATTGTGATTTCTTATTTTCCAAGGAATTTGATCTTTTCTCTCCTAATTGCCTATTAAATCCTATCGCAAAACAGAGAACATGCATTAGTTTACATTAAGTCTTCCCTTTAATATCATGTGGATTTTTAGCATCATCAAGTGAGTGAACTAGAAAATAAACATAGTTTTAGATACTTGTTTGTACCTATATTAGCATATTGACTAGTGAATCTAGCAATACGTTCCACAGTAGACTAACTTCCATACCTTGCAAAGAGATTAAAGGTTGGGAACTTGAACCCATTGGGAGGTT
Organism: Sambucus nigra; assembly: GCA_949130495.1. Taxonomy (NCBI): domain Eukaryota; kingdom Viridiplantae; phylum Streptophyta; class Magnoliopsida; order Dipsacales; family Adoxaceae; genus Sambucus; species Sambucus nigra. Next base: position 252,127,816 of record OX422218.1, on the reverse strand, counting down.
TAATCTACCCATCCATTCATGATATGGCTTATTATAAACTGGAGTCTACACCTACTAATACATTGGTCCAAATATTTCATAAATGAGATCCACAATCTCATTTCTTACCACTCTGGTAGCTTCCTGTTTTGTGGAGCAATAGCGTGATTTATTAAGGGATCTGGTTGCACCAATGGTGGTGGTAATTATTGTGGCCATCCCAGATTCGAAGAGTTTTCCACAGAAAGAAAAACATTAGCATGGAGGGATCAAGGAAGAGAATCCTCTTTTTTCCACTCACGTGATATTCGCGGGCTCACTTCCATGGATAAAAAGTGGTCATCGTTAAAGGACTATAAATATAGAAAATAGAGTCACTAGTCTATTTTGATCAAAACATGAAAAATATTTAGTCGCCCCCATAAAAATAATCAAAGACAAATTGATGCATACAAAACAAAATAGATCACGGGTTCGGTACTAAGTTACAGAATGGAAAGGTGTTAGGTACCCATTCCACCCTTTCGGTCTCTCATGGGCTATGATAATAATTCTCCGTTTTCTTCAAAATACATTTGTGTGTATATTGTATGTGGAATGAAATAGGTGAGAAAATAAATCATCATACCCACATCATGAAATAGACGGGGATGAGTCATTATGAGGAGTATAAATAAAAGGAAAGAAAATAATCTAAAAGGTATCCGAAATGTAAGCAGCGCATCGGAACACAATCTATCTCAAAGAGAAGAATACGCATGTCTGACGGGTCCGCTAAAATATAATTTAGAGAAAAGGATACACTTTATGAAATACACCAGATCATAATCCCAAATGAGAAAATAGATATGCATGTCTACCAGGATTGAGAAAATGAAATAGAATAAAATTATAATATAATGTGAGCAAGACACCGAATCATAATTCACTATGAGGAAGTGAATATGAATGTTTGATGGAGTTTATAATAACATATAAACTAGTGTGTGTGTGTGTACACACACACGCATGCACACACACGCACACACACACACACACACACACACACACACACACATATATATATATATATATGACACTGATAAAAGTGAGAATGAATAAAGTGAAAAAGATAAGAAAAGAGAACTCGAAACCTATGGAAAACTCGAGATGCCAACGTAGTCGAAAATAGAATCAAAGTCCATGTCATTCAAAAACACATAAGGGTGGTATCTAACCCAAGAACCCAAAACTATAATTTATTTATTTTTGTTTGTTGAAAAACTTGTACAAGTGAGGGAAATGTAGTAAAAATGGAAAGAAAGTTCTAATTTGGGGTTTAAGGATCAAATTCTATTTTTTGAGTTTATGAAGATAAATTTGGTGATTATGTAAATCGTAAAAAGGTTATTAAGGTGGGGATATAAAAACTAAATGTAAACAATATAGTAGTAAGTAAAAATGTGAGTAATAAAACTAAAGTATAAAGTTTAAACGAATACGTAAGTAAATAGGAATCGTAAGGCAGATTCGCACAGGGCCTGGATTGTTGGAAAGGGTATTCAAAGCCTTGTGAAAGTGCATTGGATTACACTAAATTTTGAGATTTTATCGAAGTTAAAAGGATCACGAAAGCATCCAATGACTTTTGAATTAGTGTTTCGAAGTAAAAAGGTAATTAAACGTGAATCATAAGGTAGATTCGCGCACGGTTGGGACTGTTGAAGAGGGTATTCTGAGAACTATGAAAGTCCCATGAGCTAATCTTAGTTCTGATAGTTGATCGATGTCAAACGAACCTAAGAATCATTTGGCGGTCTCTATATTAGGCTTTTTGAGGTAAGACCGGGTCTGAGCGTTTGAAGAGGTTGTGCTTATGACCTATTAAGGTGTGCGAGGGGTGCTAAAAATATAATACTAGAATTGGGTGTATAAAAATCCCCTCAATGGGATATTTTAGGATAGGTGAAGGTTGTCAAAATATAAGACACCCTGATAAAAGTGAGTGTTGGGGTAAAGGTCTAATTCTGAGGACCTAGGGAGGGTAAGAGATCGATTCATAGGGTTAAGGCCAATTTCGTGAACCTAAAGAGTGTGAGAGACCGATTCGGAGGGTCAAGTCCAATTCTACAGACCTAAAGAGTATGAGGGATTGATTCTGAGGGTCGAGGTCAATTTTGCGAACCAAAGGAGTAGAAACAACCAATTCAAAGGGTCAATCCCAATTCTACGTAACTAAGAGTGTGAGAAAACGATTTTGAGGGTTCAGGAAAATTCAATTAACCTAAGGAATGTGAGCCACTGATTCAGAGTGTCGAGGCTAATTGTACAGGCCTAAGGAGTGAGAATTATCGATTCAGATGGTCGAGGCCAATTATGCGGACCTAAGGAGTGAAAGAAATCTATTCAGAGGGTATAGGCTAATTATATAGACCTAAAAAGTGTGAGAGACTGAGTCACAGGGTCGATGACAATTATGCATACCTAAGGAGTGTGAGTGATTGATATAGAGGGCAAAGATAATTTTGTGGACCTGAGGAGTGTGAGGGAACAATTCAGAAGGGTCAATGCTAATTTTCTGAACCTAAGGAGTGTGAGCAACTGATTTTAAGGGTTTAGATTAGGGTTTTAGAGGGAGGATCGGGGTCCAAGGGTTTGAAGGGATTGTGCTTGAGACCTATTAAAGAGCTACGAGGGAACTATAAAGAGGTTACTCGAATTGGGTGTATGGACTTATGGAGGGACGTTTTGTTATTCTTGGTACGCCATAGGCTAAAATATTTGGATATCAAATGTCCAACCATTCTCTAACCCCTCGAGTTCTTATTTGAACAAAGGATTATTGGTAATCACTGAGTTCAAAGCATCTGGGAATCCTAAATTAGCATGATTTGGCCTAGTTCTTCCTACCTTTATGAGATATATTCTCTTTATTGGGTTGTTATAACCCAACTACTAGTAGGTGTTAAGGGCACTCGAACCTTCCATTGGGTTGTTAATGCTTAAACTAGTTGTATTAGGATATCCACCTATCCTAAGGTTATTTCCAAAGTTAGTTTCACCAATATTAAGTCTATAATAGACATGGTGGTAAGGATTAGGTTAAGTTATTGTGTTTATACCAAACTGTGGTGTGTATCCTAACCATTACGCACTGCATTAACGGGTATCAAAAACCTGCTCGTTACTGTATTGATCGTAGTGTTAATATTCTTGACCATGTTCCTAAGAGGACCACATACTAAGTTTAGTTAGTTAATTAACGGATCTTGTGAATTTGTGAGTGCACCAACAACATGTGTGTTGAATATTATCTGCTCTTGGAGCCGTTGGCATATTCGAAATTGTGAGCATTTTATCCCAACTCGTGAGTTGTTTCAACCATTATTTGCTCTAAATTTGTAATATTTTGGTTGGTTGAGCTAATTTCATCAAAATTTTCAGTAATACTCGCTTCAACGTCTTTTACCAATTTTAAACACAAATTCAGCATTGAGACGCCCATTGGGCATGCCAAAAATATGTTTATGTGATTTTTACTTGGCTTAGTTAATAGGTTACAATTTTAATTATGAAAGTGCCAAGCAAGGTTATGGTCTTCCTAACCAAAAGATCTTATCCTTAAGATGACGATCAGACAAATATATGTCGTTCGATGCTTAAGTTAAGAAGACGTGCACTTCCCTTAGGAAAGACTTTAATGCGAGTGGTAAATTACTATGAATAACTAGAACATAAGATGCGATTAAGTGTGTAAACTAAAAGGAAAGTAAAGCTTTAAAATTAAAGAAAAATAATTACTTAAAAGTACAGGATTACACTACGAAATCTTAAGCAAGAAAGTAAAAGAAAAATAATTTAAAGGCAACAAATCATTAACAAAATTGAAGGAAAGTTATAATTTGCTTTCAATTGAAAGAAATACAGTAAATAAAAAAAGGAAGGAAAAGAAATCATATAAATAAATAAATGCAATTTTTGGTGAGGGAGCCCCACCTTTCTTTATTTTCTTCATTAATTATTTATAGAGTTTCTTGACATGCAACGTAAATGCTTTGGTAACTATAGGCTAGGTTCAAATATGTCCCGCCTAGGTGCACTAACTCCCACATGTAAGTTATTTTCCTTTAATTTCTACACTACATTCAAACTGAGATAGGTATCACGCATTCATGCTGCCAATACCTTGAGTTTGTGTATTATAGTTTGATTGTTATTTTCGATTTATAATACCCCTGGCAATACCTTGTTGGGCCATGATAATATGGTGTAAATACATACATATGCTCCACCTTAGACTTTAGAATACTTTAGAATTTTGTGTGCATATGGTAAGCATATATGTAACTTGCGTAATCACTAATGAAATTGACAAAGTAATCATAACTATCTTGTGTTCGGATTGTCAAAGGGCCACATACGTCATAATAAGTCGATTGCAATAAATATTTGACATTATAGAAATTGGTCGTGAAGGCCTCTTGGTCATTTTACTTTCTAAGCAACATATAAACTCGAAGTGCCTCCACTTCCAATGAACTCAATTGTAAATTTTATAGCAGTAGTTGAATTCCTTTTAAATGAAAATAACGAAAGCCTAAAGTCCAAAAAATATGGTTTGTTGAATTGAAAAGGAAAATTTATCTTTAATAATGATTGTCCATTAGTGTTATTCATTTCAATATTTAGCAGTCTTAGTGATTTATTCCTTATAATCTATAAATTATTTTCCAATTTAGTAGAACTGTTAAAAGTTTTCCCAATTTTGTTAAAAATCAATTTTATTAAAATAATCAAATTTTTGTTCAAAACCATCTTAGAAACCGTAAACAATATTTTCTTATAAAATAAGGTATATATAAATAATTTTTCAACATTATATTTTTGTATTCACCAAAATATGAAACTAGGTGGACTACTGCAAATACAGTTGCCTTATTCTTATTGTCCATTATTAAGAACATCTCTCCTTTAAGTACTTATCTGATTTTTTTACCTCTATAAAGAGTTGCAAATATGATTTGTGGTTCTCAAATCTACACATTAAGTTCTTGTAAACTGGATCACAAATCATGCTTCACCTTTAAAGGATATAAATCCATTACTTTTTCATTTTCATTATAATTCTAAGAAAATTTGACAAGCTCTTTAGCTAATATGCAACGAAAATTATTAGACGTTGTTATTACCACTTAGTCTTCTCTAATTATAAAATTGCCACATGATGTACCTCACACAAGACTACAGTGTCACCCCTCTACTGATGGGATATAGTCTCAGCTAACTAGCACACTGCCTCCTACATCCTCTATAACTCGTTATTTCTATTAGCAGCGGTCTTGCGAGTAGGGGCCATCTTATAACATAGAAGAGCTTATTACAATAATACTATATGCGAAATAAAAGGGAACTATAACGAGAATCACTTCGACGCTCACGAGGATCCTAATGCTCTGATACCAAGTTGTAACGCCCCGATCCGGATTAGAGTTACCGTTGGAATAACCCGTATTCGAACCAAGGTATTAAGGGGGAGGGGGATAAATTTTTTTATTAAATTGGAAAACAGTTGCCACATTATACTTCAAGAAAACCTTTGATTTCTTTTATTGTGAAAAGGTGAGGCCCATATTTTACAAGTTAATATTCAATTAACAATTTAACAAGTAAACCTTTGGTAAGATTTAATCCATAAATAAAGCATAAATCCCTGTATTATTACAATTTCCAAATAGTTCAAGTTAAACCAAATTGTCTTAACAAAACATAAAGGATTACGGTACAACATAAGTCCATGGATTAAAAATCGGTTACAGAGCCTCTAACGACGACTAGTACTTTCTGCGGCCTTTCCAACATCCTTACTCGACATACCACCTGTTGTACCTGGGGTTTTAGAAAATAGGGTATGAGCAAAATGCCCAGTAGGGTGGGAATACTAAGCAATAATTTTCATAGCAAAATACTATACATATACAATGCATTTTAGTAATTCTGAAAACCATCATTTTCTCATATTCATTAATTATCATTAATGATTATTTTCGTTAACATTTAACTATGCTAACAATATTCAAGAAGCCTTCATTATATTCAACTAAGTTATCATGTATCTATACTAACAAGATTCTTTAACTTAGTCATAAATGCACCTATATGCAATGCCCTGGGCTACGTGCCCACTCACTCTTAGCATTTTAATATTCCAAGCCAGGAACTTAATCATATCCCACTTATGTCATCCACATAATAATTAATGAATTCTTATTCATTAGTTTAAGTTCTGTGAATTTTTCTCATTCCTTACTTAACATTGTTTTTGGGATTTTGCCAACAAACACTCACGGACTTCGTGGCCTCACACCACCGGTCTCCACCGCCATATACTACTGCTGTTTGTTTGGGGTCTTTCACTAATTGGGACGTCATGCCCTCCTTAATTATTTTCTCTCGGCGTCATCCGAATATCATATCTTTCATGTGTTTAACATTATTCTCAATGTTCACAATTCAACTTATCCGGTTTTGTTATTAAAGCCCGTTATTAGTCTTTGCATCCTACGAGTCGAGGAGGCATTCTAGTGTCAACGCCGAACACTAAAATATACTGAGTCACCTTTACAACACTTTGATTTACCAAAATTCCATCTTATACTTTTATTATCTAAAAAGCATTTGCTTGGCATTTTTCAAGTATTTTTCATGTAAAAACACCATTTAAGTGACTTTTCTTCATATTTACCAAATCCGCCACTAAGGCATTTTTTTACCAAAAATTACCTTTTTAAGTGGGTTTTAAGTACAAAAATCATTCTTTAATGTACTACATGTTTCCACCAACATTTAAACCTTTATTAGTGATGTACAACCCATTTTAGCACACTTTTACATATAAAGTCATTTACATAATTATAATCCTTGTGGGGGAAAAATATATGCCTACATAATAGCATGACGTGTGGCGAGCACTCCGATCAAGATGGCGACGTGCCAACAATATAGGGACGACTAAAGTCCTTAATAAATAAGAAGACCAAGGAGCAGTATCGGATTGGAATAAAACTCCAACGAAGATAGGACTCATCCATATTTGTTACTCATCCATATTTGTAACCCTAATATAACCCCTAACTCTATATAAAGGGGACACCCCCCATTATGAAAGGGGGCTTAGAAGGCAGAGAAACACTCTCATGTAAAACTCTCTGATCATTCTAATGAAACACACCAGCAGCCCCGTGGATGTAGGCCATTCATGGTCGAACCACGTAAATCTTTGTCTCTCTCGTATTTATTTTTATACTTGTATCGTGATGAATTGGCACCCTCTGACGGGTGAGATTTTTTGCACCTACAATTGGCGCCATCTCTGGGAAATGGCACAAAAATCCTTCCCCTTCTTGCTAGAAGAGATCTAGATTTACGTTCAAAGACAATGATGCCTACGCTATGCACATAATCAAAAGATAAGTTTTCTTTTTTAATCTGGGCACGAGCAGTTATACGTTTCATATATGATTATTTGTTTTGTACAAATATCGTTTCAGTGATGTTTGGTTTTCGTATATTTATGTTCATAAATTCTTTACTGGGTGTATATTCATCTCAAAGTCTGCATAACCATTCTTTATTTTTGACGAATCTCAATACTGAAGATGTGAGAAGAGTCTCCAAATATTTGGACACTTGTAGGGTCAAGCACATACTATCACGATCTGGGCATGATCTCTCTCTCTCTCTCCTGAGATTTTTGGACCACCAAAGATCTCAATTACTGGGTCACGTAACACCCCATTTGGAGGCAGGCATCTTGGATATGTCATCTCCCAGCCGGGTACACTGACACGCCCACTTAAGATAAGAAGGAGTCGTCGCAAACTGGCCCATCACAACCATCATCACCAACCCATGGAGATCCAGTCCTCATCACCGACTTTACATATCATCTGCCCCTGCTGGTCAGATTTCATGTGCAAGAAGAATTTCCCTCTGGTTTTCTCCACGGTCAGCGCCGTTCATCCTCATCAGGAGTTATGGGGCATTTGCACCCAACACTATTTTCGATCGGCCTGCGATCACCGACCTTTTCGCGATGACCATTATCACAAATCAGCGGAATAAAATCTCTTGGAGGATGATTTAAATCGGAAACACCATCTTTCCTCTGTCTGGTCGGCAGCCACTGCGACGAGCTCAAAGCAGATCATCTAGAATCAGCGAGCATCGACGACCTCACCTCCGGTTGTTCTCCAACCTGCAACCTTTCTGGTCGAGCAGGCCCCTGTGGTCGGCGACCTATTTGCGATCATAATCGCTGGTCGACCAGAGGGCATCAGCAATGAAATGAGCTCGGCGGACATAACACCACAGCAACGAGATTGGCGACCACTACGCTACCACGGCGAGGCCACAGGAAGGCCGCCGTTGGACCAACAATACTGGTCAGCGAACACTATACAACAGGTCTCACACACCAACAACGAAAGAAACCCACTCAGACGGTGGTAAACAGGTTGGGAGTAGCGAAACCCATTTGGAGTTTAACCTTTTTTAACCCATCAGTCAAAAAGGAACGAATTTACTGTGACTTCTGTGATGTATTTGGGAATTGATTGAGGACCCTAGAATAGGGTCGCCGGAATACCCTTCTGGTCGGTAACCATGGTACGAACAGAATATATCAGCGACCACTATGCGAAATCATTGGACTATCCATCGTCATCGGTGACCCCTGTACTACTGCGACGTGCCAGCAGTGGCGAGAAGTGTGGAGGGATCAGAGGGAGCTCGGAGAATAGTGTGGAGCTCGACGATCAGTGTCCCATGGGATCAAATCAGATGGTCGATGGCAAGCACACCCTGTGCATTGTTTAACTCAGACAAGATTATTTTGGGGCCTGAGTTTCTAGACCTGTATATCTTCATTAAAGCGCACTGCGCACTCTAGAAGATATTGCCCGACCTATTTTAGTTCACATCTATATGGAGTAATAATTTTTGACACCAAATAATTTCGTGAAAATTCTGAACTAACTCCTATGTTGTGCGTCTGTAAATTTTTAGAGGACCGTGTGATTTTATTACAATTGTTACAACGATTTTAGTTGGGGCTTTTTCATGCGACCTTATTACAAATTATTTTGCTCACATAAATGAGTGAAGCGCACTTATATAGTATTCATGTCATTTATTCGAACATTTTAATTTTCAATATTGTCATTTAGCTACAACAATTTAATCTCACCATAAGGAGATCATTGGTTATTTAGCTCAGTCCCGACGGATGCTCGGGCACAGTTATCGCAATGGGATTTTTATCATAACAATCATTGGATCATTTATTACATTCATACGCTACTATGAATTTTTTCCCCGGCAAATGGCCGAGCGGATGCATATCTTATATACTTTGTTGAACATATCATTTTCATGATAACTTCTATTTTGATTTAGCCTCAACAGATGGTCAGGGAATTAACTAACTTCCACAGGTACAAGATTCAGTCCCGACGGATGCTCGGAAATAATCTTATGTCCTTGGAAATCTCATCGATGTTCACGAATTGCTCGCTATATCTACTTGGTATTTTACAACTTTTCCCCGGCGGACTATCTAGGCACCATTCATTTTATTAATGCCCCGACAGATAGTCGAGCACACTATAGCACCTTATACCCAAAGAAACGCTTGGGCAAAATTATTATTACTCCTACTGAAGCTCGGATCCTATGATTCGGTAACCTGAAGGACGGTCAGGCACATTAGAGATTCATCTTGGCAGATAATCGGAAAAATATTTCTATATATTTAGTCCCAAAGATATTTGCCTCGCATGTAGCATTTTATCCCCAGTGGATAGCTGGTCAGGATAATTCTTGTATTTAGCACAACCCCACTTTATGGATACACACATTTACATTGTTCGTTTTCATATCATAATACTTTATTTGCTCACAAATTATGCTCATGATTTTTATCATCATAAATTTGTTAGCAGGGGGCTATCTATACTCTATACTTCACATGAGAAAAACAATTGATTGCCACTACACAAATTTTCTGTGAAAACAATTTTTTGAAACCAACTTAATTTTAAGTATTTACTTAAATCTATTTGCACAAATTCCAAATTAACTCCTGTGCCATACATCTGGATATATTTGATAAATTTTGCATCTTTCATTCGACTTTATTACAATTATTTTGTCCACATAAATATTGGGGCGCACTTAAAGAGCACTCATGTCATTTATCCGGTCATTTAATTTTCAATATTGTCGTCCAGCCATTATTGGTTATACCAATGAATGGTCGGTGTAATATCTATAATCATACTTAGCGTAGCCCCGATGGATGCTCGGGCACGGCCATCCTCGTGAGATTTTATCACAAAAATTATGGGATCATTCATGTCATTCATTTAATACTATGAATATTTTCCTCGGCACATGCTCGAACAAATGCACATTATATTGCATGATAAATTCTATTTGAATTAGCCTCGACAAATGGTCGAGCAACTTATTAACTTCTACAAGTATAAGATTCAGTCCCGACGAATGCTCGGCCACAATCTTAAGCTCTTGGAAGTCTTATTAATGTATCGATAGATGCTCGAGCACAGATCGCTCTCTATATCTACTCGGACATATATAACCTTGCCCTGGCAGACAACCCAGGCACCACTTATTTAGTTAATGCTCTGATGAATGGTCGAGCACGTTACGCCACCTTGAACCCAACAAATTCTTGGGCAACATTATTTGTGATAACCAACGGATGCTTGGACGTTGATATTTCTTCAATTTCAATATTGATTATCTGGCTCTATGATTCTTGACCTGCGGGATGATCAGGCATATTCAAGGCTCATCTCGACAAATGATCGGTAAAATATTTCTATATATTTAGTCCCGAAGATATTTGCCATACATGTCGCATTTTATCCCCAACAAATGGTTGGTCAAGATAATTCTTATATTCAGTCCCGACGGATGGTTGGCACAGTCGATTCATAATCAACATTGCATTTATTGGAAGGCATTCAAGCATCATCTATCTTATCAATGCTCCGACAGATGCTCGGGCATGGATCGTTCGCAACACCTACTAGGTCCTTTACAACTTTGCCTCGACGGACCCTCAGCTTCGATGGATACTTGACATTGTGTGATCACGTCTCAAGCTCCAATAAATAGTTGGGCAATAGCGTTCTTATTTAATTCAACCTCGTCGAATGAAAAGTTGGGCGATCTGTACCACAAAGATCCAATAACACATAAAGCAGCATGAAGAGCAACGGTCAACTATATTTATCAACAAGGACGAATCCAACCTGTAAGAAGTCACACATCCAGTAAAATCACAGTCAACGAGCAAGACATGTTGATAACACCACTAGACCATCCTGAATGTATTGAGAAACATCGTCAGACAACCCACAGTGATCAACGATCACCAAGCAACGAATTAATACGTCATCAACACTAAGATATCCACTCAAGAGGAACAATATTTCTTGAACGCCATATCAGATCAACGCATTTCTGCACAAGAACGCTTTGAACCCATATCAATTTCTTTAGGTGCACGAGCTATATGGAATCTTCCACGGCCTCCTGGAACCACAATGCATGGTCAGCGAACAAGTGTGCCCCAAGGAACGATACGATACGTGAAGCTATACGAGCAAGATAATCCTTAAATATATCCAGCTCGACGAACGATCAACGCGATACTCTTCAAGGCAACGAAACCTCGAGGAGCGATCGGGCACACTTATCATCCCGGTTATACAGATCAGATGACCTGATGGACGGTCAGGCAGCCTTCTCTTCACATCCCGATTGGGGGCTCCATAGCAGCGATGACACGTGAATAGATTCACTACAACATTTAAAGCAAAATAGAAGAGGTCAACTCAGGACAGATGCCAACATGGTTAACACCAGAATTAGTCTTTCAAATGACGATCATAATCAAGCTTGATTTAGTTACAACGGCCTTCTTGCTTGTTCCCACTAAATTAAGTACGTCTACAGGCCTTTGTTATCTCCAAACACAAATGGCCTCACGAGTTGCCCAGGCAACAATAAAAGCCCTACGGAGGATCCCTAGGCAAAAATCCAACTCAGGTTGGTCGCCAACTATGTTGGTCGGTTAAAATCCTGAACAGGTGGATGACCCTCAAACCAGGTGCATTTTTGCCATCGCCTTTTAGGCCTAAGGAAGTGTGACGACACAACCTAAAAGGTAAAATAGGCGGATATTTACATGCGAGTCATTTGAAAATGGAAAAATGCAAACGTAATTGGTATTACATTAAATTGCGGGAAAAACCTAATGCAGGGTCTTACCCCTACTAGGTACACGCTCGAGCAAGGATCGACGCATAGGCTTTTGGTCGGCATCTCCAATTGGACCATATGAAAAACCTAAGGCAGGGTCTTACCCCTACTAGGTACACGCTCGAGCAAGACTCGACACATAGGCTTTTGATCGGCCTCTCCAATGGGACCATATGAAAAACCTAAGGCAGGGTCTTACCCCTACTAGGTACACGCTCGAGCAAGGCTCGACACATAGGCTTTTGGTCGGCCTCTCCAATTGGACTATATGAAAAACCTAAGGCAGGGTCTTACCCCTACTAGGTACAAGCTCGAGCAAGGCTCGACACATAGGCTTTTGGTCGGCCTCTCCAATGGGACCATATGAAAAACCCAAGGCAGGGTCTTACCCCTACTAGGTACACGCTCGAGCAAGGCTCGACACATAGGCTTTTGGTTGGCCTATCCAATTGGACCATATGAAAAACCTAAGGGAGGTTCTTACCCCTACTAGGTACACGCTCGAGCAAGGCTCGACACATAGGCTTTTGTTCGGCCTCTCCAATAGGACCATATGAAAAACCTAAGGCAGGGTCTTACCGCCTGCTAGGTACACGCTCGAGCAAGGCTCGACACATAGGCTTTTGGTCGGCCTCTCCAATTGGACCATATGAAAAACCTAAGGCAGGGTCTTACCCCTACTAGGTACATGCTCAAGCAAGGCTCGACGCATAAGCTTTTGGTCGGCCTCTCCAATTAGACCATATGAAAAACCTAAGGCAGGGCCTTACCCCTACTAGGTACGTGCTCAAGTAAGACTTGACGCGTAGACTTGTGGATGACCTCAGTAAATGGACCATACACGATCAAAATACATGAAGATGCCCTAAACTTGATACATGATCGAGAAAACCTCAGCAAACGAATTCTAAACAGGCCTATGGTCAGCCTCACGAATTGGGCTATGCAATAAAATAGACAGTGAACTACGTTTGACCTAATCCCAAGAGGGTACGTAGGCAGGTCGACACTCTCGAGTCCGGTTCCCATATCAATTGAACGCCTCTTAACTCAGGCCAAGCATTCAGCTAAAAACCTATGAAGGCGAGAAGATCAATCAAAGAAGGCTTAAAAGTTAACGACAGATCAAAGAATGTCAGTCCAGTTCACACCAACAACTACATACGCTTAAAGAGATTGTGGACCAGCTCCCAGCTCATCTCAGAATCAACTCAGCTGAACTGCGACCTGTGGGGCTATTGTGGGGGCAAAATATATGCCTACGTAATAGCATGACGTGTGGCGAGCACTCCGATCAAGATGGCGACGTGCCAACAATATAGGGACGACTAAAGTCCTTAATAAACAAGAAGACCAAGGAGCAGTATCGGATTAGAATAAAACTCCAACGAAGATAGGACTCATCCATATTTGTTACTCATCCATATTTGTAACCCTAATGTAACCCCTAACTCTATATAAAGGGGACACCCCCATTATGAAAGGGGGCTTAGAAGGCAGATAAACACTCTCATGTAAAACTCTCTGATCATTCTAATGAAACACACCAGCAGCCCCGTGGACGTCGGCCATTCATGGTCGAACCATGTAAATCTTTGTCTCTCTCGTATTTATTTTTATACTTGTATCGTGATGAATTGTCACCCTCCGACGGGTGAGATTTTTTGCACCTACAAGCCTTATTTAACATATTCAAGAGGCTTAAACTAATATTTCAACATATTAGATTTTGGGGTTGTTTTTATGAGATTACTAAACACATATTTAGACCACTATATTTCAACATTAATCATGTTAATGTCAAGACTAACACATACTACATACACTATTTCATGAAAATGGGTCTTCTTCCTTAGAAAACCCAACAAATGCATTAACTAGTAATTTTCTTGTAGCATTCCATTTTCTATGTTTATTTCATGAGATTATTACATTTATAGCATGATTTCAACATATATAATAATCTGAAAATTTATTCTAAACATCATCTTCTCCATTTATCATTTTTCACAAAATGGGTTTTTCATAGCATATGAAAATAAGGGAGAAGAGCTAAAAAGTCACATTTTTCTCATCATCTTGTTCATATTAGCATTTGAAATAAAAGAGTTTAAGAGTGAGGAAAACCTTACTTGGAAATAGGAAGAGGAGAAGGTTGAAGAAGATGGAAGAGGAACACCATAAAACTTCACAAAGCCACCACTCAAAGGCTCCAAAACCACCTCTGTTTTGCTTCAACAAGTTGTTCTACTTCTTAAGCAAGCTTTAATGGAGTTTGAGACCTCCAAAATAGTGCAACAGTGGTGGGAAATGGGTGGTAAAGTAGACTCACGAATTTAAAAGAGAACCACATTCCTTTGGCTATGGAAAAAGAGAGAAATCTGATGGAAAGAGATGAAGTTTTTGGCTCCAAACCCTCACCCCTCACAAGACTCTTATAAGTCAAAAACAGTTATCTTTCATCCTATAGCCAAAGACTAAGAGCTAGGCACTTTCCAAAAGAGTGAAAGAGTTTATTAAGGTCTGAAAATCTGATGGGTGAAAGAGACTACACCACCACATCAAGTCACCATAAATAAGGGGTATTTTCGTCACTTTATCTCTCCTGTCAATTTTTTTTTTAAACTTTTAATTTGAGATTCATATTCGTTGCATTTTTTTGGCTAAAAAATCATATTTACAATAGTCGTTTGACCTCCCGGATTGTCCTCTACAAGACGAGCAAAATCGGGACCTCCGCGCAAAAGTATTTTTTTTTTCGATTTTCCTTTTCATAGTAATATTCCTTATATTTTTGTGAATCAAAAAATATATTAACAATATTTTTTTGACCTTCCGAGGTGTCCTAAACAATACGCACAAGAAACGGGACCTCCGCACAAAACATATCTTTTTTCGATTTTTCTTCGCATGGTAATATTCCTTATATTTTTATGAGTCTAAATATATGGTCGGAATATTTTTTTGACCTTCCGAGGCATCCTAAACAATACACCCAAGAAACGGGACCTCCGCGCAAAACATATTTTTTTCCGATTTTTCTTCGCGTGGTAGTATTCCTTATATTTTTATGAGCCTAAATATATGGTCGGAATATTTTTTTGACCTTCCGAGGTATCCTAAATAATGCGCGCAAGAAACGGGACCTCCGCGCAAAACATATTTTTTTTTCGATTTTTCTTAGAATGGTAATATTCCTTATATTTTTATGAGTCTAAATATATGGTCGGAATATTTTTTTTTACCTTTTGAGGCATCCTAAACAATACGCGCAAGAAACGGAACCTCTACGCAAAACATCTTTTTTTTCGATTTTTCTTTGCATGGTAATATTCCTTATATTTTTGTGAGTCTAAATATATAGTCGGAATATTTTTTTTTAACTTGCCTATTGTCCTGAACAATTCGCTCAAAACTAGAATTTCGTTGTGTCGCGCATAGTAAGACAATTAGTATGCATGCTTGCGTAGCGTTCGTTGCTTATTCGAGTCGCGTGAAACTTAACCAAAGTATTTAAAATAATAATACGGACACAAATCATAACTCATGCGAAAACATGCGACGTAAAAAATTTATTAACCGAGCGTCGCTAAATAAAAGGATAATCGTACAAGTACAATTAAAAGTGCGGGTGTTACACCCTCAGGACCAATCGGGACCCCCCACCCCCACCACCAGAGCTGATTTCTGCTACTCAGTTGGTGGTAATAGTGTCACGGGCCATAGAGACAGCTATAAGGGCCATGGCAGCCCACTTCCCTCAGCCTCAGGCACCGCAACCCGCAACCCCAGTTATTCAGGCTCCTCAAGGGAAACCCACTTGGCACATCATCAGAGAGATCTTCCAAAAAGGCCACCCGCCCGAGTTATAGGGTGGAAAGGATGTAGTAACGGCGTGCCATTGGAAGAAGAACATTCAGCCCCATCTGCGCATGATATATTGCAGCGAGGTTCAGAAACAAATGTTAACTACCTTTAGATTAGCTGGAGCAGCTCTACAGTGGTGGGAGTCGGTGAACACTGTTGATGAGAGGGATCTGATGATGATTTCTGAGTTTTGGGTGCAGTTTGATCGTAAGTACTTTCCGTCGGCAGTGGAGTCAGCGATGAGGAAGAAATTTAATGAAGTAGTTCAAGGTGACCGTTCGGTAGCGGACTACGAGGAAGAATTCACTCGACTGGCTAATTTTATGCCAGGTGAGGTAAGCAATGAAGAAAGGAAGAAAGAAAAGTTCATAGGGGGTTTGGCCTGGAGGATCAGACAGCATTTGATAGGTAACCCTACACTGGTGACATATACGGATATCGTTCATGCAGCCTTATTACATTGTCAGGATCATCGCTTCCATACGAAGGGGAGCAAAAGAGGGGAGCCAAGCCAACCGGATAAGGCCAATGGTGGTAGTGCCAGTGGAGTACCGCAGCAGCAGACAGGTAATCAGTAGGGATAAAATTCTCTGCAGGAGAACTCTGGCAAGAGGTTCAGGCCTAGAAGTTACCGACTTGATGGGGGTTTAGGCAAGGCCAGCAGGGCCAGAGGAGACCATTTTTGAGACAATGTTTGACATGTGGCTAGCAGGGTCACAGGCAGAGACAATGCCCACAACAGGATGGGGCTCAGCAGTAGGGTGCCCCGCAGGTCCAGCGGGCTCCAATAGCTCTAGCACTAGCATCGGCCCCACATCAGCAGCAGGTCAGATGCACTACGTGCGTGTGTATAACATCCAGGATGTACCAATGCCTCCAGCACCACAGGAACCGCCCACAATAGAGGGTATGTTTCCTATTTACTATCTTGAGAGTAGGATTTTGGTTTGATACTGGGGCCTTACAATTGTGTATTAAAACTAGTTTTGTACGGACCTCTAGTATGTTAGAGGTAGTTGGTAGTCCCCTTATGAGTGTGGAATCACTAGTGGATTATGGTGCATTAATGCATTCGATCTGTATAGGAGTCGATATTATATTTGGGAGACTAAATCTTGAGGGAGGGTGATGGACTAGAATATGGAGTAATTACTTCTATGTTTATCCTTATGAGTATGGAAATTTTTTAGTGACATGGATGCGTCAATAATAAGACTGTTAACACTATAATTCGTGGGAGAGTCGGGTTTAGTGGGTGCATTAGCAGTAGTAACCTTAATTGGTACGTGTATAATTAGTTATCGTGGGGTAGAGAAACTTTTATGTCGCCTGAGAGAGAACGGGGGTGTACACTAAGAGTGGTTGCATTACATGTTAGTCTACTACTTTTGAGAGTTATGAGAATTGAGTAGACTACTTGTTGAGTTTCGACTGATTAGTGATGGTTTAGGCTATAGCGGTAGTTATAGCAGGATTTTATTTGTTGTTCCAGCATAACTTTTTTTAGGTGTCACCTGAAAGAAGGTCTAACCTATATATGGTTGTATATGTTATTATGTGATTCATAATAGACTTATAAAGAAAGTGTTTATGTTTTATATTTAATCCCAGTGAGTAAAGACGTTTACTGATGTGATTCAGGATAAAATTGACTTTTATCGAGCGAAGAGATATAGCTCGTGATTTATGCGCTAAGAGACTAGTGATAGTAAGAGCTCCATGTTATGTGTAGTCTTCTGAAACATGAGAGCGGACGAGTATACTTTTATGCCTAGAGACGAGAACTTTGGGAGTACCGTTGTTATGGTTTGGTTATACAGTCATATCTCAGGGATAGTGACAATGTTAAAAATATGAGTCTAGTGGAGTCGGGTTGCCTTTGCGCAGTTATGCACAGGTATAGGGTGTATGGGTGCCCTAGGTAATTAAATAATTGTAACATTATCCGTGATTAGGGTGGATAGAAATAATACACGTAGTGGCCTTAAGAGTATAGGATTAAAGCAGAATTAGAGAGCTTGGAGTAAGAGCTTCATTCGAATTTTGAGGATGAAATTCTTTTGTAAGGGGAGAAGTATGTAACACCCCGTACTTTTGGAGAATATGGAAATTCATTAAATTGGTGATTGAAAATTTATTTAATTTGGGAAATTAATTAATTCAATGATTTAGATTTAATTAATCTTGTTTAAGATTAAATCGTACGCGTGTCGTATTTCGAGGTGGCAATGAGATGATTTTATAAAGTAATTCGAATGGTAATTTTGAGGTTACTTTTGGTTTTAAAAGGGTCAAAATAGTCGAAAAAGTGAAACCGGGTTTATAGTTTGGCTCTCGGGTCAATTGTAGACCAAAGCGACGCCTATTGAGGGAGTTGTGGTCATTTAGCAAATAGAGGTGGGGAGACCCACGAAATTTGCAAGTTATATCTAATGTATTGGGGCATAAGTTAGGGTTCAGAATGTAGAAAAATAGAGAAGAACCAACTGAGAGAAGAGTGAAAGAGTTCTCAAGGCTTAGAGAGGTGATTATGAAGGCCCCAAAGGGATTCTTGCAACAAAGATCAATTGGGAAGGGAGTTTAAAGAAGGAATCAATAAAATACCCTCATCAACCACGAAATCAGATCCTACCATAATCAAGGCAAGTGGTTTATTGCAAATTTATGAAGTTATAATACCCATGTGTAGGGATTTATAAATAAATTGATTTTTATTGAAAGTTCGTAGAGGAAAAGAATGATTTGATGACATGGTTGGGTAGGATTGCATGTAGTTGGTATTTACATTATGGAGGATTGATATCAAATGAATTTATATTGGTAAATACGGATTTAAATCTGGGTTTATGTTGTGTAATCATGAAGAACTCAATTATCTAGGGTTTTGAGAAAGTTTAGATTTCGATGGTTCTTGAATGGATTTAGTGAAGATCTGAGGATATATTTACGTTAAGAATGATCCATATACATTTATAAGATGCTTGGTTGTGTTGGGGGGGGGGGGGGATTTCCACAAGGTGTAATGAATTTTTGGATCGGACAGACATGGTGAAATAAAGAGGAAGACGACCTGCACTTGTTCGATCGATAGACCGACTCAAGAATGTCGATTGACTATGGAGTCGATCGATCGACCAAAGCTTATTTTGGGTTCTTTTGTTGGTTGAGTTTTCTTTGAATTCCAACGATGGGGAGAAATTTTAGGGATGTTGTTATACCTATGGAGGGACTTGATAAAGACTAGTAGAGGGTATAGTTAAGGTCCGTTATGGCCCTTGAGTGTAAGGCTTGCAATATGGACCGACGGGAATAAACCAATCAAGTCGCATGTCGAAAATTTGGGATTTGAGTTATGGGGAGAGTCAACGTCAATCCAAGGTGTATACCAGTATGTTAGATATAGTTTAACTATTGCTATAAATAAAAATGGGTAGCAAGAGACCTTAGAGTTGTGCGAATACTCTAATAAATACGATAGTGGGATAAATCGTTAAATAATAAGTACAGTAAGTATGAAAGAGAAAAATACTACGTACACATGTGAATAATTGGGTTGTGTGATTAATTACTATTTTATATAAGTACTGGGTTGTGAACGCCTATTGTGTGCTTCCTTGTGATAGGATTGGCAAGTTTGATGAGACATGCCGAACTATGCTGGATGAGACATTCCAAGCCAGGTTCGAGGGGACATTCCGAACCATGTTCGACGAGACATTCCGAACTATACTCGATGAGACATTCCGAGTCGGGTTCGAGGAGACATTTCGAACAATTTGCCCTTAGTGTGTGAAATGAGGACCAGATAGCAGGATATGTAGTATTGGGTATATGTGTGTGTGAAATATGTATCGTATGAATAATCTACTTATGTGTGATAGTAGTAAGATTAGGTGGGGTATACCTAAGAAATGTTTTAAACCTACTCAGGTGTGATAGTAATGAGATTTGTTAGTGCATATTTAAAATGGTATAAGCTACTTATGAGTAAGAGTGGTAGGAATAGATAAGTGTATATTTGAAAAAGATGCAAAATCAACTTGTGTGTGATTAGTAGAGAAGGTAGGTAGTATGTACCTAAAGAAAAAGTAAGTGTGATAACTTTATATTATAGTATGAGTGATAAAGTTAGAGTAATGATAATTACTAGACGTTCGGGAACATACTGTATGGGCGGTATGGGAAGTTAAAGTGAAACTTAACTAATGACTTAATGGAATTAAGGGTAGTATATAGCGTACTGTATAGTCGGTACGGGTAAACTAGATTTTTCTGAGTTTATTAGATATTGGAGACCTAGTTAGAGTGAGTAGCGTGACTAGGTGGGAACGTTAGGTGTGCACTATAGATGAGAGGTGAGGAAACTCAAGAGTGTGTGCGTGATACTAACATGTGTAATCAATAACTGATATTTATTGCGATAAATTACCTGCCAAATATTTTCAAAACGTTTTGTGTACTAACACTTGATATCAAACATATTTTCAAAACCTTTTAGGTGCCCGGCCACAGGGACACCAGGGATGATATTTCATTCCAAGAACCCGCAACTGCTGCATATGTGGATGCCAACAGGAGTTTGGGTAGACGCATCATTTCTTGATTACTAGATTAGGGATTTATTATCAGATTCAGTTATCATTTCAGGCATGTCTCCCCAGTTACTCTTACTTTCAGTATTTGGATTTATTTACTGAGTAATTGGATTATTCTTTACATTGTGGGTTGTAGCCGATGGTTTATTCGGCCAGTAGTTTATTTATTTATTCAGTTGACTTGGATTCAGTTGTTGTGGATTACTCATATTATGTTTTCGCATGATGTTATCTGTTTAAATAAAAACATAAAAATTATGCACCAGCTTTTTTTTGGAAACTAGGTGGTTAGTAAGTTTTAAAAACTTTTCAACAGTGATGCTAAGAATGAACCAAATGAGATTCTTGTTTTAATTTGATATAAAACTGATCACCCGATATTTTATTAGGCGGGGTGTCATGGGCCAATCTCATTAAACTGAACCACAACCTTTTTGTTGGTGATATTCTCCGCTACTTGGTGTTCTTTAAGCTATTGATCCAGAGAGTAATACAACTTGTTCATTGAATACTTTAGGCAAAACTCTTAAAGAATTCTAGTAGCGATTGGAGAATGCAATCAACTTGGGTTTCCCTATCAATTTCATATCCAATAACCACTAGTTATTCTAAGGTGGACATCATATTAAGAACATTATCGCGAACAAAATTATTATTTACTATCTATGTGTTAACCAGCCTAGCCATAACATCCATCCTTGTGGCATGATTCTGATCCTCAAACATGTCCCTGGGGTTCATAATCAGGTCATAAGCGCTTGACATGTGTTGACGTTGGTGTTGTAACACAGTGGTCACAAAGTTCAATATGTAGCAATGAGTTATCTGATTGCCTTTTTCCACCTTTGATAATCTTGGAATTTTTTTTGGTGACCCCTTATCAAGCTTGGCATGGCAATTTTCAATCAAAACAAACACACAGTCCTCAACATTTATGACAATGTCTATGTTTCTTTTCCACTCTATGTATCTCATTCGAATTAACTTGTTATCCTTTAATATTGAAGAAAGTGGGTTAAATGTTGAGCCTATTTTGAGATCTGAAAAACATAAATTTTAAAAGTAAAATTGATTTCAAAATATAAATTTGAGAATTAACTTTGATTTAATTTGAATTTGGAATAAATGTAACGCTAACAAAAATAAAATCTCGTTGAGCATCATAGTTCATTGAAATTAAATATAAGTGTGTTAGGTCCTCCCATCAAGGAATTTTTACACGTGCGGGTTAAATTTCAATAACGAACCGATGTTATACAACTAATGATATATTCCCTATCGGGGTCACTCTTATTAGGTGTGGTATCAAAAGACATTGACTATTCAATTATGCTGGAAAAAAGTTTCCTCAACTATCCCGAGTACAAAATTGAAAGAAGAAAATAATTTTAAATTTTTTGTGATTCCGCGATTAAAAACTTGAATTTTATAATTATTTAAGTGAAGAATAAAGTTTTATTTATTTTAGTGGAAGTTAAAATATAAATTATATGTCATTATAAGTATAGAATATATTTGAGAATTATAAAGTTTATTTTATGAATTAATAAAGTATTTGGGTTTAATTCTAACTAAATAAATGTCCTTAATTATAATTGTAGAAAGTAAATGGAAGGTTTGACATAAAAGGAATCATGATCTAAGATATATAGTACTTTGGTAATAAGGTAGTTACTCAGAGAAAGGTTTAGGGTTGGGGTTATTAAAGAAAGAAAGAGAAGGGAATTAAGGTGTAATTAAAGAAAAAAATAAAAGAAGAAACGAAAAATGAAAGAAATTTTAGAATTAAAAGATGAGAATTTTTATAAAAAAAATAAAAATAAAATTGAGGCGGTGTTTCTTCACACATAAAATAAGAGCCCCATTTATTCCCTACAGATAAGTATCGAAAACCATTAAGATCTTCTTATTTTCAGTACCAACTTACCCAAAAATCTAATTTATTTTTCACCCAAATTACACAATTTCCACCTTAAAAATATAATCTTTTATTCTAGTAAAAAATTATATTTTTTTCTGGAAGAATTTATAGTACATCATTGAATCAATTTTTAAAGGACTTTTGGAGGATCAATTCAACTACTTTTCAGAGAGATTCCATCTACCCATTTGGGAGATTAGTTGCATTAATTAATGATAACTTTTTAAGGGACTTCTTCTACAATTCTTAATCATTATTATTTTTGAATTTTTTTTCAATTGAGACAAGATAATTCTACTTTCTCCTCTAATGAGATAAATAGTAATTTCTACCTAAAGATGTTTTTGTAAATGATAAAATTTGTTTAGAGATAATAAGGGTTTATCTTGTTTGGATCACACCTCTAAAATTGAGATTTTTATGAATAAATTAAGTAATCCAATTCATGAAATTTTATGTTTGATTAATTTAGTATAATTGAATTTAAATGTAGGAATTGTACATTCTTGGTATAATTTCAATGGTAAAGTAGAAAATTTCCAATGATTAGAATTGCATGTTTTAGATTATCCTTTTGATATGAAAGTAGAATTTTCCATTCTAAATTATAATGTAAAAAATTGAGAATGGATTAGATGATAAATTCTCACCAATCAAGTATGGGAGAATGGGGATTTAAAAAGGGGTTGTAATATTGGTACAAGTAAGTGAATAAACTTTAGTTCTTTAGTTGGAATTCTACATTCCTCTTCTCCCATAATATACCTACTGTAAAGAATTGAACACTCCCATGAATTATTAATCATTTTAATCCCTTGAAATTATGTGAGGGTAAGGGATTGGTGGGTATTAGTTGATCAGATTGAATGTTGTATGTGAGTTACTAACTCGTGATAAAGAACATGCATCCTATGAATTTTAATATTCTAAAAGAGGTGACATAAATTATATGTTGAACTAGCCTCCATGTACAACACATGTATTGTTTCCCTTACACATAAGGGGTGGGTAAAAAGTATTAAAAAATAAAATAAACTTCTTAAATATTATTATGCTAGACATTATGGGTCAAATATGATTATATTATTTTACTGGATGACTTGGGTCAAAGCCATGGTCTTGCTATACTATTTATATGTTTTGGATGCGAGTAAAGGGGTGTAGCGGTTATGTAGTAAGTGTAGGGGGTGTTCGAGTTTGGAGTAAAGAAGAGAGGTGTGCCGATTTATTATGTTCGTGCCAGGTAAAAAACAACGGACTTACATGTTAGTGACTCAGTATGGGTTTTTTGGTATACGAGCGACCTCTCAATAAATGGGGTTAATACTCGTTGTATGCAAAAATTATTCATTTACATGGACTATTGACAAATGGACATTTGTCCTCCTACGTGACTATTTCCACCGTACTTACTTTTTTGGTCGGCTCCAAAGAGGTTGACCAACCTCAAGAATACTAACCATCAAGAAAGAGTCACTCGGGTGGAGTAGCTAATAGCCTTTGTACACGTACCTATGAATATCAACAGTCTTATTTATTGTATACAGATGTAAATGTCTGAATATATAAAGTCATTCCATCTCTTGGGTTCCTAACCTATATAAATACATGATCTCCCTTAGCTCAAAGGGAGGATTTATTCAGGCACGGATATTCAACCCTCAGCTAATGTAACCACTAGAAATACTAAAAACAGTGGACGTAGGCTTTTCTCATAGCCGAACCACTTTAAAAACCTCTTTGTTATGTGTTTGTCTTGCTTGATTATCGTTATTTTATCTGTGATTATAAATTTGAACCCACTCCATTTTTAGACATCAATAGATTGGCGCCTTCTGTGGAAACGTTTGTCTGTCATCGTTCTTTACCACTTGTTTCATTTCTTTTCTCTTTGAGAAAAGACTGGCCTGGAGAATAGCCTTAGGAATGAAGGCAACACTGTTATTTCGTCTGCTCCCCCAAGTTTGGAAGATATTCAAGGAATTTTACTCAACCTTGCAAAAGGGCAAGAAGCCATGCAAGAAGCGTCAGTTCGACAATTGACTCTCATGTTGCAAGACAGGTCCACTACTATGCCATCCCAGAGGGATATGCCACCTCCACCCTCCAGAAATGAGAGAAGTAGCCGCTCTAAATCTTCTTGTGATAGATCTTACCGTCCGGGGACAACATCGTCAATTCGATCAACGAATTATTACGATGGTCGGTCTTTCTCCTCTAAATGATCGAGCGTGTTGGAATGCTTAAATAAGGCATCTGTCTTTGATCGTCTGGGACCCCAAGCAGCCAGAAGTTATCACAGAGAGCCAATTTGATCCCGTGAGCACAGAGAATGATCCGTTAGGTCTAGGTCTATCATGAGAGGCTTTGTGCATGCCGGGCATACTTCTCAGGAAGAGAGCTCCGGACATGTGCATGGTAAAGCCACAAAAGCTTCCTCATCCAAGTCTAAACTAGAGGAGTATTCCTAGAAAGCATCCATGCAGCGATTAATAGATTGTTTGGGAGAAATGGCTAAGACTAAGAACCCTTTGCAGAGGAGCTTTGTGAAGGGATCCCCTTTCATTCAGGTTATTGTGGATTACCCCACACGTCCTAAATTCAATCCACCAGTTGTTACTCCCAATTATGATGGGAGGACTGATCCAGTCCTCCATATTCAGCAATATCAAGTTTCTGTTAATATATACTCTGTCCCCAATGAGATATGATGTCAATTATTCTCCAGTTCCATCACAGGCTCAGCCCAGATATGGTACAACAACTTACCCAAAGGAAACATTTCTAGCTTCCTTTAATTGGCCGAGTTGTTTATCGATAACTTCTATTTTGGGGGGCAAAGCCAGTCAAGAGTTTTACTCAAATTTAAGTGTTCATCAAAGACCTGGCGAAGCAAATCGGGAGTACATCACTCGCTTCAATAATGAGAAAATATAAGTGATTGATTAAAAATAGAAGACTTCCATTGCAGCGTTGATAAGTGGATTGCTCACCAAAGACCTTTACTATGCGCTAGAAAAAAATGCTCATAAGACCACGACAGAATTGATGGCCAAGGCTTCAAAAATTATGAACGCCGAGGACGTGATGTCTACTAAAGAAGCTCCAGAGGTTAAAACTAAAATCTAAAATAATTCAACCAAGAAGGATCAGAAAGACAATAAGGTTGATAAGATCAAGTAGTATGATGAATATAGCCCCCCCCCCCCCCCCCCCCCCCCCACCAAAGGTGTACATCACATACTGGAAGAGATTGGGAGCAATAAAGAGTTAAACTGGCATGGAAAACTAAAGTCACCTCCCAACAAGAGAGATAAATCCAAATATTGTGATTTTCACAGAGACCACGAGAACACCACTGACAATTGAATCGCACTGAAGAACGAAGTGGAACTCTCATCCGATGGGGAAAATTGACTAAGTTTGTTGATTGGGCTGGTGGTCGGGATGTCAGAAGGAGGTCTGAGTCACATTGTAGAGGAAAAGAGGACAAGAAAAGGGCTCATAACGATGATTATGAGGACAATCTTGACCCATCGAAGAAACCCAAAGAGCCAGAAGTTTAGGCGGGAATGATTTCTTTTGGCTGCAATTTCATTGCAGGAGGAGACTGTGAGACCCCGCCTAATAAAATACTGGGTGATCAGTCCTACGTCAAATTAAACAGGGATCTCATCTGGTTCATTCTTAGCATCGTTGTCGAAAACATTTTAAAACTTACTAACCACCTAGTATTCAAAAGACACTGTACCAAATTTTATCTTGAAATTAAACTCGATAAATAACTAGTTCGAAAACTAAAACAACATTCACAATATACCAGAGTCCAAACCATCATGATATGTAAATGAAACAAAGTGATGCCAAATAAACTATCGGCCAAAAACAACCAAATCAAGTAAAAATCCGCAATCCAACAACAAAATAAAACTGATACAAATCTGGAACTGTAATGAAGTCAACTGACAACATGTATACATATAAAACATAAGAATGAGATCCCATGCTAGATCTGAATGAAAGAGTCGACTACTCAATGATCCTGTCAGCATCCACAGTGCTACAGCTACGAATCCCTGGAATGAACTCAAGTAAGGCGCCCTTGTGGCTAGACACCTAAAACGCTTTAAAAGTATTTTTATAGCAAGAGTTAGTACTCAAAATAGTTTGAAAACGTTTAACAGTAATTTATCACAATTAAAACCGATTATTGATTACACATGTTAGATTCACGTACACTCTCTTGAGTCTCCTCACCTCTCATATAATGTGCACACCTTACGTCCTATACTTAACCCACCTGGCCATCATACCCAAGCTATCTTGACTAAAGTATATAGATGATGCTAGAAACAGCACCACCAGATAAGGGGTTGACAAGCTCAAGCAAATGATAACAATGGCAGCACAGGAGAATACAAGTGTATATGTAGAAGGAGGTGAGGGGAAGAGGATAAACACCAATATGTAAGTGGTTTAGCCAATTAGGCCTACGCCCACTGTGCAAATGAGTGAGTAATGTCACTGAAGTAAGGCACTAATGGCCATGGATACAATCTCTCAAGATTTCTCTCTCTATTGTGTAAATTGACAGAGTTTTAGCTAGGGTTGTAATTCTCGATCCTTTACAGTGTTGAGGATAACCTCAATATATGTAATGTAATGTACCCTCCAAGTATGAAATGTGCATGTGCATGGAGACCCAGCCAGTGCAAGGATAAGATCTGGCTAATCTCAACTAAGTAATGATGACCTCAATATTCCCTCATGTGGAGGGAATGATTCAGTTATAACGGATTTGTCCACGTGTTCCAAGCCATATATGTGCGCGTAGATGCCCAACCATCTTTGCTTGGTACTAACCTCGGCCTGGATGAGTACGAGGTTGGTGAAGTACGACCCCTGCCTTGGCTGGGGATTATATGATGACCTTGGCTGGGATGCCAGCTGAGTTTATATATTTGGAACGTCGGCTAGGGTCGATGTTGTCTTGACACTTGATGCTGAGCCTGCAAGGCCTTGTTGATCTTAAGTGATATTTGTAATGTCAGTTATGGTCGATGTTGATGCTGGTGCTAATGGATAACCCATGTCCATACTTACCTCGAATGATTCCCTCACCGAGGTGATACTTGTAACGTCGATTGTGGCCGACCTGATGGATAACTGACCCCATGAGTCATGTAGTCCTAGGTTGATGCCCAATCATGGTGGTACTTACAACATTGGCTGTGGCCAACCTGGTAAAGGACGACATCACTAATGGGTAATCCTGAGCTGGCAGGTGGACTTTGGGCATATCAATCACCCCTAGCCCTTAGTTACCTATGTAAGTAGGTGACTAAGGGGTATGTATGCCCGAGGCTGTATTTACTTATGTACCAATATCTCCTTGATAGGTGTCCACTTCTGAAGTGGGTAACGTGCCTGACAGTGTAATGATGCTGATTGTCTTTTGGGCTCCCAAGGCAATGATAGGCCTTGGGATGTGTGCAATCAGATTTGAGGGTTTAAACCCTTTCCTTTATCTTTCTTCTTTATTTTTCTCATTTTTACCGCCTGAGCCTTTTGTGTTTTCTCTCTCTCATCAAGAACTTGATCGAGGTTGTTTGTGGATTTCTTTGCTCAATCTTCTTACTATTCATCTCGTACTCTATCAGGTATTGATTGTTACCTTTCCTTTGTCATTTTTCAGCCCTGCATTTCCATTTCTTGCTTTTTCGGTGTAGCTTAAGTTTTCCGATGATTCCTTGAGTTTTCTGGTGAACCTGTTCTTGGTTTGAAATTTTTCAAAAACCAAGTTTGATCCTTAGTTTAAGTTGTGCCCAATTTTTTATTTGTGGTTTAGAATCCTAAGTGTAGGGCCGTCTGACTTATGCTCAGACCTCTATACAAGATTATAGAAAATTTCCCTTCTCTTAGAGAGAACACCTTTGCAAAAATTAGGTAAATAGAGCTAGCCTAAGAGGAAGCTTGTAGTGCTGAGGCCTTCCCCCTCCAACCTATCTTCTCTCTACCTCTGAAGGTGATATACCCTGAGCCAGCAGAAGACCCAATTGACCCTTCTCCAATATCTGAGTCTGAGTCATCTACCTCAGACCCTATGTCTGTAGACTCATTTCAAGAGGCTATGGACTTCTCTATTAGGCAAGATCAGGTCCCTAATCAGAACGAGGTCCAAAGTCGTGCCTCGTCCCATAATGGTGCTAGCACCTCACAGACTTCTTCTGATGTCGAGATTATGGGGCCGAGCATGGCTATTCCCCCACCCATAAATGTTATCCCTCTGTCGGTCGCCACCAGGGTTGAGTTCGCTCATAGATTTCCCGATGGTGTCCCTTCATCTGCCCATGCCGACATTACCAGGGATGAGGATGATGGTCATGAAAGTGATATTGACACCTCGGAGGCGACCGAGATAGAGATCTCTGTCACCGAGTATGACCTCTTAGCCTTTAGGCACGTCTATTCTATAGGTCCTTCCATCAAGCTTAGGAGACCTTTGAGGGGTGAGAGGGCCTTCGATGGCCGAGATGGGGATATCTGTGTCTATGAGAAGATGTTCAAGTTGGGCTTCCATCTCCCCATCCATTCTTCAATTAGAGAAATACTATCCCATATCAACCTAGCCCCATCGCAATTATCCCCAAATGCCTGGAGGGTGATGATTGGGGCTATCGTCCTTTGGAGGGCAGTCCATCACTCAAACCTTCCAGTTAGGGTCTTCACAAGATGCTATGTCCCATCATCTGCTAAAAACCACCTCAGCTACTATCACTTCCTAGCTAGGAAGTCAGACAAAAAGATGTTGCTGGTTACCCAGACCTCCAATCACAACCGAAAACCACGGTATTTCTTTGCCTCAGGGGCTTGGGAATTTGGTCCTT
This sequence comes from Sambucus nigra, assembly GCA_949130495.1. NCBI lineage: Eukaryota > Viridiplantae > Streptophyta > Magnoliopsida > Dipsacales > Adoxaceae > Sambucus > Sambucus nigra. The sequence goes on along the minus strand of OX422218.1, from coordinate 252,098,240 downwards.
GTGCCACCTCTTCATCGTTGGATCCGAGGATACCTCTGAGGTGGGGAAAGGTGTCACTTGTTGCCAAGGCTGACCCTGGGCTTCGCCAGGCTAACTTACAAAAGGTTAAGGATCTTTAAGATCAGGGGGAGCACGATTGGCTAGTCAAGTACGAACATCTGATGACCCCCTATTACCTCTCTGAGACTGTCCTAGGGAGGAGTCCTCTGACCGAGCTTCGTAAGTATTATTTTTCATAGTTGTACCTCTAACCATTAATACCTCTGATTTACTAACTAAAATTCTTCTTTTTGCAGAAAGCCCAGTAGGTATCTCTGACGAGCTCTAGGAGATGTCAGCCCCAAGCCTTGTTAAGCTAATGAAGAAAGCAGGGCATAATGTAGCCCCTCCCCCTCCCCCACCTAAGCAGAACGTCGGTACATCCAAGGCCGACGTTATAAAGAAGAGGAAATCCACCGCTGCTGGCTCGGAGGTAGGGGTGGCAATTTTTGACACGACACGATTACCCCTACACGAACTCGACACGAAGTTAGCGGGTTAGGGTTGACGATTTCTTGACACGAACCCGAATATGACACGACCCGCCAACACGAATAATAAACGGGTTGGATTAGTGTCAAACACGTATAACTCAAAAATGACACGAATAGACCCGCTTAACTCGTATTTTATGGAGAATATATTAGATAATTTATATATCTTGATAGGCAATCTATAAAATTCATGGAGAATCGGATGATAAATTATTTATGTGTTGAAAGAAGTTGAAATTAATTAAATTTAAGTTATTGTAGGCCTATGATTGGTATGATTGGTTAAGAGAGAAGAAAACAATTATTTTAAATTTTACTGAATGGGTTATGCGGGTCAACTCGAACACGACACGATAATAAATAGGTCGGGTTAGTGTTTGCTCATCTGACACGATTAGTTAAATGGGTCGGGTTAGGGTTGGCTAATACTTGACACGAACCCGACATGACCCGAACACGACACGACGCACACGAATTGCCACCCCTACTCGGAGGATCAGAGGCAGAGCAAAAACCCAAAAGGGAGATTTTGCCATCCCAATCTCTTTGATGATGCACTGGCTGCTCGTCTGGAGCAGTTGAAGATCAGTGATAGCTTAATAGGTCATGGTCTGAAGGTAATGGATGCCATCAGCTCTGTGATGACCGATGCAGATAAGCATTTTCTACGCTCTCTTGATACACCTCTGCTGGCCGAGTTTAGCCTTCACAGGTCTATCTAGGTAAAAACTTTTTCTTTTTCTTTTTCATTCCAAGTGTAACCTCGGATTTAAATGGATAAGCTTGAACTCATTCACTTGACTTTGTTTTGCAAGGTATTCTGTCTATGCACCAATTCGTTGACTGGACCCTGAGGAAGTTGCCCCTTATTGAGAAGGGAAAAGAGGCCCAGAAGGTGCAAGCCTCTTTAAATGCAGAGGTTGAACATCTGAAGACAATTTTGGATGAGTATGAAAATAAGGTGAAGCATAGGGATAGGGACATAGCCAAGCTTAATAAGGACCACACCTCTGCTTTTCAGGCTAAAGATGACGTTCTTCAGGCAAAGGTTGATGCTGCAGTAAAGGCTGCCCTTGAGGATGCCTCTGAGAAGATCTTGGCCGACTACAAAGTCTCTGACCAGTTTATAAGCTTGAGCTTTGAATATCTCGAAAGAGGTATTAAGGCAACTGGGAAGTGGGCAGCTTCAAAGGAGAAGGAGATAGGGAGCTGAACTGCCTCAGACTTTGTTAGTCTGGGCTTCGACGATTCTCGCTTTGCTCAGGCCTTGTAAGAGGTTGAGGAAGAAGGCGTTGCTCCTGCAGAGACTGCACAGTTGGAAGCCACAGAGACTGAGGATGTTAACCCTCGAGATGACGGGGTTGAGGTTACCAACTTCGGCCAAGTAGACACGTATGTGGCTGCTGACTCTTAAGCCTTAACTTGTGAAGCCTTCAACTTGTAATTTTTGGTTTTTTGTCTGAAAGCGTAGAGTAATTTCCTTTTGTATATAAAACAAACACGATGATGCGAAAGCGTTGAAAGATGATGGTTCAACAACAATTAAACAAAAAAAAATTTGGTTTAATTGAACAAGATTAAATCAATTCATTAATCCAAGTCCTAGAATTTGCCTAAGTCATAATTTTCAATTATCCAAAGTTAGGCGAAACCAATTTTAGCAAATGACTTGAATAAACCAAATTTACCCAACATTTAATTTAGTCCCAAATTAAATGAGTGTGATAATTAAACCAAATTTTATCTTGAATTAAACCTAACGCATGGATTCTAAATTATTGAAGCAAGATAAAATAAACAATATCACACTACGCCGCGATGTACGAGGAAAAACCCAAGACGGGAAAAAATCTCGGACGACCCTAGCCACAAGTCCACTAGATATGGAATTACAATTACAAGACAAAAGACTTACATCCTTGACTCAAACCCTCTCAAGCCTTGTTGCTCCTTCTTGTAGAACCCTCTTCCTAGCAGACAACCACGGAGCTCCACCGCGATCTCGGAATCCACCGATAGGACTTTGTATGGTCACCGTCACCCAAGCTTGGAGCCTTTCTCCAAGTGAGTAATACCGCAACAAACTTCTTCTTCTTTGTGATGGGATGTAGAAGGAAACCCGAAACGTCTCTTTTTCAATTCGGTAGAGAAAACCGGTGCCAAAACTCCAAGTAAAGATATGTATATAGAACTTGGATAAACAACTATTGGGTGTAAACACTAGAGTGTGTAGGATTTTTCATTAAAGTATAACACTCAAAACTTGATCTTTTTCCTTAAACAAATTTTTGTCTCAAAACACTCTCTAGGAGTTTGTATGGTATGAAAAAGATAATTTGGAAAAAGTCATTCCCGCACATTATTAAGTCTGAAAAAGTTGGTTAAAAACCAAGTGGGGAAAGTGGGTAAAAACTGTCAAAAACTGCTCAAAACTGTTCCCGCCTGGCATTCTCGTTCGAACGAACTTGACTCTCGTTCGAACGAGACTTCTAACGAGCGACCAGACTGGGTTCGTTAGAAACTCGTTAGATATCTCGTTAGAACGAACAAACTCGTTCGAACGACATATCGAACGACTGACCAGTTTAGGGTCGTTGGCGAACTCGTTCGAACGAAACCTCGTTAGAACGAAAAACTCGTTTGAACGACATATCGAACGACTGACCAGATTAGGTTCGTTGGCAGTCTCGTTCGAACGAAACCTCGTTAGAACGAAAAACTTGTTCGAACGAGATTTCGAACGACTTCCAGAAATTTTTCTAAAATTCTATTTTGGCCCTGGAACTTTATATACGTTAAATTAAAGTTCCAATTAAATTATTCTGAAAGTAAAACATGGTTTTTTATTAAACCTAACACCCAAATAAATTTTGTTCCAAGCTCCTATATAAATATAATTACATTCATACCTTGGGAGCATGGAACCTTAGTTGATGACGTAGAAACGAGGCACGCAAATCGGCATTTTGATGAAGCTTTAAATTCTTTGCCGCTACGTCTTCAACACATACTTCATAGGCTTGAGAGTATTACAATAAAAATATTATCCTATGAATAAATGTTTTTGTCCGGAATTGAGCCAAAACTATTGGAAATTTGTGTCCTTACACTGTCCCTAATTTTTTATAAACTCTGATGACATACTTTGGGGCATATTTGATCTATAACTCTAATTACTTCATGTAATACCATTTCCTTCAGAAGATTTTGCTTCTTTCGATGAATTCTCTCTCTTAAATGTTATTTTAGTCATATAATGATGTTGTCTTAAAGGCCTGAGGTCACCATAATATGGTGCTCATCCTCATGAATTTCACCAAACTAATAATGTTTAAAAGGTCTGAGGTCATCAAATTATGATGTTTCACCTTAGTTTTCACCAACTTAATGATGTTTAATGTCTGAGGTCACCATATAATGATGTTCATAAATTGTCACCAACTTAATGATGTTTAAGGTCTGGGGTTACCATATAATGATGTTTACCCTCATAATTTCACCAAATTAATGATGTTTAAGGTCTGAGGTCATCAAATTATGATGTCTACCCTCATAATTTCACCAAATTAATGATGTTTAAGGTTTGAGGTCACCAAAGTATGATGCTTCATCTCGTAACTTCATCAAAATAATGATGTTTAAGGTCTGAGGCCATCATACTATGATGTTTCACCTCATACATTTCAACAAATTAATGATGTTTAAGGTTTGTTCCACCTCATAAATTTCACCAAATTAATGATGTTTAAGGTCTGAAGTCACCAAATTATGATGTTTCACCTCATAAATATCACCAAATTAATGATGTTTAAGGTCTGAGATCATCATACTATGACGTTTCACCTCATAAATTTCACCAAATTAATGTTGTTTAAGGTCTGAGATCATCAAATTATGATGTTCCGCCTCATACTTCACTAAATTAATGATGTTTAAGGTCTAAGGTCACCAAATTATGATGTTTCAGCTTATAAATTTCATCAAATTAATGATGTTTAAGGTCTGAAGTCACCAAATTATGATGTTTCACCTCATAAATTTCACCAAATTAATGATGTTTCACCTCATAAATTTCACCAAATTAATGATGTTTAAGGTCTGAGGTCATCATACTATGATGTTTCACCTCATACTTCACCAAATTAATGATGTTTAAGGTCTGAGGTCATCAAATTATGATGTTCCACCTCATAAATTTCACCCAATTAATAATGTTTAAGGTCTGAGGTCACCAAATTATGATGTTTCACCTCATAAATTTCACCCAATTAATAATGTTTAAGGTCTGAGGTCACCAAATTATGATGTTTCACCTCATAAATTTCACCAAATTAATGATGTTTAAGGTCTGAGGTCATCATACTATGATGTTCCACCTCATAAGTTTCACCAAATTAATGATGTTTAAGGTCTGAGGTCATCATACTATGATGTTTCACCTCATGAATTTCACCAAATTAATGATGTTTAAGGTCTGAGGTCATCATACTATGATGTTTCACCTTATACCTTTCATCAAAAAAATGATGTTTAATCATAATAAAACAATGTTGACACACGAAATGCTCATTTTATTCATATCCTCTTCATAAAATGATACATGTATTAAAAAGAAAACTGCAACATCATATGTAATATTTCTTCAAGTAGTCAGCATTCCAAGGGTTTGGAAAAGGTTCCCTTTCGAGATTTTATAGCCGGTAAGTACCAGGCACAACCTCATCAACCACTCTATAAGGGCCTTGCCAGTTTGGTTGGAGCTTGTTTGCCTTCTGCAACGTATTCTTCAGCACTAGATCTCCTATAGCTATAGGTCTTGATTTCACCCTTTGATTGTAGAACTTTGTTGTTCTCGGTTGGTAGGCTGACTGTCTGATCTCAGTATCTTCCCTTCTTTCCTCAACCAAATCTACGTCGAGTCTTCTCTCTTCCCCATTCTTCTCGGGGTCATAGGTCTGAACTCTGTGGGTGGGGAATCCTACTTCTGTAGGTATGAAGGCTTCTGATCCATAGGCCAACATAAATGGGGTCTCCCCCGTTGGTGTCCTTGTCGTTGTTATGTAGGCCCATAACACTGCATAAACCTCTTCTATTCATCTCCCCTTGGCTTATTCCAACCTCTTCTTAATACCATCAAGGATTGTTCGATTCGTGACTTCAGTCTGCCCATTTGCCTGCGGTCGGCCAGGAGAGGATAAGAACTGCTTAATCCCCACTCTTTCACAATATTTTTCTAAGGAAGAATTCTTGAACCGGGTTCCGTTGTCTGAGATTAGGGTGTTTGGAAGGCCATGTCTGCATATGATGCTTTTCCAGATGAACTTGAAGGTCTTCTTCTCTGTAATCGTGATCATCGGCTAAGCCTCTATCCACTTGGAGAAGTAATCAATTTCTAATATCAGAAATCAATAGTTGTTAGCAGCTCTTGACAATGGTCCCACCAAGTCAATCCCCCATACTGCAAATGGCCAAGGAGAACTGATTGACGTCGTAGGTTGATGAGGTTGATGAGGGATAGTGGAGAATCTCTAGCATTTGTCACACCTCTTCACGTAGGCAGCAGCATCTTGGCCAAGGTCGGCCACCAGTATCCCTGCATAATTATCCTCTTGGCTAAAGGTCTTCCTCCTATGTGACTGGAGCAAGAACCCTCGTGTACATCTTCAAGGACGTGGGGGACCTCTGTGGGATGGACACATCTGAGGAGAGGTAGTAGGAACCCTTTTTTATACAGGACATCTCCTATTATTGTGAACTTGGCAGCTTTGTACCTCAATTTCCTCCTTTCTAACTTCGATTCTGGCAGCTCTCCCTGTATGATATATCTGATAAGGGGGTCCATCCATGAGTCCCCTAGGTTAAAGTTGAGGCAAGAGCTAGCAACCTCTTCTTCCTCAATGGTCAGTTTGAGCAAGATCTCGACTAGTATTGTCCTTCTGATGCCTGTCCTTATTATTGAAGCCAACCTTGCTAGTTCATCTGCACGTCTATTATTTAATCGAGGTATCCTCATCTTCACTTATGTGAAGCTTTCTAACATCGTTCTCACCTTCTTCAGATATTTGGCCATCCTTCCATCCTTGGCCTCATATACTCCCAGGATTTGGTTGACAACCAACCTTGAGTCACTGTAGACTAGGAGTTGGCCAACACTAAGAGCTTTTGCCAACGTGAGGCCTGTTATCAAAGCCTCATACTCTGACTCATTGTTCGATGCTTTGAAGTTGAATCTAAGTGCATATTTAATGTTGGTACCATCCGGTGCTGACACTATCAACCCTGCTCCGCTACCACTTTCATAAGAAGACCCATTGACGAAGAGGTTCCAAACATATTCATTTGAAGAGAAGTTACCCACTGATAGGGTCCCTTGCTTGAAGAGGTACCTGTCTTCCTCATTCTCAGCTACTCCTTTTCTGGCTCTTGTGGACACAACCTCTTCCGAATTTTGGAAGACGTTACTGTCTGATTCATCTGCAATCTCTGGACTACTCTCAATCTCAGCCTCTTCCCATGTGAACTCAGCAACAAAGTCTACGAGTGTCTGCCCTTTGATGGCCACCCTGGGTTGATAAATAATGTCATACTCTCCCAACTCGATGGCCCAGGCCATCAATCTGCCTAACTTCTCGGGCTTGTGGAGGACTTGCCTTAGTGGGGAGTCAGTGAGGATGACCATAGAGTAGGCTTGGAAATAGGGCTTCATCTTCCTGGAAGCGTGTATCAAGGCGTAGGCCAACTTCTCCATCCGAGGATAGTTCTGTTCATACCCTTGAAGGGACTTATGATTAAAGTATACAGGCCTCTGTACCCCATCGTCTTCCCGTACTATGGTTGCACTTATGGCTAACTCTGAGACTGCTAGATAAACATATAACTTCTCCCCCAGAATGGACCGAGATAAAATAGGGGGGATCCGAGGTAGGACTTCAGCTCCTTAAAGGCCTTGTCACACTATTCGTCCCACTCGAAGGCCTTTCTAAGAACTTTGAAAAATGGAATACACTTGTCCGTAGCTCTGAAAACAAATCTGTTGAGTGCAACAACTCTTCCAATGAGCCTTTGAACGTCTTTTGTACTTCTTGGTGTCTTTATATCAAGCAAATCCTTGATCTTCTAGGGGTTGGCCTCTATTCCCCTCTGATTGATGATGAATCCAAGAAACTTTCCAGCTCCTACTTTGAAGACACACTTGGCAGGGTTTAGCTTCATCCTGTATAAGTCCATGGTGTCAAAAGTTCTTTCCAGGTCGGCCACATGAGTTTGAGCCTTCAAGCTCTTCGTTAATATGTCATCTACACATACCTCCATAGTCCTGCCAATTTGATCTTCAAACATCTTATTTATAAGATGTTGATATGTGGCCCCTACATTCTTTAATCCAAAGGGCATGACCTTGTAACAATAGGTCCCCTTATCGGTGATGAACAATGTCTTCTTCGAGTCTTCAACATCCATGAAGATCTGATTATACCCTGAATACGCATCCATGAAGCTCATAAGTTCATGTCATGCCGTGGCATCTACCATCTGATCAATCTGAGGCAAGGGGAAGTTGTCTTTAGGGCAATACTTGTACAAATCAATGAAGTCTATGCACATCCTCCATTTCCCGTTAGCTTTGGGCACAATTACGGAGTTAGATAACCACTGTGGGTATATGACAACCCTGATGTATTCTGCCACTTCCAACTTTCTGACCTCTTCCCTGATGACATCATACTTTTCCCTGGAGTAAACTATTCATCTTTGTGTGATTGGCTTAGCATCTTCTACCACATTAAGTTTGTGTCACATAATCTCCAAGTCGATGCCAGACATGTATGCCTGGCTCCAAGCGAAGACACTCCACCCCTTCTTCAAAAATCCCGAGTTTTAGGGCCTTACCGATTTGGACAGTTTTTTCTTGTTCGTCCTCATTGAGGATGATGGATTCTACCTCTTTCGCGACCTCTCCTTTCTTCAATTTTATTTCATCCCTAGGATCAAGCGTATCAATGTTATATGTGGTTGTTGCCCTCTTATGTGCCTCTCTCTCTTCCGCCAAGTTGAAGTAGCATTCTCGTGCCGTGGTCTGGTTACCTTGCACTTCCCCTACCCCATAGGGGGTCAGGAATTTTAGCATTTGGTGGACCGTTGATGGCACGGCCTCAAATTCCTTGAGTGTTACTCGTCCTATGATGATGTCGTAGGCCGAAAAGATATTTTCATCCATCACGAAAAAATTAATCCTCTTGTTTAACCTCTTAGGCCACTCGTCACCCACTCGTACATCCATCTCATACATGCCCAAGGGATGGACCTTCTATCCAGTGAAGCCAATCAACTGATGATGTTAGGGTACAAGCCTTGCTCTGGTGAGGCCTAGGCTCTTGAAGCAGGTCCAGAACATAACATCCGCAGAGCTTCCACCATCAACAAGGATCCTCTGAACCTCACACCCATGCACCCTCGTGGTGATTACCAAAGGGTCATCGTATGGAGCTAAGATACCTTTGAAATCAAGTCGGGAGAACCCAACTATAAGAGTATCCATATCCACCTTATTCTCTTCTGCTTAGCCTCTGAAGATGCCAAATCCACAACCTCTACTTTCGTCTCTGACTTAGCCTCTGCCACATGAGCTTTACGGTCGACTACTTCTGAGCCACCCCCTATTAGTCCTCCACAGACGGTGTTAACACCAAAGGAGATCATACCAACCCTCTTCACAGGGGCATTGTCATCTTTTGGTGGGAGGTCAGGATCGTCCTCATCGTCACCATCTGAGTCATCATCTCTTCCCGCTGGGGGATCATCTCGGCATCTGTCGTTTCTCTTCTTTTTAGGTTCATCTCTTCCCCTCTTAGGAGTTTTACCGTCAACATACTTCCTGAGCTTTTCGGACTTTAACATTTTCTCAAATCCTTCAAGTCGAAGCACTTATCTTTCACATAGTCGTGGTCTTGGTGGAACTCACACCATAGGTTCTTGTTCCTCTTATGCGGAGGAGCCTTCAGCTTCTCCAGCCATCTCAGGGACCGGTCATTTTTTATTTCGTTGAGGATGTGTTCGCATCTCACAGTTAGAGGAGTATAGTGTGCAAACTTGTCGTCTGCAGACCTCTTTTTTCCATCTTTCTTCCTTTGGGACTTCCCGCTGCCACTTTCGTTCTCATCCTCATACTTTGCGACCATAGCCTCTTCAGCGTTCATGACCTTTCCTGCAGTTTTCAATAGCTCTGCCATGGACTTGGGAGGGTCTTCTACAAGCTTCCACAATAATTTCCCTTTCTGGAGTCCTCCAATGAGGGCATTCATAGTTATATTCTCTTCATAATCTTCAACCTCCAATTTTTCTTTGTTGAATCTAGCAATGTAGTCTCTTAGGCTCTCGTTCTTGCCTTGCTTGACGTACAACGGATGAGTGGTTTTCTTCTGAGGTCTTACCCCAAAATAGAAATTATGAATGAACCGTTCATCCAATACCTTAAAGTTCTCAATAGAGTTCTTCGGAAGAGAGGTAAACCAGATGTGTGCAGCTCCCGTCAAAGTCCCAGAGAAGGCCCGTCACTTCATCTCATCTGGGATTGAATAAATGTCCGTCGTAGACTAGTACATCTCAATATGATGCACAGGGTTGGTGCTACCATCATACTTGGGAGACACCGTAGGTGGTTTTAATTTGGCATGGGTTGGGAAGTTCACAATTCTTGCCACAAATGGGGAGCCCTCTGAGAATCCCTTTTGGAGCGGGTCTCGACTTTTTATGACGTTCCGTATCTTCTCTTCTAGTCGTTGAATGGATTCATTCCATGGTTTGGCAACGTCCTCCTGGCCGAGGTTGTCCCCAGCCACCTCCAAGGGGTGGACTGAGGGTTCCCCACCTGCAGCACAACGTCGGCTGTTGACCTCCTCTTGATCCCTGCCTCGGCCATGTTGGGGTCAGCCCTGATGAGGCCAATGTTCACCATCTCCTTTTTGTGAGCCTGCTGCACTTCTTGATCTGGATAGCCTCTATCTTAGGTCATTGACTGGGTCGAGCTTTTCAAAGGCCGACCCTCTGCTCAAGCGATCAAAAGCTGCCCCTCTTTGTTGGGCGCCACCATCTCTTATGCCCCCACAACCTCTGCTCTGCTGGATAGGACGTACCGTATTATTCGAAACCTCATACGACTCCTAGCAGTCCTCTGGAGCATCTTCTGCCTCCATATCATCATACTTATCCTCAGGGAAAGGGTTTCCTTGCCTCCCCATACGTAAATGCCTAGGGTTAGCAACATACCTCCTCCGCTGAGGAGTAGGTTGGTCCTTTCGCGGTGCCTGGGGTGGTCCCCTGGCTTCAGGGTGGGGTTGAACAACTGCCAGAGTAATCATCTTCGGTGAGACCCCTGGTGGCCTCATCATATTTTGACTGAGTTGTGCAAATTTTTCCTTCATTACATATTGAGTTGCGGCCAATGACTTCAAGGCTGCTGCCACCTCAGCCATTTCAGACTGGGGTTGCGCCTAGCTGGAAATGGGTCCTCCAGCACCAGATGGTGGAGGAGGTGGTGGCAACTTCGGTGCCATATGCTAAAACTAAAGTGCTTGTAAAGAAGGTGAGCTTAATACCTTAAAGGACCTCTTTCAATGGTGAAACATCTCCACGCAAGGGGTGGGGCCTGGTTCACCACCAGAGTCTCCGGTGAGGTTAAGCTAGGAAAGGAAGAGGTTGTGTCTTCTCTCTCCCACAGACGGTGCCAAAATGATGATGTTGGAAACAACACCACCAGATAAGGTGTTGACAAGCTCAAGCAAATGATAACAATGGCAGCACAGGAGAATACAAGTGTATATGTAGAAGGAGGTGAGGAGAAGATGATGAACACCAATATGTAAGTGGTTCAGCCAATTAGGCCTACGTCCACTGTGCAAATGAGTGAGTAATGTCACTGAAATAAGGCACTAATGGCCATAGATACAATCTCTCAAGCTTTCTCTCTCTACTGTGTAAATTGACAGAGTTTTAGCTGGGGTTGTGATTCTTGATCCTTTACAATGTTGAGGATGACCTCAATATATGTAATGTACCCCCCAAGCATGCAATGTGCATGTGCATGGAGACCCAGCCAGTGCAAGGATGACATCTGGTTGATCTCAACTAAGTAATGATGACCTCAATATTCTCTTATGTGGATGGAATGATTCAGTTATAACGAGTTTGTCCACGTGTTCCAAGCCATACATGTGCTCGTAGATGGCCGTCTTTGCATGGTACCAACCTCGGCCTGGATGAGTACGAGGTTGGTGAAGTACGACCCCTGCCTTGGTTGGGGATTATATGATGACCTTGGCTGGAATGCCAGCCGAGATTAGATATCTGGAACATCGGGCAGGGCCGATGTTGTCTTGACACTTGATGCTGAGCCTGCAGGGCCTTGCTGATCTTAGGTGAAACTTGTAACGTCGGCTATGGCCGATGTTGATGGTGATACTGATGGATAACCCATGTCCATACTTACCTCGGATGATGCCCTCACCGAGGTGATACTTGTAACGTCTGTTGTGGCCGACCTGATGGATAACTGACCCTATGAGTCATGTAGACCTCGGATGATGCCCAATCATGGTGGTACTTGCAACGTCGGTTGTGGTCGACCTGGTGAAAGACGACATCACTGATGGGTAACCCTGAGCTGGAAGGTGCACTTTGGGCATATCATATATAACCGATCTTATCAAGTCTACTCTCCCATACCGCCCATACAACACGCTTCATAATTAACATTTCTCGCATATATTCAGTTTGCATATAATATTTACATATTTTATGTTTACTCATCATAATTAAGTCTCAATACTTAATTCATATATCATTTCACATCTAATCATCATTCAACTTCCATAATTAAGTTTCACTACTTAATTCATAAATCATTTCAAAGTTACCATTCAACTTCCAAAATTAAGTTTCATTGATTAATTTATTATAGATATTCCCAATCTATTTTAAATCTTGAAACTAAGTTTCTCTCTACTTAATTTATAATTTAGAAGTATATATATATATACACTCTCGCACATAAGTAGAATATCATGAAGTATATATTTAACACACAATATATATTATAAGGATATTGATCTGGATAATCATCTACCCCAATCATCCTATCATTTACATTGGTCCGGATATCCCTCGACCCCAAGGTAAATGTTATTCAGATGTTTATTGGTCTGGATACTCCTCGACCCCAATATCTTTCATCGTCAATTTAGTCCGGATACTCATCGACCCCAAATCGAGCTTTCATGTATTGGTCCGGATAATAGTCGACCCCAATACAGAATTAAGCACACTTTATGTATATATATATTTCGCACACACACAATATATATATATATATATATATATATATATATATATATATATATATATATATATATATATATATATATATATATATATAATCACCTCCCTGTATCAGATTTTAGGGGTTATTGGCTCGGAATCCTCCATTGATTACCAATAGTGAATTATATCTCTTGGCACGGAATCATACCTCGAGCACTAATATTTATTTAGTATACTATAGGTATTCACACAAACTATCTATAATTATGCATCAATAGGTATTTACACAATTCGATAATATATGTTAGTACGTAGTATATATCTCTCGCATACTTGTCGTACTATTTAGTTTACGATTTATCTCTCTATCGTATATATAGGAGTGTTCACACAACTCTAAGGGTCCAAGTTACCCCTTTACCAATTTCAGTAGTCAAGCCTAACTTACTCTACTAGTCTATACCTTAATTCATTTGATTTTCCATAATTATGTATCCATCTCTCAGATTAATTGCGGATTTCTTTAACCAATCCCATTTCGTCTTAATTCTCTCATTAAGACGACGTCGTACTCCCATCGTAGGCCGACTATAACATAATAAGTCTCCCAATATTATTTTCACAAGTGCCTAAGAGTTTTCCACCATGTCCATTTAGGAATACAGGAAAAAAAGGAAAAAAATCCAAATTTTAGAGAATCGAACCGATCCGGCTTCCCAGGACCGGACCGGTCCGTTTTTCTGCAATTTCTACTCTCTATTTTGCAACAGAGTTTACACCATATGATTCACCTAAACCGCATAATTCTTCAAAAAATTCACATCCGATTATTCCTAACTATTTATACATGGGTTAGGATGATTTCTAATATTTCAAACACATTAAAACTTCATCGAAATCAATCAAGAATGAATCAACCCCCAAAACTCTTTTATAAATCTATTTTTGTGTTCATCCATTTCATTTAATATAAAACCCAGATTAAAATCCGTAGTAACGATCAAAACTCCTTTGATTTATGATTCTCTATAGATCTAAACAAAAACTACATGCAATTCTACCCAAACATGTGATCAATTGATATTTTTCATCAAAGATTTTAAATAGGGACAATTAAAATCATGAAATCCGTATACATGGGTATTATAACATCAATTCTATTTGCAAGAAATACTTGCCTTAGATTGATTGATCTGATTTCTTGGTTCTTTGTTGATGATTGATTGTTTCATTCTCCAATCTTCCTTTCCAATTGCCTTGGGATATAAGATTTCTTCACCATCTTCAAAATCCCTCTAAGCTTTGAAGATAGGTTCTCTCTCTTCTCTCTAACCTTTTTGTGTTATGTGCCCCAAACCCAATATCTAAATATCAGATATATGGCTCTAAATTTCATAGGTCCCTTTACCTCTTTTTGAAAAATGATCGAAATGCCCTTAATAGGTGTCGGTTTGGTCCAAAATTGATCCGGGACCCAAACTATACCCCGGGATACCCAATTCCGACTATTTCGAACCATATAGAATCATTCGTGACCTCTAAATTATCATCCGAGTCACTTAAAATATATTTCTCATTTCTCACCTCAAAATAGTGTACACGCAACTCTTGGTGAGATCAATAAAATATGCACATATCACTCGTTATGCCGTATAACCTCAATTATCAATTGTTTACTATGCTCATTTAGTAAATATCATAATGCAATATCCCGTATCTATCGCATGATTAATATTTAATAGTCACAATTATCATCTAATCGTATTAAATTACTTCACTTGCGCAATTTAATTCAAACGTGTTTTTCCTAATTAATTCCTCAAATTAATTAAATAAAAATACACAAAAATACAGGGTATTACAGAGACGTCGGTGGAGCAGATAAGATAGCTGAGAGAAAGGCTTATCTAAATGAAGTCAAAGCCTGTCCTTCCGTAAGATAAATTGACATGCCCGAATACACAAATGGTCGGCCTAGGAAAGTGAACAAGGATAGATTAGTGACTGACTTCTCCAAGAATGATTTGAGTGGAGTACTTTACCCTCACGAAGACCCATTGGTTATCACTTGTCGGGTTCATCCCGGCAATATGGTAAGAATCCTGGTAGATAATGGGAGTTCAGTAGATGTCATGTTCTATAACTGTTTCCACAGCCTAGGTCTACGAGACAACAAATTAGAACGTTATCACAGTCCCCTCATAGGATTTTCAAGAGAAAAAGTTTATCCCTTGGGGACAATTAAGCTGAATGAATTGGTCGGCACTTGGCCAACAAGCAGAAAGGAGAGAAATCGCTTCGTACTGGATAAAAAATGTTTATTCAGCCTACAACATGTTTCTCGACAGGGTTGGGATGAAATAATTAGAAGCAGTACTGTCTACGGTACATCAGTGTATGAAGTTTCCTACTAATTATGGGGTCGGTACAGTGAATGGAAACCATATGGAAGTTAGAGAATGCTATTACACTTCTATCGGCCCGCAGGAAGTCCGAAAGAACACTACCACCTATCTATCGACACTCTAGATCCCCCCGAGAGGAGGAATATCTCGTCAAAGGACAGGTTATGGAGTCAACAGAGACCATTTTGCTTGATGATGAGAAATCAGAAAGAACCACTTAAATTGTCTCAGACTTAACACCTTCCCTCAGACAGGAATTGATTGCATTCCTTAGAGAGCGAAAGAACGTGTTTTCATGGAGCCATGAGGATATGCCAGGAATTGACCCTACTTTCATTTGCCATGAGCTCAACATCTACATGGATGCTAAGTAGATCAAGTAGAAACGCAGAGTGTTCAGTCCCGAGAAGAACATGGCCATCCAAGAGGAAGTAGAGAAATTACAGAGAGCTCAATTTATAGAAGATGTCAAGTATCCCAGTTGGTTGGGCAATGAAGTGATGGTAAAAAATAAGAATGAAAAATGGCGTATGTGCGTAGACTTTACTGACCTCAACAAAGCATGCCCAAATGATCATTTTCCTTTACTAATGATTAATAAATTGGTAGATGCAACTACAGGTCATGAGTTACTCAGATTCATGGATGCCTATTCTAGTTACAAGTAGATTAAAATAAAGCTAGGAGACAAGGAGAGTACTTCTTTCATCACTAGTCGAGGTACATACTGCTACAACGTTATGCCCTTTGGGCTAAAGACACTGGAGCAACATACTAGAGACTGGTGAACAAAGTATTTGAAGAGAAAATTGGCTAGAACATGGAGGTATATGTGGACAACATGCTCATCAAGAGCAAGGTTGTTACCGACCAAATTAAAGACAGCTCAGACGCTTGGCCAGTTGGAGAAGCACCAGATGAAACTCAACCCAACCAAATGCATATTCGGGGTACAAAAAGGAATGTTCTTGGGTTATATTGTGAACCATAGGGGAATTGAATAAAAGCTTTGATTGAGATGAAATCTCCCACATGCAACAAAGATGTGTAGAAATTGACTGGAAAAGTGGTAGCTCTTTACCATTTTGTGCCTTAAGCAATAGATAAGTGTCTTCCATTTTTAAGGGTGCTCAAAAATACCTTTGAGTGGAATGATGAGTGTGATAAAGCTTTTCTAGAGTTGAAGAAATATTTGGGGTCTCCATCACTACTCTCCCGACTAGTTTTGGGAGTTGTATTTGTACTTGATTATTTCAGAGTCAGTTGTTAGTTCTGCCTTAATCCGACTATAAGGTGGAATTCAAAAGCTTGTCTATTATACCAGCAAGGCATTCCAAGGAGAAAAAATTAGGTATCCATGCTTGGAAAAGCTCGCACTTTCACTTATTGAAGCTTCGAGGCGGATGAGACCATACTTCCAGGCTCACACAATTGTGATGTACACTGATTTGCCCCTGCAAAAAGCCTTGAAAAAACCAAAAAAGTCAGGAAGGTTGATGTCTTGGGTAGTTGAGCTAGGAGAATATGATATTGTCTATGAGCCAAGGACTGCATTGAAAGGGCAAGCAGTAGTAGATTTCATTACAAAATTCACGTACCCAAAGGTGACCACTAATCCAAGTTTGCCTGCCGAGCATACTTCCTTGGAGGAGAGTGTGACCCCCCGCTTATTTTAATCACAGGTGATCAATCCTTTACTAAAACAAACAGGAATCTCTTTTGGTTCATTCTTAGCATCACTGTCGAAAACTTTTTAAATTACTAACCACCTATGTTAAATTAAGTTGGTGCCAAATTTATCTTTCCTTAACGTAATAACATGCGAAAATAAATAATATAACTCAACCATACATACAAATATAAGAGTCTGAATCATCACATGGTAA
This sequence comes from Sambucus nigra, assembly GCA_949130495.1. Lineage (NCBI taxonomy): Eukaryota > Viridiplantae > Streptophyta > Magnoliopsida > Dipsacales > Adoxaceae > Sambucus > Sambucus nigra. Next base: position 252,081,104 of record OX422218.1, on the reverse strand, counting down.
ATGGATAAATAATAAGTACCGAATAAACCACCTGTTCCAAAACAAAAATCTAAACCATAAGTATAATGAAATAAAACAAAATCCAAATACATCATCTCATAAATAAAACTGAAAAGACTGAATTAACTGAAGGGGCAACATGCCCAAGTGAAATACTTTTAGCAATGAATAACTGAAGCGTCTAAACAAATCCTGCATGCCTCCACAAGTGTTGCAGCTTTGCATCCCTTGAAAGAATCATCAAGTCTGGTGTCCCTGTGGCTGGATACCTAAAATATTTTGAAAATAGATTTGATACGGGTCAGAGCCCAAAATATTTTCATATTTAAGACGGTGTTGCACGCTCATGATATTACTCCTAACCTCTCAACTAGTGTTCACACCTCGCGCCTACATCTTACCCCACCTAGTTACATTTTGTTTAACTAGTCTTATTGCAAATCTCACTAGTACTCTACCCTGATTCGAGTATTTTCTAACCTTCATTTCTTAATTAGCTATGTCTCTCATTAACCTATTAAATCATTATTCAATTTATAACTTTACTCCAGTTATTTATCAACGTTCATCATTAACGTATTAAGCCCGTATATAATTTATTACACTATCATATACGTTTATTAGAAATGTCACACAAATACACTTATACACGTATATATATCACTCATAATATATGTAACCACATCCACTTAACCGCGATGCATGCATGCTCTGCTATCAAGTCCCTGTACCTCACGTACCAAATCCTGGACTATCGGTTCAAAATCACCCTCGAACCATAAATCAAATAAACACACAATGGAGACGAACATAGTTCTAAGCCCTTGGGCTACATACATACCTAACGCATCCAAATGACTGGAAATACTATCGTACACTCAAATAGTGATCGTCTGGAAGTATTATGTTCTGGGGCACACATCCAGACCTCGTTGGAATCGCCAAGGTGGGATCGTCCACTGCGCGTGACCTCCCATGATAGGAGGCAACATATGTATGCTTCCACATAAATATCATGCACACATATATTATTTCCATTCATATATATATATATATATATATATATATATATATATATATATATATATATTCACAAAACCTAGCTAACCCGTGCCTATCGCTCGACACTAGACCTCAAATCTCGAGTCTATCTCATGACTCTTACTTAATTAAATTCTCATCTTTTAATTAAAATACAATAGCGTCACCCTGCTAAAATGCCCGGACTTGCCCAACTGAATCATCATATAATCATTCAAGTTTATCAAGTAACATCACTTCGATAAAACATCCGGACTTAACCCAACTAGCTTGTTCATTTATTCCCGAATTTAACTAATTAATTCGATATTTCAACTTTATTGTCAAATATCTTTCTCACGATTTCTAATTCGAATTTAATTACCCACTCACCCCTAGGCAATAAAATCTCTTTAAATAACTCCACGAAACTCTCTCTGACCTTTAGGGCTAATAAATTCCATTTGGAACACCCTGGCATTTACCCAATAACTCCCTGGTATTTACCCCAAAATTCTCCAAAAAATATCTTTCATCAATCGATCGATAAACCGAAGCTACTCAAGTTATGGTTCCAATAATTTATTTTAAGTTTTCCACCTAAACTAACAAAATTGCCATTTTCTAAGCAACTGAATTGGGTCGTAAATTTTCTGGCAGATTAAACACCCAGTAGTAAAATTGCGATTTCTCCCTCTGCAGAACTACAAATGACCTCATTTAATGCTCATTGGAAAGCTAAGACCTAGAACTTTCTAGATATCTATGGCATGCAATCTAATTCTAAGTTGGAAGCTTTCGATCGAACAATTCAATAACCTTGGAAGCTTTAGTTTTGATGTATAATGCTGAGATCGTATAGTTCGTTCGTTTGATGTTTGGTGGTAAAAAAATCGTAAGGCGGTTAAAATATATATAATATAAGGTAATTAAAAGGTTAAACTGATTTAGTTCATTTGAAGATTGACTTGTTATTTTTGTTCAGTGTACCAACCTGATTAGCTCAATCTTTACTTGAACATGAAAGGTTTGGAAGTTGATGATGAAAGGGTTGAAGGGTTGAATGTGTAGAGAGATGGAGGGAAAGTGTGTAAATGTATTTTAACACTTTAAATATGTGGTAGCCCTTTTGTGGTATTTAGAAGTAACTATTAAACTTACGTTGTATTTTTTTTGTAAAAAAAAGAGTTGTGGTATTTTGGAGTATTATTTGGGGTGCCCTTAGAAACATCCTTATTATATTGTATGCATTGGGTGAAGCCATTTATTAGCCCACACGCTCGCATCACCACTATCGTCTGACCTACCCGAACCAATCTGTGTCCGGATCTGGGGTCATGGTTCTTGGGTCTTGGGCTGAATATAATTAAATTTTTTGGACAAAAAATAATTTTTTTTTATTATAAAAATATATGAACGAATTTTTTTTCCAACACATTTTTAATTCGGGACTGACTATTTCTCTCCCACTTGCCCACAAATTCCGAATTTAACTCCCATTAAAAACATTTTTCAATGTTTAGATTATTTTCAATTAAATACATTGTTGTGTTAACGTTTTCAACTACTTAAAAAACAATTCTTCCCAAGACATTTATCTCCGAAAAATTTCTTTGCATATATATTCTTTTTTCTATAAAAATTTCCCAAACAATTTTATGATGATTTCGAGCAATATAAAATGAAATGGGTATTTGGTACTTTGCATGACCCATTCGTAACAGAGGTTGGATCTGGATTGTTTTGTCCTAGGGGCAGCGTAACAAGGATTGGAACTGATTGCACAAATTTGGACAGAACCAAGAAACATCTTAAAGAGAACAACCTTGTTCGCGACTCAAGATAAATTGCCAATTTCGTTATGTATTTCGTCAATTCGGTAATTTCGTTCTTGTTTTATTTTTCCGCAACAAATTTAATAGTGAATAGGATCGTGTTTGAATCTTTGATAAATCTCAAATAAATCTTTTTTAAAGGGTGATTTTGACTTCGACAGCGCACTTTGTTTGGAATTAGACTTCGCTATATAATACCTTTTTTTTAGATGTCATTTCTTTTTTCGTCATTAAGCATCAGTTTTAGTGGTGAAAATTTTACAGTTAAGATTAAAAATATACCAAAGTTAAAAAAGCTAATAATTTCATCATCAAAGTCGAATTTTGATTCCTAAATTTAGAAGAAGAAAAAAACATTAAGCATTCCATGGTATCAACACAATGTGTATTTTACACCAACACACTTCTACACTACCACTAAAGATGCACTAATGGATAGAAACTCTCTTTCCTCTTTCCTTTCACTTTCTCATATTTCCTCAAAATCCATTAGTATGAGGTAAATGAATCCAACGATTCAACTTCAATCCAATGCCAAATGTTAAAAACGATAAAACATTATTCTGAATTTTTTAACTTTAAACCCAATGTTAAATGAGAGAAAAACATACAACTAGCGCAACTCAATACAACTGGTCACTTCACTCTTTAGCTATACACACCAACTACATCAACATGCCACACACACAAACACCACAAAATTCCAAAAGAGTTCATATTATTTAGAAGGCTCAACGATGATTTTTCCGGTAGCATGGCTAGCAATGCTCTTAGCCCAAGCATCTTCAGCGTTGCTCAGAGGATATTTCGAGTCAATTACTGTCTTAAGCTTCGTTTCAGCCACCAACTTAACAAGATAACTCAGGTTCTCACCCTTGGGGGTTACAATCAATGGGATCAGCTGCTTCTTAGAGAATGTGAGTTTCTTCATAGCAAAAGTGAAAAAGGCACTAGGTCCAGGAGTTATATCTATTACCTTCCCATTTGGGCCTAAATTGGGCTCAAAAGTGGACCATGGAATACCCGTGGCGCAGTGGACCACAGCGTCGTATTTCTTGCCTGATGGGCTTTTCAGGGCTGCTCCGTCTGGGGTCTTGTAGTCAAGAACCTCGTCTGCCCCGAGGCTCTTCACTAAGTCGATATTGCGGGCCCCACAGGTGGCCGTCACATGGGTGTTTCCTAGCTTTGCCAGCTGAACTGCGTAGTGACCCACACCACCTGAAGCGGCAGTGACGAGGATATTGGCCTGGGGCCCACTTTTGTCAAGCTTAATTCCGGCAGCTTGGGTGAGGACCTGGTGGGCTGTAAGAGCGGCAACTGGTAATCCCGCTCCATCAGCAGCTGATACTTCAAGTGGCCTGGGAACTGTTAAGCTTTTGTTAGCCACAGCATACTCAGCTAGTCCACCTCCACTCTGTCATGCAATCATCAATCCCATTAACACTCGATACCACAATAAAGAAAAAATAGTAATGGTAATTATAACATATATGAAAACCAAAAAAATCCAGAGATAAAAATTAATTAAGAAAATGGGTTACTAGATATTGAAAACCAAAAGATGATTTCAGAAGGAAAATTTAACAAATAAGAAAACATATAACATATAAGAAATTCATTCTAGATTTTCACAGCACTGATGGTGATCGATTCCCAAGATCTCACTGTGTATCATCATCTCCTTCACAACATGCGGCAGAAATCTAGTTAACCACAAACACTGTGTGAGACTAAGGCCATCTCCAATGGTCATTTCTATCTCTACAAATTTCTATTTTGGAAATAAAAACATACTCCGCTGATTTTCTATACCTATTTCTATATGATGTGGCGAGTCAAGGGATAGAAATTTCTAATGAGAATTTCTACATGTAGAAATTTCTAATAGGTATTTCCATATGACATGGACAAATATAATTGGATCAACACATTTTTTATAGATATAATTGGATCAACACATTTTTTATAGATACTCTACTATTGACACATAAAATAGAAATACTTTTAGAAATAGTACCATTGGAGATACATTTTTAAAAGCTTTTCTATTAATATAAAATTAATTTTGAAATCACTAAGAAATTTCTAAAAACAATTTGATACATAGGATAGAAAAAGATGGCTATTGGAGATGGCCCAACCCATCCCAAATTTTAGTTGCCCCTTTTATTATTTTACTCTATACTTATGGGATTGACTATCAGAAAGATGTAACAATCTAGAGAGAGAGATGTGGTCAAACTTCCGTGTTGTAGAGAAATATTGTAGGGGTATGTAGGTAATAAGGATTTCAATGGGTAAGTGGGTAATAGAAGCGGGCCAAAATAGAACCCGTGAGAAAAATACACTCAGCCCCATCCAAACATCCACCCAAAACATGATGTTGATCCCATCCCTAATCACAAACGAGACATTCCTCTAGAAAGAGACAAGGCCGTGAGATATAAATCTCCAATGATTTGTAGAAGAACCCCGCCCGATACACAACCTTCGACTCCCACTCTCCTATTTGTTCCAAATAATAGCCGTCATGAGCACTGTTTGAGAGGAAATCATCATAGAAACTCCTTTTGGCTTAATTCCATACCCCAACACCGACCACCCCACCCCACCACCACCACCAAAAATTCTTTGAATTGTGACATAATTTTCCAATTTATTAAATGATCTTCTATAACTTCTTCATCACCTTCCCATAAGAAATCTCGCATTGATATAAGGGGAAGTGTCTTTCTATGAATTGTTGCACCTACCGACACCTACAAAAATTAGAATCCATTTATGCAAAACAAACTGTGAGCTGTGATCATCCACAACTTTTGCAGCAAGCATTTTTCGATTGGCGGTGGTTGGAGGGGCCCTGATGTTATCTACTGGGTTGTCAGGCTTTAAATTATTTATGTGGAATTTTATATTCACGACAACACCAGTCCCCCCTTCTTCACGTATGGAATGTATGGACAAATTATATTGGGTGACATTGAATACTTGGGTCATGGGCCATTAAGAAGCTTGCTCTGGTTTAATGTGCCTCCAACCCAAAATCAATTGACAATAGGTGGAAGAGACGAGGAGTTGTAAATTTCCCGAATGTGATATCTTATATACACAATATTTTAAGTAGTATTTACTATTTATTCTATGCAGCTTCACAAACAAGTGTAGAGACTCATGCTAAACAGAAAGAGGGTCAAAATAAATGAAGAAATACGGCACTCACAAGAGTGTTGAGGATGGCCACAACTTTTTCACCAACTTTGAAATTTTTGACTGCAGATCCAACCTCGACCACCTCGCCTGCTACATCAGTAGCTGTTTCAACAAAGAAAATCTTGAATTCAATAACAACATCTGAAAAGCTTCTCAATATTTTCTGTAGAAATAACATAATTAACAGAAACAAAACCTAATAGGACAAGACCTAAGGTGTCGATCAAATACAAAAAGAACGAGAAAAGTCTAGATGTAAAAACCATAATCAGTGAAAGAGTATTCATAGCAACACGTTCTAAGTTATGGAAAAGTTTCAATTTCATACAACTTTGATCTCATTCATATAACTGAAATTTATCAAACATAGCAGACAAAATACTGGATAATTCTCAAATAACCAATGTGTTATAAATTTTTTGACTAATACACAAGTCTATGAATAGAAACAGTTCCTGCATCACATATCTTTGCACAACATTTTCCTGAATAATTCCAGAGCTCTATACTAGTCCAAAATGCTGTAACAGCCTCTGAACATACTTAAGTCAGAGCGATAAAATTAATAATACAGATGTTTTCCTGATAGGTTTTGTCCAGATAGGTTTTGTTTTTGTTAGAACAGATCTTGTGCGTGTTGTATCAGACACAACACCTGTGTCTGTGTTTCTTAGTCAGCAAGCTACTGGGTTTAAAAGTAAATATGTAAAAAAAAGTGCTTTGGGGTTTGGCCCCATTAATTCTTTGATACTGACTCTGACACCTAACGTGTTTATTTCTTGGAGGTTCGCCCCCAAAATGACTTCTCGAGACCAAAACTGTTGCAAAGTGTCTTTATAAGTCATTTTGGGTTTCAAACCCTAAGAGAAGAAAACTTTGGGGGCTAAAGTTAGTATAGAATGGACCGGAGCCAAAACCCCAAATGACCCTAAAAATTGGTAGAAATCAATCTGGAGGAATATGAAGCACCAACACATCCCAGAGGTTAGGTGTCCATGTCCGGCATGTGTGACATTGACATTATCACCTAGAGTGTCTTAACTTTTCTTTTATTTTTTGGCATGTGTAGACATATTAGGACATGATAGAGGGCATGTTAGAACACATTTCAAGGACTACAATATGATTACCCTGAAAATGGGTTTAAAATTATTTTTTTGTTGATTTAAATACGTTCTTTCTAATTAAAGGAATGAAGTATAATATTTTTAGACTATCAGAACGATGTTAATTTTTCATATAGTAATCAATACAAAAGTATAATTCAATTTTTCATTTAGTAATATATACAAAATTATAAATAATAGTCTACGTGTCCACAACATGTCCACCACCTCCTTTTTCTGAACATCGTGTTGGCATGTCAAAAAGCTATAAGTGTCAAAACTCTACCAAAATATCTAGACAAAAACGTATAGCCCAAGGTATATATTGTTGATGTCTAAAAATGGAGTGATTCAATATTATAATCACTGATAAATAATAAGAGCAATCTAGTCAAACACACAAGAGACAGATTTTTAAAGTAGTTCATCTATGAAGAAAGCCTACGTCCAATGTTGATTTTATTTATGTTGATTACAATAGCTCAATATGGTGTGCCTGAGAATGATTGAATTGTCCCCTTAAGGGAGACTGTCCATTAATAGTGGTCCGGAACCCTAGAGACGAAATGCCTTTATATTTACACGTATTTACATTTGTGTACAATAAATGAGACGCTTGGTATTCAGTGTTGGTCGCCCTCCCATCCGAGTGGCTTTTGCTATTCCTGATGATTCACAATTTGAGTTGGTCGGCCGTCCGATCGACTAGCTTCCTCTGATGCCGATCAAGATGGCTAAACTGCCACCTAGGATGACAGGTGTCTGTCCTTCAATGTTCCCCGTGGGGAGATAATTTTTACATAAAACAAAAGCACCCAATGCTCCATTGATGATTGATTGAAAGTATGGAGTATTTGTTCAAAATGTTGCTCAACGGGTGACCTGAGGCCGAACTTCCGGACTTGTAAAAAAATTTTGCTGCCATTGTGGATAATGGCATTTTTGCAAATAATTCAAACTTTTTTGAACCGCCAAAGAGTACGCTAGTCTTTATTGGGAATCGTGCAGTCGACGGTAGTTCAATCATTCGTTTAATTAATCATTTTGTCTCTACTATCGAGGCAACCTATAAATAGGTGGATATTTCCCTCCTTTTCTTTTCACCTCAAGCTTTCTGCACTTAGAATTTTTCATCATTCTTGAGTTTTCTTTCTGCAACTCCTTACCGTCTGTTACCCGTCACCGTTTTTTCGTCTTTGCCGTTGTCTTTGGATTCCTGAAGCTTTCTTTCCTTCTTCCCTGTTTTTCACCCTTTTCTCTGTTTCAACCATGATTTATGTTGTGGATGAGGGTTCATTGGAGGAGTTTAGGGAAAAGAGAAAAATGTCTGATTGAGTAGACCTAAAAATAGTTCAGGGTCCCATGAATGTTTACTCTTTAGGAGAGGGTCACTGGATTCCCACTCTTTTCATTGCTGAGTGTGGTATCACCTTTCCCCCAAACCCTCTGTTAGTATTCGGATGTAGTACCTGTTATAATAGCCCCAAACACTTAGAGGGTGGTAAATGGAGTTCATCGGTTGAATGAGATTTAGAGGACGCAAATTGGGATCCCTGAATTGATGTTTTGTTACAAGTGGGGAATCATTAGAGAGCACGTATTATATGAAGACTAGGCAAACCAATAGGGTTTTAGTGGTTAATCTGCCAGATTCCAATAAAGATTATTGGGATTATGGTGTTATTGTCAAGAAGTGATAATATGCCCCCTTCCTACGGGGGTATCCCACACTGGTCCCAGGTGCCCCAAGAAGGGTGTGGCATAGGTTATAACTTTTCTCTTTAACTTTTTTATGTTTATCATCTACTTGCAGACTTGCCGACTAACTTTCTTGCTTTGCATTCTTTTGCAGAGGAGAGTAAGAAAAGGTGTCCCAAGGAGGGAGAAATCAACCTTACAGATCTCAAATTTCTATGGGGTCTCAATTAAAGAGTTGGAGAAGAAAACCCAAGAGCTACTTCAGTACAAGAGCTCAATTACGTCTTTTGTTGCTCGGCCATTATTTGCACTGCCCCAAGTTGCCATCAATTTGGAAGAACCTGTATCCACTTCCTCGACTGTAGAATTAGATGGGGTTGAACTCATCCAAGAGGGAACTTCTTCCTCATTTGAGTCTCTTGACATATATGATATCCCTACTTCTCCTTTAGCTGACATGGGTAAAAGAAGCATTCCCAATTTGCTGAGTGGGCCACTATCTCCCCCGCCAAGAAGAGTGTTGATCTTAGCTAGAGACCTCAAATAGTTGAAAAGTTGAGGCCTTAAGTTCTTAATGTTGAAGAAATTCAAGCCACTGAACCTCAGTACAAGTTTTTGAAGAAAGGATTGCCTGACTCTCAAAACCAAAAGCAGGCAAAGAAAACTCAAGTCGACCAATAAGAGTTGGTTGAAAAGATTCAGGATGACCTGGGTGACATTGGGTTAGCTTTTGTGGCCATCAATCCTGGGTTGGCCAGAGGTTTAATCAAGGCTAGAACTCTTCCAGCTGACAGAGCGGCATCAATTCCCCTTCCTAAAACAAGACTGACTGAAAGAGCTTGCCAGAATTTGGCTTTGATATTTGTCCAACTTTTGTTTAACTTCATTTTGTTGAACCTCTTATGATATCGTGTGTTTATTCTTTTGCAGTTTTTGGTTGATTTTAATCAAATAATGGAGAAGGATGATCAGTTGAGATCTTCCTCGAGTGAGGTAGAAGAGGCCAGGCCTTTGCAAGTCTGAGTTAATCCTTGAAGGATTCCCAGGAAGCTTTGGAAGCGAATAAAAAATTCTGGGATTAGAAAATAAGATAAAAACTGCTGAGGAGAAAACCCAAGCTGCAGAGGACAAACTGAAGGAAGCTGAGGATAGGGCCAAAGCTGTAGAAGATAAGCTAACAGAAGCCCAAAACATGGCCAAAACTGCTGAAGATAAATTGGTTGGTTTAACTGCTGCAGTTACATCTTTGAAGGCCAAAGGCAAGAAAGATAAGGAGGTTGCTTTTTACCAGGGTTGGGAGAAGGCATTTTTTGCAGCTTTTGCCCAAATTAAATATGCCAAGAAATTATCTTTTAAGGAAGGTGGTCGCCTCTGAGCTTTTTCAAAGACATGACCCAGGCACTCCTCCTAATTTGGATAAAGAGTTTGATGATGAGGAAGGGTCTGAAGAATCCTCAATGGTGTCTACTGATAGTGGGGCCAGCTGCTATTGCCGACCTACCTGCTGCCAACCAGGACCAGGCCAAAGACAAGGAGAAGGTTTAGCTCCTTTTAGCCAGTTTCTTTTTGTCCCTTCTTTTATGTATTTTCCATTTCTTCTTCTTCGTTCTTTCTGATGTGCCCACCGTTGTAATCATGACTTTGATTAATGAAAGCTCAATTGTTTACAATCTTCAAATGATGTTGATTTCTTATTGATTCTTATTTTCGATGCTGTTTATCTTCCTGAATTTGCCCCATAAACTCAGACTTGTAAATTTCCAGTTTGATGCCAAGAAGAAAGCCATTGTTTCTGCTGAATCTGACCTACTTAGGCGGTGCAAAAGTCTATTTGAGGGTGGCCATATTTCTTTGTCCGAGGAAGACTTATCATGGTTGCACGGCCCAGATGTTTCTGACCAAGCGAAGGAGTCTTACATCCATCTTCATTGCCTCTTGAACAGAGTTGTAACCAATAATGTTGGTTATTATTAGATGATTGAGCAGATGTAGGTGGACACAAACTTTCGAAGGCACTGCTTCATTCTGACTATGAGGCTAAAAGTATAAGGCCTCGAGTGAAGGCTGGGACTTTGACAAGAAGTTACAAGACATCACTTCTGTCCTGAATAAGAAGGAATTGGCCTTGAACCAAGAATTAGAGAGCGCCCGATCAATTGCTGCCATGTTGGAGAAAGAAAATAATGCGTTGAGGAACGAACTTGACAGTTTGAAGAAATCAACTACCACTGATTAAGATGAAGGGGTTTCATTTTTGGAGACAGAGAATGTCAGGCTGTTGGAGGAGCTAGAAACTTTGCAAAAGAAGAAAACTAAGCCCGGCCAAACCCCAAGACAAGGTATAGTTGTTCGGCCAACTGTTGATGAGGAGAGAACTAAGAAAACCCTCGCCGATCAAGCTGTTAAGCTCAAGGAGAAATACAAGGCCATCAAAAAGTTTCAAGATAATGTGGACCGACTTAACTTCTCTTTCCATAAGTAACCCAGAGTTGTTTGGATGGATGGGTATGATGAGGCCATAACTTACTTGGATAACCACATGGAGCAGGCTAGAAATGAGGGTTACAAATGGGTTTGGATAAACTTGCTTACTCTGATGAAGATTCCTTAGGACAACGAACTATGGTATTGGCATAACCCAGGACTCTTGGATTACCCTGATCCTCCCTTCTCTATTGATGTTAGTTGGATTCCTTCAGATGCCATCCCCTAGAACCTGATTAGAAAATATCTTAGAGACTACAGCCTGGAAGGAGAAGTGGAGTATGTTCGTCCTCAGCATCTGCTTGACCGGCCGAGCAGTAGCAGTCATACTAGGAAGAGGGATTTTAGGTTTATCAATCATCCGAGCACCCTTGATGAACCTCCTGTTGGGATGAGCAAGGCTGATAGAAAGCGTCTAATAGAATAATTTGTATTTTGTATTTTGTTGATCTTTGTTTTGCAATTCATTTTCATTGGAATGAAATGAAGTTGATTGAGATACTTTATCTTTTCTCCTTATGCTTGTGGTTGCTACTAATCTTATTGCCGACTAGATAATTTGTATAGTGACTAGTCAATCGGTTTATTGATTAGATTCCTGCTTAAATTTTAGATGTTTGATTCGTGATTGAATCTGATTGTAACGCCTTAGATTTTACTAATGTTATTCTTAGATAAAGCTGTGAATAGTTTTTTTGAACTAAGTTGAGCATTAGTTATCAGTGGCGACCAAGTGTATTAGGAATGTATAATTATCCATGTGTTTTAACTTAGTCGAATAAGACCTCTTGTGTGTGACTTCAAGTTTTATAGGAGATTTTACTAACCTTTAGTTCGTGATTTGTCAAAGAGGAAATCATACATGAAGTTGTTAATGATAAACTTTTCTGAAGTTGGAAAAGTTTGATAAAGATAAAGAACTTTTCTGAAGTTGGAAAAGTTTGACAAATAACTTTTCTGAAGTTGGAAAAGTTTGATAAAGACGAGGAACTTTTCTGAAGTTGGAAAGTTGGAAAAGTTTGACAAAAAACTTTTCTGAAGAAATTAAAATTTAGCTTTAAATTTATGGAGGTGGTACCACACCATACTGTGAAAAACAACACATTAAGAGGAAGTATAATGAGGAAAAACATGCAATTTTATTATCTTAAATAGCTGATTGCATCGAAAAATAAAATTATTGATAATATTTGCGAAGATGATTCTGGCGTTCCATGGGTTCTTAAACTCCTCGCCTTCCAATGTTTCCAGGCAATATGTTCCTGGTCAGATCTCCGTCAAGATACGATAAGGACCATGCCAGTTGGGCTCCAACTTGTTGTTCTTCTGAATCATCTTCTTTAGTACCAGATCTCCCTGTCCTAAGTTGGTCGGCTTGACAAGCCGATTATAGAACCTAGCAGTCCTTTATTGGTAGGCAGCCATAAGAATTGCAGCATCTTCTCTGACTTCTTCAACTATGTCTAGATCTAATCACCTCATCAGATCACTCTTGGGGGAATCAAAATTCAGCACCCTGTGTGTTGGCAGACCAATTTCAATCGGTACCACTGCCTCACTGTCGAAAGCCAGCATATAGGGAGTCTCTCCTATTGCAGTTCTGGGTGTAGTTCTGTAAGCCCAAATAACGATGTGCAGTTCATTGATCCAATTTCCCTTGATTTCATCCAAGCGCTTTTTCAATCCATCAAGCAAAGTTTTATTAGTGATTTCTGTTTGACCATTACATTGGGGATGTCCCGGTGCCGAATGTAACTTCTGTGTTTTAGGCTGATGCAATACTCCTCAAACTCTTAATTGTCAAACTGGGTACCATGATCACTAATAAAAGCGTAGGGCATTCCATAGCGACAAATGATCTGCTTCCATATGAACTGAAACACTCTTTGATAGGGCGTATCAATCAAGAGCTCAGCCTCCACCCATTTATTGAAGTAATCCATTGCGATAACTATATACTTAAACCTTCCTTTGGTGGTCGGCGATGGTCCGACCAAGTCTATTCCTCAAATGGCAAAAGGCTAAGGAGAAGTAATAGGAGTTAGGGAAGCACCTGGTTTTCTATGAGTAGTAGCAAACCTTTGGCACTTGTCACACCTCTTAGCAAATGAAACACAGTTTGTCTTCATTGTTGGCCGATAGTAGCCTTCGTGGCTACCCTTTGTACCAAAGATCTTCCAGCTGAATAGGCACCACATGAGTCTTCATGAACCTCTTTAATAAGATCATTTACCTCAGTCGGATGGACACAACGAAGTAAAGAGATTGTATAGCCCCTTCTGTACAGAATACCTTTCTCCAGGACGTAGTTAGCTGCCTTATATCTCAATTTTCTTGCTTCCTTCTGGTTGGCTGGTAACAGTCCCTTCTCAATGTAGTCCCTGATTGGATCCATCCAGGAAGGCCCTAATTCTATAGAAATGATGCTAGTTGTTTCCTCATCAATGCTCCTGCTGGTGAGAATCTCCACCGGAATAGTTCTTTTGAGCTTTATTAGAGTAGCTGAGGCAAGACGAGCAAGAGCATCTGCTCGGGCATTTTCAACTCTTGGAATCCTGGCTATTTTGATTGCAGGAAATGAGGAAATAACTTCCTTTGTCATATTCAAGTATCTCACCATTGTTTCCCTTTTAAATCCATATATTTCAAGTAACTGTTGGACAATAAGTTGAGAATGACTGTGCACTATCACCTACTCGGCACCCAGTAATGAGGCTAGCTCCAAACCAGTAATCAATGCTTCGTATTTATCTTCATTGTTGGAAGCCTAAAATTGAAATCTCAATGCATACTCTACGTCCAATTCGTCTGGAGTACTAAGGATGAGTCCTGCACCACTTCCAGTCGTGCACGAAGAGCTATTTACGAACAATTTCCAAATTGGGACATCATTATTGAAGTCTTCATCCATCAATACTCCGTATTTGAAAACCTTCCTACTTTGCTCAGCTAGTCGAAGAGCTCTTTCTTGAACAGCTAATGATTATGGTTGGTCGGAAACCATCTCAATTTGCCTTTGAGCTGAGCTCTCTTCCAAAGAAATCTATTCGGCAGGTAAACTTAGTGTGCTAGTTCCTCTGCATAAGTGAATTTCGCTATGAAATCCGCCACGACTTGCCCTTTCAATGAAGTTCTTGGCTTGTATACAATTTCATATTCTCCAAGTTCAACCGCCTAAGACATTAGCCTTCCTGACTTTTCAGGCTTATGCAAAGCTTGTCGCAGAGGTAGAACAGTGTACACTACAATGGTATGAGCCTGAAAGTATGGTCTCATTCTTCTAGATGCTTCAATGAGTGTTAATGCCAATTTCTCCAGGCGTGGGTATCTGATCTCGGCTCTTCGGAACGCTTTACTGGTGTAATGCACTGGCCTTTGAATGCCTTTCGCTAATCGAATCAAGGCTGAACTTACAGCAGACTCTAAGACAACCAAATATAAGTATAACTTCTTGCCCAAAACTGGTCAGGAGAGTAGTGGGGGAGACCCCAAGTACTTCTTTAAGTCCAAAAAAGCTTTCTCATATTCGGCATTCCATTTGAAGGTCTTTTTGAAAACCTTGAAAAATGGAAGACATTCTGTATCCCGAGATACGAAACAATTTAGGGTTGCCACTCTTCCTTGTTAGCTTTTGCACATCCTTCTTACTGGTCGGGGATTGCATTTCCAGTAAAGCCTTTATTTTATCAGGGTTGGCTTCAATTCCCATTTGATTCACAATGTACCCCAAGAACATAACTTCCTGGACTCTGAATATGCACTTGGTCGGATAGAGCTTCATTTGGTGTTTTCGAGTTGGTTAAATGTTTGGGCCAGATCAGCAATGTGGTCGGCGACAAATTTGCTTTTGGTGAGCATATCATCTACATACACCTCCATGTTCTTGCCGATTTAGTCTTCAAAGACTTCATTTACCTACCTCTGATACGTTGCTCCAGCGTTCTTAAGCCCAAAGGGCATCACATTGTAGCAGTAAGTTCATCGGCTGGTGATGAAGGATGTGTTCTCCTTATCCTCCGGTTTCATCTTAATCTGATTATAACCAGAATAGGCATCCATGAAGCTGATTAGCTCATGACCTGCTGTTGCATCTACCAATTGATCAATCCTTGGTAAAGAAAAATGATCTTTTGGACATGCTTTGTTAAGATCAATAAAATCCACACACATTTGCCATTTGTTGTTCTTTTTCTTGACCATTACAACATTGGTCAACCAAGTCGGATATTTAACATCCTCAATAAACTGTGCTTTCTGCAGTTTCTCCACCTCTTCTTGGATTGCCATATTCTTCTCTGGGCTGAAAACTCTGCGCTTCTGTTTGATCGGTCTGGCATTTTTGTAAATGTTGAATTCATAACAAATGCAGTTAGGATCAATCCCTGGCATATCCTCGTGACTCCAAGCGAACACATTCTTCCTACCTCTAAGGAATGTAATTAATTCTTGTTTGATAGAAGGTGTTAGTCTTGAAGCAAACTGGATGGTCTTTTCTGGTTTCTCATCGTCTAGCACAATGGTTTCTGTTTCTTCCATGACTTGTCCTTTCACCAAGTCAACCTCTTCGCGAGGATCCAAAGCATTAATGTGGGAAGTAATTGTGCCCCTATTTATCTCCTGCTAGTCGGCTGAGGTATAATAGCATTCCCGTGCTTCCATCTAGTCACCATTTACTACGCCGACTTCATAGAGGGGACTTTATGCATCGATGCACAGTAGATGGAACAGTATCTAGTTGCTTTAACCCTACTCGACAAAGGATTATATTATAGGCTGAAGGTGCATTTTTGTCCATCACGAAGAAGCAAATTCGTTCCATCCTGCTCGTCGGCCAAGTACCGACTAGTGCATCCAGCTTGACAGTTCCCAGGGGATATACCCTCTCACCTGAAAATCCTATAAGAGGTCTTTGATACGGTTCCAGCTTACTGTCTCGTAGTCATAAGCTTTGGAAACAGATGTAGAACATTACATCAGCTGAACTCCCATTGTCGATCAAAACTCTGGCCACTCTGCCATGGTGAATTCTATAAGTGATGACTAACGGATCATCACGAGGATAAAGTACTCCACTTAGATCGTTTTTGGAGAAGCCGGCGACCAATTTGTCTTTGTTGACTTTTCTACGCTGACCATCACTGTTCTCGGACATATCAATCTGCCTGATAGTGGGGCAAGCTTTGGCTTCATTTAAGTACGCCTTTCTTTCAGCAAGTTCATCTCCTTTACCTGCGTCTCCTCCTGCGATAAAATGACAACTAAAGGAAATCATACCTACATCCATTTCTGGCTTGTCAGGCTTCTTCTGCAAGTCGTGGTCATCTCCGTAGTTATTGTTGTGTGCCCTTTTGGTGTCGTCTTGTCCTCGACCGGACGATTTAGATCTTATCCTGGTATTTCGGCTACCATTCCGATCAACAAATTTAGCCAACTTTCCTCGCCGAATAAGAGTTTCAACTTCATTCTTGAGGTGTATCCATGATCGCAATGAAAATCACAATACTTAGACTTGTCTCTTTTGTTGGGAGGCATCCTCAGTTTCCCAGGCCAATTCAGATCTTTATTACCCATGATTTCTTCCAGAATGTGGTGAACACCCTTAGTGAGTGGAGTATACTCATCGAACTTCTTCATCCTGTCAGACTTCTTATATTTTTTATCTTTCTTGAACGAATTGTTCTTTTGTCCCTCAGCTTTGCTTTCTGATGCTTCTTTTGCTGCCATGGCTTCCTCGGCGTTCATAATTTTTCTAGCCTTACCCATTAACTCTGTTATAGTCTTGGGTGGGTTTTCGCCAGGGCATAGTAAAGATCTTTTTCCAGTAACTCACTCATTAGGGTTGCAATAGCTATTTTTCCCTCATAATCTACCACTTCCAGCTTCTCATTATTAAACCGTGTGATATAATCCCGAGTGCTCTCTCCAGGTTTTTGGCGCACGGTCAAGAGATGAGTAACACTCTTGATTGGAGCCCCAAAGCAAAAGTTAATAACGAATAATTCGGCCAATTATTGAAAACTGAAATTTTTTACCTCTAGGCAGATTGTTGTACCATATTTGAGCTGCACCTATGATGGAACTGGAGAAAGCTCTGCACCTCATTTCGTCGGGGACAAAATAAATGTCTATAGCAGCTTGATACTGCTCAATGTGCAAGATTGGATCAGTTTTCCCATCATATATAGGAGTGACAACTGGTGGCTTGAATTTGAAAGGTGTGAGGTAGTCCATAATAGCCTGAACAAAATGTGAGCCTTTAACAAAACTCCTTCGCAAAGGATTTTTTGTTTTAGTCATTTCCCCCAGGCGATCTTCCAGTCGCTACATGGATCCCTTCCAGGAATGTTCTTCTGGTTTGGACTTGACATAAGCAAATTTTGAGGCTTTGCTATGCCTATGTGCTGAACTCACTCCCTAAGAAGTCTGCTCAGCACGCACAGAGCCCCTCATACTAGCTCTTGATCTCACAGATGCTTCTCTACACTCACGATGACATTCTTGATCCTTGTGATGACCTCTAGTTACCCGGGGACCTAAACGATTAAAAGCGGACTTCCTACTCGGCCTCTCCAATACACTAGGCCTTTCTTTGGAAAAAGATCTACCGTTATAGTAATCCGTTGATCAGAATGAAGAAGTTGCGCCAGGACGGTATGACCTATCATAAGAAGATCGGGAATGGTAGCTCCTTTCATTCATAACTGGTGGAGGTGGCATATTTCTCCTGGAACTGGAGGATTTGTCTTGTATAGTTGGAGGATTTGTCTTGTATAGTACGAGCTAATTGTCTGACTGACTCTTGCATAGCCTCATGTCCGTTGGTCGAATTGAATAAGATCCTCTGGAGGTTTGTCTCACCAGGGGAAGCGGACATATCTGGATTATTACCTGCAGCTGCCAAGCTGCTTTCAGGAACGGTAGTCATTCTTCAGGCCAAAATGAACAAAGAATTATATGGGGTAGAGAACAATGGCAAGTAGTCGTTCCCACAGACGGCGCCAATCTGTTGATGTCTAAAATTAGAGTAATCCAATTGTATAATCACAGATAAATAATAAGAGCAATCTAGTCAAACACACAAGAGACAAAGATTTTTAAAGTGGTTCGGCTATGAAGAAAGCCTACGTCCACTGTTGATTTATTTATGTTGATTACAATAGCTCAATATGGTGTGCCTGAGAATGATTGAATTGTCCCCTTAGCTGAGGGAGACTATCCATTAATAGTGGTCCGAAACCCACATTACTTTTGTTATAGAAAAGAGGCAATCAAGCAGTGGAGGAAGATATAACCCAAATACTCATCACCAAGTAGTAATTCCAATTCTTCATCTTTTTTATTCTATTTTAAATTTGGCCGCGAGTATTTAGCCTTCTCACTTTGACTCAATCAGTTCTAGCTAACATTCTAATTTTACTTTTTTTCCGCTATTAAATTACACGTTAAGATGAAAAAATTATTTAAAAACTAATGAGAAAATTTATTTGTGAAATGGGTTATAAATACCACCTTTGGGATGCGTAACGGATATAATCGAAACCTTACACTCAAAAGGCAAAACCGAGAAAGGTAACACTGAGATAGGTGCTAGTGACAAAATCGAAAGAAAGATAATTACTTTAGTTTTTTTGGGTTTAGTCCCATTTCCAAAGTTTTGTTAGGCTCCCCTCCTATGTATTTTTTAAATTGTATTAAAAACCATAACCACCCAAAACTGCCCCCAACCGCCTTGTAACCGCTCATCTTCCTTTCCGTAGAGAATGACACTTGTCTCATAGTTGTTACATTAGGACCAACAACTAAAAAAAACAAAAACGTGAGAGTGGCTACAAATGAATCTTCAACATTGGACTAAATACTTGTGATCCCCAATCGGGGCCCAAAAAGAGAAGGCAAAACAGAGAAAAGGTGATAAAGAGAAGATCGGAGTTGTTCCATATGTAAAGGAAAAACAAAAAGAAGAAAGGCACAACTTACATGGATGTTAACCGTGTGCGCGCGCTCACATGCATGTGTTGTTGTTTAACAAACCTAACTCAAATTAGGCAAAGTTTGAAACCCCACCACCTTTGGGGAGCACTTGAGAGTATTGATTTGGAGCCTAGGAGACAGAGAGTAAGGCTGGGTGTCCATTCCAACTGCTTCTAACGAATATGCAACATTTACTCAATAACCCATAACCTTACAAACCTTCCATTGATGACAATTAAGCCTAATGGAATCAAATCATGATTATACATAAACAGTATTGCAGCACACATTTGCAGAGACGTGTCCCTTCAGTAAACCTGTGACACATCTAATTTTTATCAGTAAATGCTCTTGTAACAGTCATCCCCTCTCATCCACCACCAAGTCCCACCAGAAGCCTACTATATTGTAACAATTTACCACCTACCTGCATATTCTCAACCTCAAATTCTCGAAGAACATCCCTCCTTCAGCATTTATTCCCTTCGAACACTGCTTTAATCTTCAGCAGTATTTACTACATCCATTAATGGTGTTTGATATATGTAACACCCCGTAATTTTATGCACTTAATATTTAATTAATTCGGGAATTCTAAATTACTTGTGCGTCGTAATTTTAATTGAATTAATTATGGTAATATTTATTTAAATATTAATCGGGGAGTAAATGGTTAATATTTAGGGAAATTTAATTACTAAGTGATAGTAATAATTTATTTACGTCATTTTGGGTATTAGTGATGGGGTATGAACTTATCTCAGCCGGGAGTCGGTATAGACTAAATTGGGTGTGAGATAAAAAAATTTATAAATTAATTCGGATGCCAATTTCGAGTGTACGGTTGAGTCCGAATGGTCCGAGATAGTCGAAAAAGTGTACCCGGGGGTAATAAACGGGTCACGGGATATTTTTAGACATAGCCGGCCCACACGGGGGTATTTGGGTCACTTAGGCTTGGCCCATTAGGCAAAAAACGGGATTAAGCCTAATTACTAAATTACAAGGAAAAGGGGAACGGCTGATTAATGTTTAGAAAACACTTAGTGGGAGAGGAAATCCTAAGAGGCAGTTAAAGGCAATTTGGGGGACAAAGGAAAGAGCCAAAAATAGGGGATTTTCATCTTCAACCTTGGAATTCACAACCTCAAATCAGACCCTACGAAATCATAAGGCAAGTGGTTAACTTGCTGTAGCATCTAATTCGCATTATGATTCAGATTTATGTGATGTGAGAAATCAAAAATCGTTTTGGGATTTAAGGGGTACAAAAAAAATGGGTTTTTTGTAAATTAGTCTCCTGATTTCGAATTTGTGTAGAAATTTATGTATAATCTAGGATTTATATATATCTGGTAAGATGTGTAGACCCAGACGAGTTAGAAACGAATTTGAGATAAAAATTTGATGTTGAGATAGATTAACGAATAATACAGATTTTTCCCCAATTTAGATAAACAGTAGAGAACGTAAATTAAACGGGGTTTGGGGACTTTATGGGGGTTCCTTATGAGGTTCTTGATGTGTTGTATTGATGAGAAGACTTGGGATCATGGTTCAAAGTCTCGGTATCGGTCCCGGTATCGGCCACTCGATTTTCAACTCGGTCGCGGTATCGGTCACGGTATCGGGCGATACGCAAAGATACACTATTTAGAGAGCGCAAAAAATTCCGAAAAAAATCTAGAAAATTTAAAAAAAATACGATTAACAATGTGGACCAATCAGATAAGTTTAAAACTATCCTTTAATATGCATAACATTGTACAATTGATTATATTGACGTGCTGCGAACTTGCCGGATTCAATGTTCCATAATAAATCAATGTTTTATTTCACGGAGGATACAAATATTATGCTTTTACAAAGAAAAACAAATGTTACTTTTTTTAGTAAGAGGATATTTTTTTTTTACAAAGAGGATACAACTATTATATTCTTACTATTATTTTTAGTAAGAGGATACAAATGTGTTTTTTAAGTATGTTATATTTTCGTAAAAAGGATAAAAATGTTTCTTTTTTCGTGTTGTTATTTTTTCACAAAGATGATACAAATAGTGATTTTGACAAAACAATACGTTTTTTTTACAATCGTTTTTTACAAAAAGGATGCAAATGTTATTTTCTTACAAAAAATGATGCAAATGTTATTTTTTTTTTAAAGGAATGTAAATGTTATTTTTTTTTTGTTGTTGGGTTGCAAATATTTTTTTTAAATTGATGGAAATGTTATTTTTTTACAAAGAGGATGCAAATATTTTTTTTTACTTGTGTTGCAAATGTTATTTTTACGTAAAGGATGCAAATATTATTTTTACAAATGTTTAGAGGATACAAATGTTATTTTTACAATAATTGCAGTTGTATATTTGTTTGTGAAAGAATAACATTTACGTTTTTTTATAAATAATAACATATAAAAATATAACATTGGGAACATTATTATAAAAAATAATAACAAATAACATTTGGATCATTTGCATTCTTTTAAAAAAAAAACTGGCACATATACAACGCACTAAATTAAACCCACACGATGATCAAATAACCCACACACACAGATTCTTAGTAACTTTTACCATCTCGGCCGATATATCACCGATATGGGTCGTACTATTGTGATATCGCCGATATGGGCCGATTCGATCGCGATATCACCGATATGGGCCGATTCTACTGCGATATCGCCGATATGGGCTGATTCTACTGCTATATCACCGATACTACCGAGAAATTTCGATTCACATCAATAATTGAAAACTCAACTCGTAACTCGGAATCGGATCGGTAGGCACCGATACCTAGTCAACTCGGTCGTATCGTCGCGGTATCGGCCTTGACTTTGAACCATGCTTGGGATAGACTGTAGAAGAAGTTGGAGATTGGAGTTTTCCGTCCATGGCTGAAACAGAAACCTGGGGAAGACGAAGACCTGATCGATCGATCGATCGATGGTTGGGGATCGATCGATCGATGGTCGGGAGTTCGGACAGTTTATGTATATAAAGGGATTTTAATTAAAAACTTCTTCCCAAACCTTCTTTAATAAGAGATAATCATAGTAGATACAATCAAATTAATTGTGAGGAAAAATAATTGGGGTTGGAGAGAATTTATGTGTGACACACTATGGTTAAATATTGGGAAGGATGTTTCGAAATAATTAAATACAGATCGAGTGAGCGAGTCCGGGTATAATGGTTGAGCGATACCACGGTATTGAATTAATTTAGGGTGAAAGCTAAATAATTTGGAGTCGGGGATTCAGACTCGGGTATAGTTTTATTTCGGGGCACGAGAGCGAGTCCGAATATACTGGTTGGAGCGACACCAAAAGTAATGTAATTAATTAATGTACAAATTAATTAATAATCAGAGTTGGCCACAAGCTCATGATAAATTGTATGGCCTTGTGTTACGGACTTAGTACACGATATAGCCGGGGCATTTTATTTATATATATATATATATATTATTTTATATACTCTAGTGCTATCGGGGGAGGTTACGCGTAGAGGGTGAATCCCCTAGCTTGAGGAGTAGGGCGAGTATATCCTCAGGTCATAGCGTCCATTATATGGGTGAGGGGCATCTCACTTTCAGGGAAGGAATATGACCGCCTCCATTATTTGTGTATTAAACAAGTTCGTGAGCGATTCTAACTTGGGGTAACTAGGTTGTGTGAATACACCTAGTGGGATAGCACTTTAGAGAATATACATCTGGTGAGTTATTACTCGGGAGAATGTTCATTATTAATTATTATTTCAGCATATTTGTGCATGTTGTAACATGATTATACGTATATAATTAGGTAAATAATTATATATGAGTAAATTGATACAGACCGTGAATTGTATTATATGTATAATGGGTGTGAAAGTTATATGAATTTAAAAAGGGGAATGATTAATTAAGTTAGTGTTAGTAAAAACTTAGAAATCATAATTATGGCATACTCGGTTAGAGTAGGGTGGTTGCAAGGGGCCATAATAGTTATTTAGTCGTGGGATAAATAACTAGGTAAATTAATTAAGGCGTTAGTAGTGCACGTTAGAGGAGGGGTGAGAATGTCCTCAAGGGAGTGCGGCACTAACTAAAATATGAAGAGCATGTGTACATATTTATTACTGCAAGCTAATCATTTGCTAAATGTTTTTCCAAATCTTTTGGGTACTAACCCTTGCCTTTTAGGTGTCCAGCCACAAGGACGCTAGGGCTTGACTCATTCCAGGGATCCGTTGCTGCAGCATACGTGGATGTTGCGGGAGTTTGATAGGCTCCTCGTTCTTTTCATTTCTAGTGTAGAGATTTCCTATCAGTTACTCGAGCATGTCACTCACAGTTTATTCCGTACTTATGTCAGACTAGTTGAGATTTATTAATCATCTTTACTTTTGTTGGATTTGAGCCGATGGTTTATTCGGCTAGTTATTTAGATGTGAATGGTTAATTTCAGTTAATTGTGATTGTTTAAATTAATTTGTTTTCGCATGAGTATTTTATTAAATTAATGAAAGATAAAACTTGGCACCAGTCTAATTTTCTCACTTAGCTGGTTAGTAATTAAAAAGGCGACAGTGATGCTAAGAATAAACCAACTGAGAAACCTGTTCTAATTTAATTTAGGACTGATCACCTGGGGTTAATTAGGCGGGGTGTCACGGATGATATCTGAGCATCAGGTTCTAGTGTCCTTAGGATCTGTGCGGCTTACTACGTTTCAGCGTAGCGTTCAGTTGTTATAGAGCCCTATTATTTGGACTGTTGATTCATTTTCCACTTTTGAGATATCGTATTTCTGCTATTAGATTTTCGTATAAATTGTGTACTTATACGATTCGATCTATTTTCGGATGCCACCGAAGAGGCAGAGAGCGGAGAGGGCTGAGGCTAGGGATGAGTTAAGGGAGGCTCATCAGGAGCCACAGGTACCACCACCACCACCACCCGAGTTAATCTCCACTACTCAGGTGGCAGTAATAGTGGCCCAGGCAGTTGAGACAGCAATGAGGGCTATGGCAACCCATTTTCCTCAGCCCCAGGCACCACCTCCAGTGGCACCAGCAGTTCAGGCACCAGTGGGGCCACCGTCTTGACAGCGAGTTAGGGAGACCTTTCAGAAGGGTCACCCACCCGAGTTTCGGGGTAGTACCGATGTAGTAGAGGCTTGTGACTGGAAAAAGAATATTCAACGCCATCTGCGCATGCTAGAGTATACCGATGTACAGAAACAGATGCTTGCTACCTTCTGTCTATCGGGGGCAGCCTTACAGTGGTGGGAGGTAGTTACCACCGCTAAGGAGAGGGATTTGATG
The DNA here is from genome assembly GCA_949130495.1 of Sambucus nigra. NCBI lineage: Eukaryota > Viridiplantae > Streptophyta > Magnoliopsida > Dipsacales > Adoxaceae > Sambucus > Sambucus nigra. The sequence continues at coordinate 252,056,460 of OX422218.1, read as the reverse complement.
ACGATATTCGAGTTCTGGGTGCGGTTCGACCGCAAATACTTTCCACCAGCGGTAGAGGCCAAAATGAGGAAAAAGTTCAGCGAGTTAGTATAGGGTGACCGTTCAGTGACAGATTATGAGGAAGAGTTCACCCGTTTGACGAACTTTGTGCCAAATGGGGTGAGCGATGAGGAGCGAAAGAAGTCGAAGTTCATGGATGGCCTGGTCTGGAGGATCAGGCAGCACTTGATTGGTAATCCGGCGTTGGTGACCTATACAGATGTCGTTAATGCCGCCCTTGTACATTGCCAGGATCATCGCTTCCATGCGAAGGGGAGCAAGAAGGTAGGGGAGCCGAGCCAGCTGGGCCAGGCAGTCGTTGGTAGTGACATAAGTGGTACTCAGCAGCAGACTAGCAGTCAGCAAGGGAACCAGGCTAAGAAATTTAGGCCTGGTGGGTTCCGACCGGGAGGACAGGGATTCAGGCAGGACCAGCCGGACCCAAATCAGCAGCAGCAAGTTCCTCAGGGCCAAGGGAACAATGGGGGAGGCCAGCACGGTCAGCCACGTTAGGGCCAACGACAGGGTGACGGTCAGAGACGTTGCTTTGTTTGTGGCCAGACAGGACACTTCAAGAGGGAGTGCCCGCAAAGGGGCAGAGGCCAACAGCAGGGTGCCCAACACGAGCAGCAGGTAAGATGCCGCCAGCAGCACCGGCTCCACTAGCCCCACAGCAGCAGGGGCAAATGCACTACTGGCTTGTATATAACGTCCGGGATGTTCCAAATCCTCCAGCACAGCAGGCGCCGCCAGCGGTTGAGGGTATGTTTCTCATCCATGGTCATGAGGGTAGTATACTTTTTGATACGGGAGCATCTCATTCATTCATTAAATCGACATTTGCTAAACGGGCCAGGTTATTAGATACCGCGGGTAGTCTTCGTATGGTTGTAGAGTCTCCAGTAGGCAGCGGGGCATTGATTCACTCGATTTGTCGGGGGGTAGACATTTTGATTGGAAGACTTAGTTTAGCAGCGGACCTCTTAGTATTAGATATGGAGGGGTACGATGTCATCCGAGGTATGGACTGGTTGGTGGGTTATCGGGCGACTGTGGATTGTTACGAAAGAACAATCGTGTTCTCCATTCCGGGACAGGAGATGTTCCAAATAGCGATGCCTCTACCTGAGGGAGGGTCGCGCACACACTTGTATTATATCGAGGAGGAGACCTCACAGGAGGTGGTAGTTCCGTTGGATTCGATTCCGGTAGTGAGGGACTTCGAGGATGTGTTCCAGGAAATACCAAGGTTGCCACCCAGCAGGGAAATCGAGTTTGTAATCGATTTAGCACCGGGGACGAGGCCGATTGCTCGAGCACCGTACCGTATGGCCCCTTCAGAGATGCGTGAGTTGAGAGAGCAGATTCAGCAGCTCTTGGGTCGGCGTTTCATTCGGCGGAGTACATCGCCGTGGGGTGCACCGGTGTTATTTGTAAAGAAGATGGATGGTTCGCTTCGATTGTGCGTGGACTATAGGGGGTTGAACAAAGTGACGATACGGAATAAATATCCGTTGCCTAGGATTGATGATCTATTTGACTAATTAAGAGGGGCGTCTTACTTCTCCAAGATCGATTTGAGGTCAGGGTATCATCAGCTACGTATCCGAGAGGAGGATATTGCTAAGACTGCCTTCCTGTCGCGGTATGGATCTTACGAGTTCAGGATGATGCCATTCGGGCTCACAAATGCGCCAGCAGTGTTTATGGATCTCATGAACAGGGTTTTCAGAGAGTATCTCGATCAGTTTGTCATCGTGTTCATTGATGACATCTTGATCTACTCGCGCACTGAGGGGGAGCACTCAGAGCATCTGCGTATGGTTCTACAGATGCTACGAGATCACCAGCTTTATGCCAAATTCGGAAAGTGTGGATTTTGGCTGCGGGAGGTACATTTTCTTGGTCATGTGGTGTCAGACCAGGGTATTGTGGTGGATCCGAGTAAGGTGTCGACGGTGAGGGAGTGGGGACAGTCCACGACACCGACCGAGGTGCGCAGTTTTCTGGGATTGGCAGGCTATTACAGGCAGTTCATTAAGGGGTTCTCGAAGATTGCGGACCCTTTGACGAATCTAACTCGGAAATGGGTGCCTTTTACTTGGAGTGATCATTGTCAATTAGCTTTCGACGAGCTGAAGGACAAGTTGACATCTACACACGTACTTGCTTTGCCGAAGGGAGGACTAGAGTATCGGGTTTACACTGACGCATCCTTACAGGGACTTGGGGGTGTGCTTCAGCAGGAGGAAAGGGCTATAGCTTATGCGTCCAGAAAGCTAAAGCCCCACGAGAGGAATTACCCCACTCACAACCTAGAGCTAGCAGCGGTCGTTTTTGCTTTGAGGATATGGAGACATTATCTTCTAGGAGAGCAGTTCACTTTATTCACGGATCACAAGTCACTTCAGTATCTCTTCACACAGAAGGATTTGAACATGAGGCAGAGGCGATGGCTAGAATTCGTGAAAGACTACCAGTTTGATATTCAATATCATCCTGGTAAGGCTAATGTGGTGGCAGAAGCATTGAGCCGGAGGCCAACTGGGGATATATCAGAAGTCTGAAAAGCGAAGTAAAGAGAGCTTCGATATGAGGACGATGTAGCCAGGGCCTGCATGTCAGCTTTATCAATCACACCTGAGATCCTTATGCGAGTGGTGAGGGCTCAGGCGGAGGACCAGATTTGCCAGGATAGGGTACACCAGTTGTTAGCCGAAGGAGCGCGGGGTTACTCAATCATCTCGGAAGGAGGCTTACGCCTAAATGGGAGGTTAATTGTGCCAGAGGATGAGGAGTTGAGGCACGCTATTATGATAGAGTCCCATGATTCGAGATTTGCGGTACATCCCGGCGGGGATAAAATGTACCAGGATATGAGGAGGCAGTATTGGTGGGCAGGAATGAAACGGGACATAGCGGAGTTTGTCTCGAAATGTGCCACGTGTCAGCTTGTGAAAGTTGACCATCAGAGACCATCAGGGATGCTACAGCCACTAGAGATTCCCGTGTGGAAGTGGGAGAGCATCTCCATGGACTTTATTACAGGGTTACCTGCATCGCCGAGAGGTCATGATTCCATATGGGTCATTGTGGAACGGTTGACCAAGGTGGCCCACTTCCTGCCGGTTCGCACAGACTTTGAGACGATGCGTTATGCGCAGCTATTCATAGTGGAGATTGTTAAGCTGCACGGAAAGCCGATAAATATTGTGTCTGACAGAGACAAAATTTTTGTAGCCCATTTTTGGCAGAGCTTTCTAGAGGCCATGGGCACAGAGTTACGTTTGAGTACAGCCTATCACCCACAGACTGACGGACAGACTGAGAGAGTCAATCAGATGCTGGAAGACATGCTAAGGATGTGCATTCTAGACTTAGGGGGAGGATGGGAGAGATATCTTCCTTTGGTAGAGTTCACGTATGACAACTCTTACCAATTCACGATCGGCATGGCACCGTTCGAGGCACTGTACGGGAGAACTTGTCGTTCACCCGCTTGTTGGTTAGAGGTGGGGGACAACAAGCTATTGGGGCCGGAGATTGTCCAGGAGACGTCTGCCAAGATAGAGTTGATCCGAGGGCGGAATCGGATAGCTCAGGATAGGCAGAAGAGTTATGCTGATGCTTCACGGAGAAAGGTGGAGTTAGAGGTTGGGGATCAGGTATTAGTCCGGGTGTCCCCTATGAAAGGGGTGATGAGGTTCGGCAAGAAGGGTAAATTAGCACCGAGGTACGTGGGACCTTTCCCTATTATTGAGAGGGTGGGACCGGTAGCATATCGACTGGGATTGCCAGAGCATCTTCAGCGGATACACGACGTGTTCCATGTGCCATCGCTGAAGAAATATCGAAGGAGCGAGAGGACCTTCTGGCAGATTCCACTCAAGGAAATTGATTTACAGCCAGGCATCTCGTATGAGGAGAGACCGGTGGCTATTCTGGACCATAGTGAACGCAAGTTACGATCCAAGGTTGTTCCACTAGTTAGAGTACAGTGGGATGACGAGTCTACCTGGGAGCGGGAGGAGGATAGGCGAGAACAATATCCGGAGTTATTCACCACAGGTACGACCTAATTTCGGGGACGAAATTCTTTTGTAAATGGTTAATATTTAGAGAAATTTAATTACAAAGTATATAGTAATAATTTATTTACGTCATTTCGGGTATTAGTGACGGGGTATGAACTTATCTCAGCCGGGAGACGGTATAGAGTAAATTGGGTGTGAGATAAGAATTTTTATAAATTAATTCGGATGCCAATTTCGAGTGTACGGTTGAGTCCGGATGGGCCGAGATAGTCGAAAAAGTGTACCCGGGGGTAATAAACGGGTCACGAGATATTTTTAGACATAGTCGGGCCCACACAGGGGAATTTGGGTCACTTGGGCTTGGCCCATTAGGAAAAAAACGGGATTAAGCCTAATTACTAAATTACAAGGAAAAGGGGAACGACTGATTAATGTTTAGAAAACATTTAGTAGGAGAGGAAACCCTAAGAGGCAGTTAAACGCAACTTGGGGGGACAAAGGAAATAGCCAAAAATAGGGGATTTTCATCTTCAACCTTGGAATTCACAACCTCAAATCAGACCCTACGAAATCATAAGGCAAGTGGTTAACTTGCTTTAGCATCTAATTCGCATTATGATTCATATTTATGTGATGTGAGAAATCAAAAATCATTTTGGGATTTAGGGGTATAAAAAAATGGGATTTTTGTAAATTAATCTCCTGATTTCGAATTTGTGTAGAAATTTATGTATAATCTGAGATTTATATATATCTGGTAAGATGTGTAGACCCAAACGAGTTAGAAACGAATTTGAGATAAAAATTTGATGTTGAGATGGATTAACGAATAATACAGATTTTTCCCCAATTTAGATAAACAGTAGAGTATGTAAATTAAACCGGGTTTGGAGACTTTATGGGGGTTCTTTATGAGGTTCTTGATGTGTTGTATTGATGAGAAGACTTGGGTTAGACTGTAGAAGAAGTTGGAGATTGGAGTTTTCCGTCCATGGCTGAAACAGAAACCTGGGGAAGACGAAGACCTGATCGATCGATTGATCGATGGTTGGGGATCGATCGATCGATGGTCGGGAGTTCGACCAGTTTATGTATATAAAGGGATTTTAATTAAAAACTTCTTCCCAAACCTTCTTTAATAAGAGATAATCATAGTAGATACAATCAAACTAATTGTGAGGAAAAATAATTGGGGTTGGAGAAAGTTTATGTGTGACACATTATGGTTAAATATTGGGAAGGATGTTTCGAAATAATTAAATACGGATCGAGTGAGCGAGTTCGGCTATAATGATTGAGCGATACCACGGTATTGAATTAATTTAGGGTGAAAGCTAAATAATTTGGAATCGGGGATTTAGACTCGGGTATAGTTTTATTTCGGGCCACGAGAGCGGGTCCGAATATACTGGTTGGAGCGACACCAAAAGTAATGGAATTAATTAATGTACAAATTAATTAATACTCAGAGTTGGCCATAAACTCATGATAAATTGTATGGGCTTGTGTTACGGACTTAGTACACGGTATAGCCGGAGCATTTTATATATATATATATATATATACGGTGCGCGATAGTATATATATATATATGGTGTGTACATTTATATCAGTGGTTAGATATTATTATTTTATATACTCTAGTGCTACCGGGGGAGGTTACGCGTAGATGGTGAATCCCCTAGCTTAAGGAGTAGGGCGAGTATATCACCAGGTCATAGCGTCTATTATATGGTTGAGGGGCATCTCATTTTCAGGGAAGGAATATGACCGCCTCCATTATTTATGTATTAACCAAGTTCGTGAGCGATTCTGACTTGGGGTAACTAGGTTATGTGAATACACCTAGTGGGATAGCACTTCAAAGAATATACATCCGGTGAGTTATTACTCGGGAGGATGTTCATTATTAATTATTATTTCAGCATATTTGTGCATGTTGTAATATGAATATATGTATATAATTAGGTAAATAATTATATATGGGTAAATTGATAAAGACCGTGAATCGTATTATATGTATAATGGGTGTGAAAGTTATATGAATTTAAAAAGGGGAATGATTAATTAAGTTAGTGTTAGTAATAACTTAGAAATCATAATTATGGCATACTCGGTTAGAGTAGGGCGGTTGCAAAGGGCTATAATAGTTATTTAGTCGCGAGATAAATAACTAGGTAAATTAATTAAGGCGTTAGTAGTGCACGTTAGAGGAGGTGTGAGAATGTCCTCAAGGGAGTGCGGCACTAACTAAAATATGAAGAGCATGCGTACATATTTATTACTGCAAGTTAATCATTTGCTAAATATTTTTCCAAATCTTTTGGGTACTAACCCTTGCTATAAAAACATTTAAAAACCTTTTAGGTGCCCAGCTACAGGGACGCCAGGCTTGACTCATTCCAGGGATCCGTTGTTGCAGCATATGTGGATGTTGCGGGAGTTTGATAGGCGCCTCGTTCTTTTCATTTCTAGTGTAGAGATTTCCTATCAGTTACTCGAGCATGTCGCTCACAGTTTATTCCGTACTTATGTCAGACTTGTTGAGATTTATTAATTATCTTTACTTTTGTTGGATTTGAGCCGATGGTTTATTCGGTTAGTTATTTAGATGTGAATGGTTAATTTCAGTTAATTGTGATTGTTTAAATTAATTTATTTCCGCATGAGTATTTCATTAAATTAATGAAAAATAAAACTTGGCACCAGTCTAATTTTCTCACTTAGGTGGTTAGTAATTAAAAAGGCGACAGTGATGCTAAGAATGAACCAACTGAGAAACCTTTTCTAATTTAATTTAGGACTGATCACACGGGGTTAATTAGGCGAGGTGTCACAATATATGCCTGTCTCTTTGCCCTGGGTTGAAGTGCATGTTTTTCTCATTCTCTGAATCATTACTCTCGAAAATCCATTTTTTCTGTTATTGTCAGTTTGCAGCAGGGGACGTGGTCCTTTCCATTCCTTGTGCTCTCTCTTTCTCTCTCTGGATCTCCTTTGTCACAACACCTATCAAGAAAATTGACATTCGAAATACTACAACTTTAAAGGATGTTTAAAGAATTGAATTTGGTGGTTGCTCATTCGAAAAGGTGGTATGAGTTTCTTTCTATTAAATTGACAGCATTGATCAATAAGGTGGAAAAATGCCTTTGAAGATGAACTGTCATGGTCCTTGGCTTAGATAGTCTAGTAAAAAATAAAAGGGAAAACGTTTGATAATCGAGAAGTAGATGAGGAACTGTGAAAAGGTGAATTTCTTAGCTTCTCTTTGGGCTTTCACTTCTATGCAGTTTGCTGGTTTAGGAGTTTCTTAGATTCTAAGTAATTGGAAAGAATCCAGTGTAGAGGCAGATAGAGGGATGGAGTGTTAACCACTCGTTTCTTTTAAGAGAGTACTTTTTTCGCATCAGTCCTTTTTTTAGATTTGTTCATGACTAGATTCATGACCCACATCTCTACGTTTCTTAATCTTTCTTTGATAATACTATACCCACTGTTTATGGGGAAAAAGACCAAATGTAATAGCATTTATGCATAATGCGAGTCAATGATTATCCAAAAGTTGGGTTATAAAGCATGTCTTAAACTTCTTTATGAATAGTCTCAAAACCTCTTTATGAAAAGTCTCAAAATCTAGATTGATTTCCATGACAATAAGAAAATATGGGATAGTGAGTTACATACACAATATGAGGGCATATATGATCTATGTTTTGGTCCATGGAAATGTTAAAGCTCCTTAAAAGATGCACCTTAAAACATGTTCCCTAAAACATGCCATACTTTATGGGAATTATTGGTATAATTATTTTAATATCTTACGCTTAATTTTAGGTATAAATCAGGCTTGTATATTCCCTTTGTACACAAACTTGGAGCTATATGTATAGGCCTCCAATTTTAGAAGAATGACAAGAAAATTCAATTCTCTTTATAGTTTCAGCCTAAATACCGATCCTCACCTTCTTTCCTTTTCTTTTCCAGTGAGTTTGTCCTCTTTTCAGAGTCCCTCTATTAGCGGCAAGCTTCCTCCTCTCACCTCACAACCCCCTCTCTCCTACTGTGCCTTTATATCTGCACAAGTGCTATTCATCATCGGAGTTATTGTTCACTGCTAGAATCACTATTCATCGTCAAGTTATTATTGAAAAAAAAAATCCCCTCTTCACTTCTGCCCTTCCAAACCCTTAATACCCATACCCTCCGTTTTCCTCACCATGACTTCCTCCGACACCGCTAAATCTTCCACTGATACTATAGAATTTTCCTTCGCCCAAACCCTCCTACTCATATTCAAATTCCCAACATTATCCATCTTATCACATCTTTGTTACCACCTTGGACAAGGAATTTGAGCTAAGTGACCTCTGCCCCCTCTCCTACTTCCTTGGCCTTGAAACCACCTACCCCTATAGCTGCTTTCACCTCTCCCAAACTAAATACACTATCGACCTTCTCCACCGCTTCAACATGACTGACTACAAGCCCTGTTCTACATCCGTTTGTGCCAAAACCTAACCACCACCAATGACCTCATTTCTTATCCTACCAAGAATCACCAGTTAGTTGTCTCCCTTCAGTACCTCACATTCACCCGCCCTGACATAGCCTACGTTGTCCATCATGTGGCTCAATTCATGAGTCAACCCTGTCACCCTCACCTCATAACCGCCAAGAGAATCTTTCGCTACCTCAAAAGTTCTCCTGATCATGGTCTCCTCTTCCGCCCTTCCTCCAACCCTTTTATCATTACTGCCTACTCTGATAGCTGGGTGCCCTGACTCCCGTCACTCCACTACTGGCCTCTGCATCTTCTTGGGCTATAACCTTATCTCTTGGACTCCCAAAAGTAACCCACCATTTTTCGCATCAGTGCCAAAGCCGAGTACCGCTCCTCAGCCCCATGTCTGTGCTGAAACGATTTGGATTTTCCATCTCCTCACCGAGCTTGCAATTCTCTCCCCTAAGCCTATCACCCTCTATTGTGATAATTTCAGCACCACCTATATGGCCTCCAACCCTGTTTTTCATGCCCGCACCAAACACATTGAGTTGGACTATCACTTCATTTGAGAACGTCTCCGGGCGGGCTCTCATTGAGTTCACTTTGTCCCCTCTACGGATCAACTTGCAGATATTTTTACCAAAGGGCTCCATAAGCATCGTTTCACTCTGCTAAGTTCCAATCTTGTCTCTCCAGAACGGATGAGTTTGCGGGAGAGTGTTAAAGCTTCTTGAAACATGTTCCTTAAAACATAATCCTCGAAACATGTTCCTTAAAACATACTCCTCGAAACATGTTTCCTAAAACATGCCATACTTTGTGGGAATTATTGGTGTAATTAATTTTAATATCTTAGGCTTAATTTTATACATAAATCATGTTTTGTATGTCCACTTTATACACTTTGTAAGAACTATATATATAAGCCTCAAATTGGGAGTAGAATGACAAGGAAATTCATTCTCTTCATGAAAACGATTATATAATGACCATATAAAAGACAAGGAGAATCATTGCTTTGGGTGAATGAAATTCCAATTCTAAAGATGAAAGTAAAGCTAGTTTAGATGTTGAAGGTCTGAAGAACTATTATAACCAGTTTCAAACGTACCCTTACACAATATTGCTGAAATTTCTTCAGAAACATGAGAATATCACCAAACCAATGCAACACAAGAGGTGGTCCTCTATCAGTTATTGCTCAATTTTTTGAAAGGTTTTTGTGTGGTAAGATCTGTGTTCCATAGGAATCTAAGGCACTTTCAAGTTCCGGACATATATATAATACAACAGAGTTAGTCCAAAAGAAACATAGTATTCCTCCTAAGAATAGCTATGTCTTCAGATAGAACATCAAAGATATCATGAAAAAAGAGATTGTAGATCCAATGCAATGCCAAAAAAATGTGCGAAAGCTTTGCCAATTCGGTGAGATATCATATCCTCAAAACATGTCAAATCCATTCGCCTGTAGCTAGTTATTGAAATTGTATGAACCGGATCACAAGTAAATACCTCATGATACATTGGGATATTATTAGTAAAAGTATCATGATCTCTAAAAACATATATGATGAAAATGGACCCTATTTTATGGCTTTATTAGTCATTTTATTGTCTTTTGTTATTGTATTTTTTCTTTCTTTTTCTTTAGTTTATAGAGGTAAGGAGTAGTAATGGCATTTTTATAATTAAAACACTAGCTTAGAGCATAAGCTACACCTCCTCTTTAAATAACCTCATGTAAGCCTCATTTGAGGTAGACTTGATTTTGGAATAGAAAATAGTATTTCTCTCTCTAAAAGTGTGTGTTTCAATTTTTTAGAGCTTTTTGAGTGTAGTTTACGTCAAATTAGTATTAGAGCAGGTGTCACTTCACATTGGTGTTTGGTGTATTGGTGTATTAAATTTTATCAAATTGTACAGTTCAATGGCTCCAAGAATATCCAAATGACAACAAGAGATCAATCAAGATTTGAGGAAGCAAATTGAAGAATCGACAAAAAAACAAGAAGAAAATTTTGAAACCCTCAAGTAACAATTTTTCAAGTTGCAAAACCCTAGCCAATCGCACCAAACCCTAGTCGACGCTGCTTCTTCTTCCTCCGCCCCCCTACTGCCCTAACCCAACCGCCCCTCCTCCACCCAAATCCCTCCCCCCCCCCCCCCCCCCCCTTCCCACCCTAGCTTCAAACCCTAGGCCCTAGTGCCCAAAACAACAAGACGCCCCACTGAAACCCCATCCCAGCCCCAAACAGTCACCCGACCATCACTTTTCAGACCCCGAAGCCACTCCAGTAACCCTTGAACAACCAGTCGACCACCCCACTGCCCAACAACACCCGTCGGTCCTTCCAAACAGCCCCACCACTGTTCAGAATCCCTCCCCAACCCACCCGCACAATAAAAAATAAAAAATAAAAATAAAAATAAAAACTTGCTTCCCCAGGCCCGACAACACCTCGGATGGTCGGCCGCCCTCCTGCCCCCCAAAACTGCCTCGAAAACCTAGGGTTCAGTGCTATTTTTACTCAAAAATCCCTCGAGTTGACCCATCAAAACCAAAACCCATTTAGATGCTCCAAAAACATTGGTTTTTGACCCGAGAGGAATCTTCTAGGGTTTGATTAGGTGAAGAAAGAGAGAAGAATAAGAAGTAAAGAAGAAAATTAGTGGGATGCGCACTCCTCAACTTTCAGAAATTATTTTGGGTCCCCACAAGTTTTTTTTTTGCTCTTTTTTTTGGAATTTCCTCACGAGTCCCCAAATTTTTTTTTGAACGCTCGAGAACGAGCTTGAACTTAAGAGCAGGAGAGTGATGGAAATGGGCCCCATTTTAGGGCTTTATTAGTCACTTTCTTTTATTTTGTTATTTTCTTTTATTTTGCTATTGTAACTTTTCTTTCTTTAGTATTTAGAGGTAAGGAGTAGTAATGGCATTTCTGTAATTAGAACACTAGCATAGAGCTTAAGCTACTCCTCTTTAAATAACCCCATGTAGGCCTCATTTGAGGTAGACTTGATTTTGGAATATGAAAGAGTATTTCTCTCTCAAAAGGTGTGTTAAGATTTTTTTAAGAGCTTTTGACGTGTAAACTTATGTCAATATAACTCCAATTGTAGTTGTGCAGAACCAAAACCACATGATGGGATGCCAATATTTAAGTTGAGACAGTACATAGCCTACAGTCATTTTTTTAATAGGTAATATTTCAGTAGGGGAACTATACATGTAGTAATAGGTAGTTGTAACAGAGACATAACCACCCCACACAATGACAAAAAAAAAAAAAAAAAAAAAAAAAGCCTCTTTGTAAAATAAAAAAGGAAGCTAAAAAGAAATAGAGACTACAAACGTCACTGAAGTTACCTGGGATACAAGGAAACTTGCGGGGCAAAAAAGGGCGTGCCACACCCTTCTGATATTTCCAATCAACTGGATTCAGGCTTGTTGCTTCGAGTTTTAGCAAAACCTCGTCTTTACTTGGAGTGGGTATAGGGACTTCAACATGCTGCAAATTCATACGATGAATTTTTAACAATAAACTCGTTAAAATTAGATTCATACGAGGAATATGTGTATGGTTCACAATAATAGGCATGTAATCCGATTTTGGTGTTATTAAAACTTCCAGACTTGGGTTAAAATTCTTTGGGGTGGGTTCAGAGTTCAAGTCAAACCCTAATCTATTTCTTCTTTAAGTCACTCAAACAGTAATCACTTGCTGGTTTACCCCATAATAATTTGTTGTCAAGTATTCATACACATGAGTATTTCGCGAGTTGATTTAAAGCCAATCAAGAGTGTCACGTGGATAGAAGAAGACGGTTGTCGATTAGGAGAGAAGATTTAAGTCTACCAAAGACACGTGGCAAACTAGGGCAGTTAGAAGCGGTTATGTATTGGGAGCAGTTCATACAAGAACTATAAAAGGAAAGTTAAGCATTCGAAGAAATCCCGTAGACCAGAAGACCAAACTGCACTTTATATTACTTCATTGTTCTCTTTCATTTTCCTTTCAGACTTTTGTAACTTAGTAATTCATCGTAGAGTTCAACTTAGTAGTGTGTTAATATTGTTGACAATTTCTCTCAAACATATTTTTTAATTGGTTGATTAGCGAAGAAGAAACTGGCCGTCAAGCACATGCATTGTGGTACAATGGCAGTAGTTGTACGTCGTTATTGCATTATCTGAGAGTAAGTACAGAGAATAGCGGAAAGAATTCCTTGGACTATCCCATGGTGGTATAAAACAGGTGGTGCCACAGGAGATTGCTGCTGGATAACTGAGGGGTTAGGTTTGGGGATCATGGATATGGAGAAGATCCAAGTAGTAATTTTCTCTTGAACCTCATCGTCTAACTAATGCCAATTCTGGACACCCCAGACAAACATTAAAAAAAAGGTCTATTAAACCTCAGGTTCCAATAATTGTTCACAGTGGCTTTGTGTAGCACTTTCATAATTTTACAGAACAATAATTCTAGGCTATCCTATCTTATTGAGACTTGAGACACAATGATATGTTCTCAATTCATTACTCACTCAAACTTTGTTAGTTATGAACTTCACACACTAATCAACGTATTAAAGACACGTCACTACGAAACTAAGCCAGTAGGCCCCTTTTGATGGGCATGATAGAAAAAAAGTGGGAATGGGTAACTTTATCTCATCCCATGTTTATTGTTGAATAGGATAGAATTTTGGGTGGTATAAATTATCCTAAAGAAGCCCGAGGGTCGGATTATTTTATCCAACAAATAGGATAACTCTATCCTACCCCACCCTTGTATTCGGAAGTGCTCCACGCTATCCTATTTTTTATTGGTTATGGCAAAAAATAATTATGTTAATACGTATTAGGTATTGGTAAAAATGGGTTTTGTAAACATTTCTAGCTAAATTTAGGCCAATATTAAAGTGAACCCCATACATCCTTTGAGACAGGATCACGTTGGAATGTGTTCTCCTCCCCAAGGAGACTAACATCATAGATTATCTTCTTGAAATCCATTATCAGATGAAGGAGATATCGGCTCCAAAATTGATGTATATGCTAGGCCAGGGAATTATTTGTACCTTTTATTTTTGTTTTAGTTCTTACATTTAGGATAGGTGCATCTAGAAGGTACCATTAAAGTTGTCATGCATGACAACTCATAGATAGTTAGCACCTTCTAGAATCATCCCCCAAGTCTTATAAATAAGGCCTTTGGCCATCCTTTGTAAACACTACTACTACTTTGAGATGATGGATGACAGTTCAATGAGAAACTTCTTTTATAAAAATGTTGTATAGTTTTACATTAAATCGCTTGCGCTCCCACTACACATCAAATAGGTATTAGAGCAATTTTTGCTCCTTATGTTCTCACCAATAATTGTTGTAGAGCCATTGGTAAGGATCGGAGGAACCAGCTAGCCATCCTCCATAACACACCCCTGCCGCCCGCAATCAAGCGGCAACCTACCATCTCCATCTCCATCTCCAAAAGCCCCCAAATCACCCCGATGTTCAGATATGGTAGCCCCACCACTATATATATCAGATCCAAAAGGAGTTTTGGTCTCACCGGAGCATCATTGCTCTTTGCCGATGTCCGACGACCTTGATCATGGTGGTGTGACCTCTAGTAATGGCGTCAAACCCATCGCTGCTGCAGTGAACCTCGTTGTTTAAATGAACTCGAACCAAATAAGAGGTAACTCCGTAACTACCCCCTCTTCATTTTAGCACCATTCCACCACTACCCCCAACTTTTAAACAATTACAATAACACCCCCAAGGAATTTTAGCCACTCTACGTCTCTCTAACAATCACGACTATGCCCCCCAATACGTTCAGTGTAATTACCAACAATACCCTCTGATTTATGAAAATCCCACTTCAGCCCTCGTATTTTCTGAAATTCCTAAGTCAGCCCCTGAAGTTTTTTGAAAATTACATTTCAGCCCTATCCCCTTTAAAGTCAGAAAATTTCAGAAACGCCCCTCCAAATCTCCAGCACACCCCAACCCAAGCCTCATTACTTCTAGCCTTCCCTTTTTTACCGCATGCGATGCTGAGTAGAAAATTGACGGTCTACATCATTGCGATTCCGAGCCCGTGAGGGAAGCAACTGATAATTTATTGGCAGAGACCCATCGCAGGTGGAACAACCGCAGTACCATTGCAAACCTCCATGAGAAGATGGATAATTGAATGGGCCACTATTTTTCATGGAACCGTGAGGCCCAACCTTTCTTTGCGGGCTTGATTTTCACCACCTGGTATAAGGTGTATCGTGCACAAATGATTGAGCACTCTCGGTTGATTGTTGAGTTGGAGGCAACACTTGGGTCCAAGAGTGTGAGGAGACCTTGGCCATGCTTCGTGGACAGTTTCGTTATGTGAGCCTTCCCCCGTCGCCCCCGTTTCGATTGCCTTAGCCAATCATTGCTCTTCTCTTATTGCCTAACCGACATTCCCGGGTCGTTGGTGGCAGATGAGGAGCTCCCTGAATACGACATATTCGTCAAGGATTGTTGGGTGACTCGAACATGGTTCAAAGACTTGGTGGTTTTTAATATTAGCGATTTTCATGCTTCTTTAGAGAGGAAAATAATAGGTATAACATCGGAGATTTCTTTGATATCTTCACTTAGGGTTGTTAGGTGACATATTGTGTGGGTGATATCTTCTTGATTTTTGGGCACAAGAAAGATTTACCGTTAGCTCCGTGGATGAATCCTTCGGGTAATGGATTTCATTGGCTTACGTTTATCATTAAGGCAAGCTCGGGGATCGAGTTCATTTGTCAATCTTGGCTGGGATTCTTAATCACCCGCCCCAACCTTTGACTAGCAGATATGCCACACGTTTCTGTGATGTTTACACGGACAGCTCCCCTCTCAAGTGGGGGAGCCCACTAGTAGTTGCTTTGGTCTGTTGCCAAAAATCTGCAATGCTCAGGACGAGCTTGTTCAAGTGGGGGAGAATGATGTATATGCGAGGGCCAAGAATTACTTGTACCTTTTATTTTTGTTTTAGTGCTTAGATATTATAATGAGAATAAGTGCTTTGAAAATGTACCAAAAGAGTCGTCATTATAAATAGCTATCACATTCTGGAATCGCCTCTAAGTCTTATAAATAAGGTCCTTAGCCAACCATTGTAAACACCATTACTAAATTTGGGATGATGAATGCAAATTTGAATTGAGAAACTTTTTTTATAAAAATGTTGTGTAGTTTAGATTAAAACACTTCCGCTTCCCACAACACATAAAAAAATACCCTATTGTTGGTTAAAGGTGCATTTGAAATGAAAGGTTTGTCCCACATATGAAGATCACTAAGTATGTGAAAGGTTATAAACACCTAACTTGGAGTCTTGGGTTTGGCCCGAGGGAGCCCCACTTTTGTGGTAGCGAGAGGACTCAAATGCATGTGATCTAGCGGGTTTAACAAGCGCGCACCGCTCAACCCGACCCGACCTAACCTGGACCGGATGGGCTGGGCTGGGCTCGGGCCTAGACTTGGCTCACAAATAGTAACCTTTTTGGGCAAAGTTCTTTTGCCAAACGCAACCTTAACTTTTCATTAGTTCTTAATGCGGTTAGAGATTATGGTCACTAATTCATTTCAAAAGTTCATTGTTATATGATGGAATATAAAATACTAGTTCGAATGCACCACTTCAACCATGGTTCAAAGTATCGGCCGAGTTGACTCGGTATCGGCCGAGTCGACTCGGAATCGGAGGGTACCGATCCGATATCGAGAGACGTTTCAAAAAAAACACTGAATCGGCCGAGACAGCCACGATATCGCCCGAGACAACCGATTCTGAGACGCCTCGCCGCGATATCGGCCGAGACAACCGATTCAAACGATATTGTCATATTTTGTTTTATTTTTTGATAGAACTTTTATCTTTTACCATATTTCTTCGTTGTTGAAAATATATTTTAACATTTACAAAATGGTATTACTTTTTCAAAAGTATTAACATTAATTTTTTAAAACATAAAACTCTTTTTTTTTTTAAATGACTCTACCAAAAAAAATATATAAATCTTTTAAAAAGTAGTACTTTTTTTTTATTTTAAAAATGACTCTACTAAAACTCTTTTTTCAAAGAAATGTAATTTTTTTACAAAAAATATTCAAATCTTTTACAAAAAATATATAATGTACATTTATGTTTGTAAAAAATTTACATTTTTGTACAAATGTTATTTTGTTAAAAAAAATGTACATATTTGTAAAAAATGTACATTTTTGTATGTATATTTTTTTGTTACATTTTTATAAAAACGTACAAAAGAACATTTTTTTTTACAAAAATGCACATTTTTGTAACAATGTTCTTTTGTACGTTTTTGTAAAAATGTAGAAAAATATATATTATTGTTAAAACAAAATGTACATTTTTGTTTTTCAATATTATTATTGGTTTACTATGTAATATTGAATCTGACAACTCTGCCGCGCTTCAGTATAACCAATTCTACAATGCAATGAATATTGAATGATGGGTTTGAATGTATCTCATTGGTCCACATTGTTAATCTTATTTTTTTAAAATTTTCTATATTTTTTCCGGAATTTTTTGCGCTCTCTAAATAGCGTATATTTGCGTATCGCCCAATACCGCGACCGATACCGCGACCGAGTTGAAAATCGGGTGTCCGATACCGAGACTTTGAACCATGACTTCAACTATAAGTTCCTTTCATTTCGATCCATAATTTTTTTTCCCAAATTCCTTCAAATTCATTTATAAGAGAGAGAGGCATGCCATTATTGGATTCGCTTGTTGTAGGTTTGCAACAATAAAGACGAAGTCGTTCCTAAAAGACTGTCATTCGCATTTCGGACGTGTTTTGGGAACAAAACAGTCACAAGCAATTGTGTGAGTTCGCAAGGCTTAGGTTCTTTCTTTATTATAATTTACATAATATAACTATTATTACTGCATGTGCATTCTCAAGTCTTATTCTTATTTGTTATTTAGTCAAAATAGTTGTTAGAATAAAATCTAAATTTCAGAATATGTTACTTACTAGTCAAAAGAGTTATTAGAATAAAATCTAAATTTCAGAATATGCTTCTTACAACCAATGCTTTTAATCGCAGTCACGCAAGGTGTCGCGTTTTGGCTCCCGGGTCGCGTTGCGCAAATCGCGTCCCGCATCGCGCAAGCAATTCGTGCATTTCAGTTTTTTTATTAGAAAAACATATAAAATAACATTTTAAACTGATATTTGAAAAATAATTAACATTTTAAACTGAAAATTATAGAACAAATAACATTTTGGGCTAAAAATTGAAATAAAAAAAAAATAATAACATTTTAAGCTCCACTTTTGTAAACAAATAACATTTAAACTGAAAATTATAAAAGATTAACATTTTAAACTTAAAATTAAAAAATATTAACATTCTAACTGAAATTATAAAAACAAATAACATTTTAAAATCAAAATTATAAAACAAATAATATTTTAAGCTGAAATTTTATAAATAACATTTTAAACTGATAATCTTTTTCATATGCATGCTTCCCCCCATAATCGTTTTTGTTTGCCATTTTTGAAACAGAGAAAAAAAAATAGAAAACATTTACCCAAATTTATTAAAAAAATTACATTTTCTACTGAATTTATTAAAAAAATTACATTATCTACTGAATTTATTAAAAATTACATTATTTGAGATTTGAAAAAAAGTTAACTGAGATATGAATAAAAAAGTGAGAGTTATTGAAAAAAGTTACAAAAAAAGTGAGTTTTTAAAGCTCCCAAACAAAAAAAGTTAACTGAAAAAAACGTATACTGAGTAATGAAAAAAAAAGAGGTGTTAAAAAGCTCCCAAACAGGAGTCAGCATCTTGGTATCTTAAAAAAAAGTGTAAACGTAACTTACAAACAAAAGTCAACAGCAGAGTGACCTCCGAACTCAATCAGCGACTGGTATGGAGTATTTTTTAGGGTTTTTTTTATAACTGTTTGTGTGAGGGAAAAGGTCTTTTTTTTTTTAAAGCCCATGAGTTTTTTGAGGGGTTAAGGGTCGGGTTAAAGTTTAACCCAAATTGCGTGGTTGTTGCGCACTATCACGCACTTTTGTATCAAATAGCGCTCAATCGCGCATGCAACAGAAGCATCCTGAATAGCAGACCCAATAGCGTAGCTTTTTCCCTTCGCAAAAGGCAATAGCGCTATTGCGTTCTCCGGAGCAGTCTTCAACCTCCAGGTACTTTCTTCGGAGCTGTGTAACCACCAATCCAACCCTTGCTGACCACCCGCCACCGCCAGCAATTATAGGACCCTCTAATGGGTCAGAACATGATTTCCGACACTCAAACAGCCCTACCGAGGGTCGGGTGCCATCTTAGTGCATTCTAACGATTTTTCGGTAAATCCATCACCCCTATGTGTTCAATTGGCACCACCATTGATCGGAACTTACTCTCCCACAATTGCCGAAATGATCCGTAACATTCGGCACACAAAAAAATCAAACCCGCCTCAAATACATCCCAATGTAACAAACCCTATGCCTTTTATCCCTAATCTTGCACCTCAAACCCTAGAATTTTCATCTTCCCACATTCCCAATAATTTCGATCCCCAAAATTCACCACCACCCCCTATACCTCCACCTCCACCACCACCACCAAACATCTCAACCCACGACCATTTGCCCTTTCCATATCTTCCCCCACCCCGAATTCTTGTTCCCTCCCACTCTCCACCACCACATCCACCCACATATTCCACCCCACCCCAACATGACTACTCCTTGGCCCTATCTCCATTTACCCTCGCCATCACCCACAAAAACATCTTGAAAATCCCTACATACCATCCATACCCCCCGCTCCTTCTCTTCCCACACACCCTCACCCACACCATTCCACTTTCCCATACTTCCGCCCTCACCTATTTTACATACCATTCCCCCACCCAGCTCCCACATCAGCCACCCCGTGGGATACCCGTTCCTTTCACTCCGCGCCCGTTGATTCCCATGAGCGGGTATGGGAGTGGATTACTTTACCTCCCCATGCCGATCCCCTTCACCCCGTCCCCACTTCGCTCATGAGTTCGAGCCACCCCCTCCAACCGAGTGGCGTAAGGATGTTTCCCCCTTTGATTCACTAAACCCCAAGGTGACCCCCTATGTCCCCATCTCTGAGCGCCATTGCTTTGTTTGCCACCAGAAAGGGTACCAAATGAATCAGTGCCCATACCGCTAGCCACTGGTTCCAGTACCACCTCCTTCCCCACCCCGCGAGACTCTAGCACCTCACACTACTTCTCCTGTCGACTCAATTCACCCACCGGCTCCTGATCCTCCTCATCCACCGCCTCGGGGGCACCCACGGAACGCATTACTTACCGAGCCTCCACCAGGCGATGATGATCTTGATGAGGATATCCTAGCCCTTCAGGGTGGCGATGACATCACACAGTTGGCCCTTCAGTTACTTTTATGGAGTATGCAGGGCGATATCAGAGTGGATGTTCCCATGTTTGACGGTCACTTACAGCCTAATGCCGTTGTTGATTGGCTTGCTGCCATAGAGCGAATTTTTAAGTATAAATGGTTGAAGGGTCGTAGATGAGTTCTTCTAGAAGCAACCAAGTTTCAGGGCTACGCTAGTGTTTGGTGGAATGGCTTGGAGCAGCGCCGTGCCATTGAAGGTCTTTCCCCCATCCAGTCCTAGATCGAGCTCCGTGCACAGTTGATGTCCGCTTTTGTTCCAGCTACTTATGAGCGTGACTTATTTCTACGAGTTCAGTCTCTTCGCCAAGACACCACAATTTTGGACTACACTGAGCGATTTCAGCTTTTATGTACTCGAGCCCGCCTTGGCGAGAGTGAGGAGCAACGCATTAGGCATTATATTCACGGTCTTCAAGGCTGCATCCAGTGCGATCTTGCTTTGAGCGAGGACACCTCCTTTGCCAAGGCGGTGGAGTATGCTACTAAGGTTGAGTCCTTCCACCAGACTGCCCCTCCACCGCGTAGCCGCTCCATACCTGCTCCTCTAGCACCAGTGACTTCTGCACCTACTGGGACTCCCTCCACCACTGCTCCTCCTGCTGCCACGGTTCCTCCTCCAGCACCGGCTCATTCGGCCACCTTCAAATGCTACAATTGCGGGGTGACAGGCCAGCGTGCATCTGATTGTTCTCTCCCTCGCCGTCGAGTTCTCTTAGCTTTTGGGGACCCTGACTACATTGAGGAGGCACCGGAGATACCATCTCAGCCAGCTCTTGTTACGATCATTGATGGTGACACTGAAGGCCTTCCCCTCTGAGTTCGAGGACGAACTCTTTCAAGAGGGGGAGAGTGATGTGAATCAGGGACGTGGTCGTCATTTTATCATTTTTTAGTTCTTTTTAGTATTTCAATTATTTTGAGCATTCGTTGTATTTTTCCTTTTCTTTTGTATTTAGAGGTACGAAGGTTATTTGGCTTTAGGAGCACAATTGTAATTAGACACTTAGCTTAGTGGCTAAGCAACCTTCCCTCTTTAAATACCCCTTTTGTAGGCTCATTTGAGTCATTCCTTGATTTTGAGAGATTGTGAATAGAGAGAGAAATATCTATTCTTGTTCCCATTTGGTGTTATTTACGTCAATTTTGTCAGAATTCGTTGATTGCTCTATACAAATTTATTATGCAAAAACTCATATTCGTTAGCAACTTGAGCAATAATGGCTTTAAGTTCGTGTTGGTATCCAACAAGTTTGTTCTCACTACGAATGATGTATTTGCAAAAAAGGGATGCATGAGGGAATATTTATGAAATAATGATTGGTGTGCCGGAGTCTATTATTATTAGTAGTAATAATTTTGCTTACTTGCTAGAGTCTTCTAATATGTGGCATTGTAGATTAGGACATGTTAATTTTAAGGCTTTACGTCATCTAATTAATTTAGAATGCTAGCCGATATTTTGCATTGATCCTAATCAAAAATTTCAACCTTGTGTGAAATCAAAGATGACTAGCACCCTTTTAATAGTGATATAGATTATCGTTTATACAAACTAGAGGCGTTAAAATGTATTTCATTATATTTATTGATGATTGCACAAGATATTGTCATGTACAATTGCTTAAAAGTAAAGACGGGGTAATTAAAGTCTTTAAACACTACAAAAATGAAGTCCTGAATCAACTTAGCAAAAAGATTAAGGTGTTAAGAAGCGATAACGGTGGTGAATATGAATTTCCATTCCGTGGAACACACGAAATTATTCACCAAACTAATGCACCTCATTTTAATGGTATTGTTAAACGTAAAAAAAAACGAACTTTAAAAGAAATGATGAGTGCTAGGTTGACATGCCCAGGGTTGCCACAAAACTTGTAGGGGGAAGTTTGCTACACAACAATTATGTTCTCAACATATTATCTCGTAAGAAATTCGACAAAACACCTTATAAATTATGGAAAGGTCAAAAACCTTAGAAATACATAAAAGTACGGGCATGTTTGGTAAAAGGGAAGGTACCTGAACCCAAAAGGGTTCAAATATGGCTAAAATCCATTGATTGTGTGTGTTCAATGGCCATGCTAATAAGAGTAGTGCATATCGATTTCTTCTCTATGAGTTTGAGATTCCTAACATACAAGTTAATACTATTATTAAATCACGATATACTTCATTCTCTGAAAAATATATTTTCGTATGACATGCCACAAGATTCAAGTTATCTAAAGAGGACTCGTGATACTAAAACTAGTAATCATCAAGAGAATGTTGACTAAGGGTCCACAGTTAAAGAAGCTGAACCTAAACTTAGCAAAAAATGGATTTTGAAAAGAAGATTAATGGATAAACAAAAAAATAAAAAAAACGCTAGACTCGTTGCCAATGACTACAAATGAAGGGAAGGATCGGACTATTTTGACGCATTTTCATATGTTACAAGAATTGCGTATATTTGTATGTTAATGCTATTACAGCATTAAATGAACTTAAAATACATCAAATGGATGTAAAAATAACAATCATAAACGGTGAATTATAAGAGGAAATATATATGGACCAACTTAAAGGGTTCATTGCACCTGGAAAAGAAAAGAAAGTATACAAATTGGTTAAATCTCTTTATGTGTTGAAGCAGGCTCCAAAAAAATGGCGTGAAAATTTTGACAATTGTATGATGACAAATGTTTTTTGGTCTAATGAGTGTGACAAATGAGATTATTTCAACAACACTTGGGAAATATCGTTTTGTGTCTCTATATTGATGATATGCTAATTATTGGTAGCAACATTGATATAATTAATATTGAATGACTATTAACTAGATTTAGGTGTTGCAGACGTCAACTTGAAATTAAAATTTCAAGGAAGTCCGATGGACTAGTCCGATCATAATCACATTATATTGAGAAAATATTTGACAAGTTCAAGAAGTACTGTACAAGTCCAACAAAAAGACCAGTAGCTTATAATCTTAACCTTATGAAAAATGCTTGTGAAAACATTCTCAATTCGAATATTCTCGAATTATTGCCAGTTAATGTCTGTCATGAATTGCACTAAGATAAGTTGATATACGAGTAACCCAGAATAAGACCGGAAAGCGATACTTTTTAAGTTTTGGGATATCTCAAACCATACCCACAATTTTGGACCACATACTATGAGATATCCACTTACACTTGAGGGATATAGCGATGCTAATTAGATATCGGATTCGAATGACTCAAAGTCCACTAGTGGATATGTTTTGCTCTTTAAGGTGCAGAGACTAGGAAACACTAGAAGTAGACTTAAACTACAAGATCCATGATGGAATCTGAATTTATTGCTTTAAATAAAACTGAAGATATTCAGATTTAGTCAAAACTAGGGCCCCCAATTTGTACACACTGTGATAGCCAATAAGCTATCAAAGGGCAGAGTACTATGTATAACGGTAAGTCTTAACACATTCGTCAAAGACAAAACATCGTGAATCAATTTTTGTGCGTTCAAAGATTTTTCCAAACCATTCGGCCGAATGAAATAATTTCCATTCACTACGTAAAATCAAGAGAAAATATTACAGATCTGTTAACAAAAGGATTACGCAAAGAACGAGTGAAAAGTTCATCGAGGGAATGTGCTTAGATCCTATGACTTAACCAAGAATCATCATAATGGAAACCCTACCTAGTTGACTGAGATCCCAAGTACTATGTTCAACAGGTCACTCTAATTATGTTGCAAGTCAATAAGCAATGAGGAGTTACTCCTGTCCATTTTTGTGACGAGACAGTACACATTTACAGCGGTTTTAAGTTACGTTTTTAGTGATTTTTGTAGCTTGGAATGTGTTCAAGTGAATTATAGTTATTGCAAGATACTCTTCAGAGAAATCACTTTGATGAGTAATATGGGGAAGAATGGTCTAAAACACTAGTGAAGGCAGGGGTGTTAAGGCCAAAATGAACACAAACTAAGAATCAACAATGGTTGAAAAGAAACTATGTGATTTCTATTGAAACTAAGAGTGGATTCTATTAAAATTGACAGTTCAAAGACACTGTGTGATAATTATCACTTTCTAAAAAACCCGCCTAGGCTTAAGGCTTGAGAGAAACGCCTCGCCTTACGCTTTTCACGCCTTATTCTTGGTAAAACCCTTAAGGCGCACTTTTTTCTAAAAACAACAATGCCTTAGTGAAACGATGTCGCCTTTTAAAGAATTTGTTTACAAACCGGATCATTATCTTATCCAAAATAATCAAATAGTATTTTAATTTGCATATATTCAGACATATTTTTATGATATGTGCAGTTTTTGTATTTCAATAGCCTTATCATGGTTAAAAAGTATTAAAATATATTAAGAAGGCCTAAACGCCTTTTCACGCCTTTTCACGCCTAGGCCCGCCTAGGCTTCTAAGGCTTAAGGCTTAGCCTCCACGCCTCAATCACGCCTCGCGTTTTTTAGAACCTTGATAATTATTGGAACGAAACTGTGTGAAAAGATCTCTAAAAAACTGTGTGAAAAAAATCTAACAGTTAATACATCGTGCCCACTCATTAAACAAGAAAATCCCACTGTACAAAGCCTCATATAACACTCATCTATTTGCATGATAATCAACCAATTTTCAACCAATCCTCATTCATGTGGAGGATTGTTCAAGAAAATGGGTATTCTAACCATTTATAACTAACATTGGGCCAATATTAAAGTGGAGTCCACAATCTTTCATGACGGGACCCTATCGGAACGCGTTCTCTATAATAAGGAGATTAACATCTCTATTTACTTGCTCAAACCAATTAATAGGTGAATAAGAAATTGGGTCCAAAGTACCCTCCTTTATATGTTTGTCTCACATTGGAAACATTTGCCTCACATAGGGAGATTGCTAAAAATGCCAAAAGGTTAATATGCTTAAATTGCACTCTTGGGATGAGCCTAGGGCAACTCAATTTTGTGGAAGGGAGAGAACTTAGGTGCGGGGCCCGGGCTTGGGCTCGTAAATAGTAATCATTTTGGACAAAATTCTTTGGTCGCACCTTAGTTTCATATTAATTCTTAATGCCTTTATAGATTATGGCCGTCGGAAACAATTTAAAAATTCATTGTTGTGGGAATCAATATTTTTTGGAGCTAACAAGACTACTCTGTTCAACTCTATAAATTCCCATTATCCTTACATTTCGGTTCGTGGTACTGATTCAACGGTAAGAAGGAAGTCGTTATATCTTCAGAGAGTTCGCCTACTCGTGTTGAGGGGATGAAACAGACAGAATATGCAAGGTTCGATCATAATTTACAAAATACTGTGTAACTAATATTCCAGCAATTCAAGATCCCAAAAAAAATATTCCAGCACTTCATTGGATTAAGAAAAGATGAACACTTGTTTATTATTGTGGAATTTGATTGTTGTGAATTATTAATTCGAGACAGAGGGAGTAGTTTTTTTCCCCATGCATTCTCACCTTCTTACTCTTTACTTGTTCTATAGTCAAAAAACAAAATCTAATTTTCAGAGTATATAACTCAACTCACATTAAGTAGCCTTATAAATCTTTTTAAAGTTTCAGGGCTTACCCTTGCCTTAGGTGTGATTCCGCCACCAACATAAAATTGATACAGAAATTGAGAAGAAAAAGAAATATGAATGAAATAACCTTCAAACCAGCAGGACCTCCGCCGTAGCGATCATAGCTAACCGCATTCATAAGCTTGGCCGCCATATTCGTTATTTTACAATGTAAGTTGTGGGGCACTTAAAGAATGAACAACTTTAGTTTTGTGGTGTCCAAAAAGTGTGCATGAAATATGTGGCATTCTTCTAACCGCATATTAGATGGCGAGTCAAGCCACCTAACTACTTAACTCCAGCGTAATGTCAAACCAAAGACCATCACCAAATATGGGAATCATTTTGGAGCTTACAAAATTTGACGAGTGGTTATTGATCCTCCAAAGTGGGTCCGCCTTTCTTTATCGATGGTGTAGAGAGAATATTAGAGTGGAGGGGGCTCTTTTTTTTTTAATTAAGTGTCGGGAGTTCGATTCTCGTTTTGAGCATGGAACAGTCTTTAATTCCTGAGTCAGTTGTTCCATCTATCGAGGTATCTACAAATCAACAAAGGGATTAGTTACTAAGTCGCTAGTGGATACCCTGGTGTAAACAAAAAAAAAAGAATATTAGAGGAGGAAAAAAAAATCTCTTATTAATAAGTAGTTCCTTCGTTGTTACCGGTGAACTCAAGCTTAACGTGGTTCAAATTTGATTTGAAAATGTAAATAAAAATAGATATATATTAAAGCTTTGTTCATTCATTTATGATTCGAACTCGAACAAATTTTTTAACAAATAAATACGAGTCGAGTTTAAGTAGCTTGATTATTTTACACTAATTTAGTATGAATAATGGTGATCGAATCGAATTCGAGCCGCGCTCGATAATATAACGAGCTTAAAAGTTTGTTCAAACTTCGCTCATGTATTTTATGAGTCAGTCTCGAACGAACTTTTTTTGAAAGAACACGAATCGAACTCGAGTAACTTAATTCATTTTACAGCTTTATTCATTGTATGTCCTCGACGGTATTTGCTGCAGTAGAGAAAACTATTATTCTTAGTGCATAAATATAACGTCTTAAAGACAATAATATATTTACAAGTTCTCTCTATTGCAATAAACACAACAGGCAAACCGAACTCGTGAATATTGAGGGGGACTTTCTTATTTACAGTGAAAAAGGATGTTACATAAAGACACCTTTCTATTGTAGGATACAGTTATAATAGTAAAGTCCTAAGTAAATGTGAACATCTATAAAAATAAAGATAATTATAATATTCCCATTTGAATGTACACTATTTTCACGACTCAATAATTGTTGCCTTGGTAAAATCTTACCAAGGAAAACCCAGTGAAAAAAATGAAAATGAAAGAAAAAGAATACAACTTTTGTACGCATTGAAACGGTGTTGGATGTGCTTAATGTTGTCTTGTTAAACCTTTATTAAGAAAACTTAGTAGGATAAAACATAGTCAAAGGAAAAAGTGTATAACGCACAATGTCTCAACTCAATAACATGTTTTTGTATCCACATAGTAGATACGTTCAATTTGTCTATTGTGGAGTCGACGCATTCCAATCTCGTGTAATACCCCGTACTTTTAAAGGTATTTAAATTACAATGTGGATGTAATTTGACAATTTGAGGAATTATTGTGAATAGTAATTTTGGGATTAATGAGTGAAATTAAATAAATTCAATGTTATAAAGTAAATAATAAATATTAGTTTGTAAGTGTCAGATTAATATTTACATGGATTATATTTTCTTACGAGACTAAGTATATGAGTGAATTATTTTTATTTACATGTCGCAAGTTGGGTAAAGCGACAAAGGAAATATCTTAATTTGGAAAATACGCGTATTAAACGTGTTGGGTCAAAATAGTGAATTTTAGTTAAGTGACTCAGATGGAGATTTAGACTGCGCCATTGGGTTCAGAATGGCTGAGATAGTCAAATTAGAGTACCGGGGTAGTATTTGGGTTCCGAATATTTTTGGACTAGTAGGGACTCGTTAATGAGTACACGAGTCATTTAACAATTGAGTATATATCCAATTTCGAATTTAAAGAGGTGGCAACTCTCATTTCCCCCAAATATCAGCCATAAGAAAGAAAAAAGAAGAAAATAAGGGATTTCCAATCAAAATTCGCGGGATTCGACTCGTGGTTGTCGGATTTAATCCACGAGGCAAGTGTTTAACTTGCTTTATGATTTAGTGTGTTTAATTTCTCATATTGTAGTTGGTATAAAACTAAAGATTTTTGAGTTGAAATTTCGTGGATCAAACGGGTTTTCGGAAGATTAAAATGGATATAACTCGATTAATACCCAATTTAAGAAACTTGGAATTTATTGAAATTAATTGTTGAATATGGGTTCTAGGATGATTAGAACCCTTTCTATATGTGTATTTATGGTTGTTTGAAGTTGGTTGATGATGAGAGATGAGATAAAAAGTTTGGAGGTGTTTTAATGGAGGTTTGGATTTTTGGAGAAGAAGGTGAATAGTGACCAACATCACTTCCGGACTGTTTTGAATAGGAAGACAGTCAATTCAGCTCTCGGTCAAAACACGAAAGTTGTAGATATTTTTGACACGGTCGCGTGGGCACTGACCGCATATTTTTCTGATTTTTTTTCGAATTGTTATGATTTTTATAAGATGGCAGTTCCGGGGAAAAATCGTCAACTCGGAAATGCACTCGAAAATTGGAAAAATAAAAGGCTAAAATTGTTTGGAGATAAATATTTGGGGTTCCTAAAAATAGTGTGGGAACTTATATATATGTAAAAATCATGCCCGCACTACTTGCTATCACGGAGGTTACCGCACCGGGACAGTCTTATCTCGATGGGACATTTATGGGGAATATTGACATGTACCCTAGAACATAGGACTCCTTGGTACAGGCTATCTGATTGATATTCAAACGGTCCTAAGAGACGTGAGGGTATGTGCTGACCTCTTAGTGACTTGGAACTATGCTTTACCTCCATTTATATATATTTTGTGTTAATACAGTTCGAGAGTGATTTCGAACTAGTATTTCCCTTAGTTTGTGTGATGCGGGGACTTGATGGCAGAGTATGCCAGCACCATAGATCTTATGTGGGGTGCCGTTAGTATATATATTATATGTGTGACTAATATATATATACATATATTTATATGGGAACTTTCTATTGTTATATAAATTGATGTGTATGCATAAAGAGAATAATGTGCGTATACCGAAATCTTGTTTGGTGTCCTATGTGGATAACTAATATACTTGTTGCGAAAAGTATTGTGACACCCCGCCTAATTAAACATCGGGTGATCAAGCCTTCATTAAATTAAAACAGGTTTCTCAAATGGTTCATTCTTAGCATTACTGTCGAAAACTTTTTAATTACTAATCCCCTAAGTAAAATTAGACCGGTGCCAAATTTTATCTTTCTTTAAAACAGATAAATCAACCAAACGGAACAAAGTACAAATAATCATGTACTGTAATTCAAACAACAAAGTAAAAGTACAACAGAACAAAAGTATTACCGAATAAACCATCGGCTAAAAAAAAATCCCAAACAATTAATAAAATAACCACTAGTCTGAATCTAACATCTGAGACTAATACCGGACAACAAGTCCATACATAGAAGAGTGCGAGATCCTGTGCTAGATCTGAATGAGAGATATCGTCTAGTCAAATCCTGTAAGCATCCACAGTACTACAGCTCCGAGTCTGGAATGGAATCATCACACATGGCGTCCCTGTGGCTGGACACCTAAAAGGTTTTAAAAATATTTTATAGCAAGAGTTAGTACTCAAAACATTTTGAAAATATTTAGCAAGCGTTTATCACAATATAAAATGCGGTTATTGATTACACATGTTAGGTTCTCGTACACTCTCTTGAGTTAACTCACCCCTTATCTTTTGTGCACACCTAACGTTCTACACTTAGTTTATCTAGCCATACTTCTCAAGCTAACTAAAACCAAAGTAGTGAACTGAACTTATCTGTACCCAAGTTCCAGTACCGCCCATACAGTACAACCGTTTTACTAACATCTCGCGTATGTTAAATAATTCCCAAGTAACATTTAATCTATGTTATTTCTCAAGACTTCTCATTTAGTTTCACTACTAAAATTACTACAGTTCTCACAATTGTTAACTTTCCCACTTATGTAATTAAGTTTCACTACTTGAATTACTAAATAGATTTTCTCTATCTAAAGGTGCATTTCGTAATTAAGTTTCACTACTTAACTTACCATTTCAGTATGTATCTTTAAATACATACTATATATCAATCTACTAATACACGGAAGTAAAATATCGTCAAGTATATATATTTCACACATAATATATACTAAATATTAGTCATTACTATTTTGCCCTTTTTTATACACGTAAAGGACTCTTGGTTCGGAATGATTCATCGACCCCAAGTAAGAATTGGTTCGGAATGATCCATCGACCCCAATTATTTTTTTAAAAATATATATATATATACACACATATTCTGGTTCGGGACTCTCTCATCGCGACCCCAGTTCAAAGTTTGGTTCGGCATTTCTCATCGACCCCAAACACATAATAACTTTATGTTAGTTCGGAATGTCTCATCGACCCTAACATAATTAATTTAGGTATAATCTCCCTACCTAAAAGATCACATAATTCAGTAGGTACACGCCCGACCTATTAATCATATACGTACGTAATATTTTAATCTCATATATCTACCGTACAATATTCGCTTTACGATTTATCTCATTAATCGTATTTATTTGAGTATTCACACAACTCTAAGGGTCCTAGTTACCCCTTACATATAATTTCAGTAGTTATTTCTTACCCTACTGGTCTATTACTTACATTGAATTTACTTCGCCCCGTAACTCAATTTCCGAAGTCCCCGATACTCTACTAAATCGGATTATTCTCCTCGGTCCGTAATCCAAGCCCTACACCCAATGGCCTTATTGGACCTCAACAATATACCTACTGGTCTTATTCTTACTCCCAAATAAGTATAATGTAAATCCTAGAATACTCATTCATTCCCGAACTCAACGAAGGATTAAACATAAAATTTTCAGAAAACAGCTTTCGTCGATTGATCGACGGCTGGGTTCGATCGATCGACATAGTGGATCGATCGACAGTCCGAGATCGATCGATCGATCGAACAGGGGCAGACGCAGTCTTCTTCTTCGTTAAGATTTTTCCTCCATTAACAAATCTTCAAACTCCATTATAGTCCACCAAACTTTAACCCAATGATCCTAACATATTTCCACATATACTAGGACAGTTTCTAACGTGTCAAATACATCAAAACTCCAATTACTTTAAAGAATTAATGAATTAAAACCCATAATTTCTTGAAACCCTAGTTATGGTGTTCTTCCCATATTATCATTCAAAATCCAGATTTTTATTCCGAAAATCATCAAGTCTAATCTGAATATTAATTCTCTACATAGTTTAAATCATTCTACATGCGATTCCTATCCCAACATGCATAAATATCATCTTTCTCCAATCAAAATATTGATTTAAACAAAACTATTCAAAAACCCTACACATGGGTATTATAACTTTATAATTTGCAATAAACAACTTGCCTTATGATCAGTAGGGTCTGATTTCGTGGTTCTTGTTGATGATTGATGATCTTCATCCTTCAATCCTTCTTCCCCAACAAGTTAATGGTAGGAATCCCTTTGAATCCTTCCCAAATCTTCTTTTTGCTTTAGAAAGTTGTGCCTCTCTTCACTCTAATGGTGTTGGTGTTGTTATGGGTGTTCTAACCCTAATTCATCTATCATACGGCTGATATAAAACTCTCAATTTCGTAGGTCTCCATACCCTCTTATGTTAAAAGACTAAAATGCCCCCGAACGGTCTCGGTTTAGCCCAAAATTACCCCGGGACTCAACTAGTACCCCCGGGTATACTATTTTGACTAATTTGACCCTTCCGGACTCTTTGGTGACCTCTAAATTATCATTTGAGTCACTTAAAAAATATTACTCGTTCTCACCCCAACGCGGTCTATACGCGTTAAGTAACTATTTACCGCTCGCACTAAGTAAATAAAATGATGCAATATATACCGGTATCTATCTTTCGATTAATATACCATAATTACAATTTTAAATAAAACTCTTTAAATTACTACTCTTTCGTAATTTAATCAAGCCGATATTTTCTCATTTAATTCTCCAATCTAATTAAATGGAATATTTGGAATATTCAGAAATACGGGGTATTACATACTTCCCCCCTTGCAAAGGAATTTCGTCCTCGAAATTAGGATAAGGCTGGTATTAAGGCTAAGGACCTTAAATATAATTGCACCCTCTAATACCCAATACCAAATCATAACATCCTAACGGTCGTCCCAAGCACATGACCATTTCATTATAATTTCTTATCGCCTGTTATACCCATGCCGCATATATCATAATTAAGTCCCACTACTTAATTTCTCATCGATTTTCCCAATCCAACGTTAATTCTTGAAATTAAGTTTCACCCTACTTAATTTACCCATTTGATGTATATCTCTATATAACATCTAAGTGTCTACTATCACTCATAAGTAGAATATTATAAGGTATATATTTCACATACAATATATACTTTTAAGGAAAATTGGTCCGGCAAAAATCATCGGCCCCAATAATCCTATCATTTACATTGGTCCGGGAATTCCTCGACCCCAAGGTAAATGTAATGCACATGTCGGTTCAGACCTTCCGTCGATCCCAATATTTATCCTCGATTTGGTTCGGAAAATTATCGACCCCAAATCGATCCCCCTGTATTGGTCTGGAATATCATCGACCCCAATACAGAGATTAAGCACACTTACTATCGCACATAAGTAGGAAAAATCAATAGGTATATATATCTTACACATAACATATACTACCAACACTTATTTTATAATCACCCCCCTTCTATAACACTTTTGGGGTTATTGGCTCGGAATTCCACCTCGATCACCAATAGTTATTAATTACTTGTCTCGGGATCACATCTCGAGCACCAATATATGTATATATATCTCATTGCACATGAGTAGAAAATTTGTGAGCCATATATTTCACATTTTCGTATACCTTAAAATGTCACACTCCAATAGAATGTCCTCATATCACGCGTTAAGGACTAAAAGTTCAAAATGTCTCCTCGAACCACACCCAAAGTACATGTATTGTTCTTAATCGGAACCCACGAACCTAATCCTCATGTACAGTTCATATAGGCACTCACTCTACCTATAAATATGCTCTTATAGGCATACATTCAACCTATGAATTGATCAGTGGGCTTCTCCAAAATTTCACTATCATAAGGGCGTATCATCATTCTTTCTCACTAACATTGAGTCGTAGGTAGCACTACGTACTCAAAATAAAACTTTATCTCTATTCCTTCCTGACCTTCTCTCACAGGGTGGAATTTTAGGATTTCATCCTGATTCACAATCATGTAGAGCGGCACCGTACACTCTCCCTTTTCAACTACATACTAATCCATCCCGGTCACCCCATTTCGCTACCCCCAACGAAATGTTGGCTTAATTATGATGTTCACAATCCATCAATAATTTATAAGTCTGTCTCCTCATTCCATCATTGGAATTGCAGGTTCACTACCATATTCCAGTTGCTCATTTCGAGTCCATCTCGCTCTATTAACTAG
This sequence comes from Sambucus nigra, assembly GCA_949130495.1. Taxonomy (NCBI): domain Eukaryota; kingdom Viridiplantae; phylum Streptophyta; class Magnoliopsida; order Dipsacales; family Adoxaceae; genus Sambucus; species Sambucus nigra. Next base: position 252,023,103 of record OX422218.1, on the reverse strand, counting down.
AGGTGTGTCTCGAGGCAATCTCACTATGTCTCTCCTCAACATCTCTTCCCACTTACGTCATCTTTCCTCAAGTGGTACTCTATTCCCCTTTCTCTCCGGGTTTATTATACTTTACAATCTGTGCACTCTTCGCAATTGGCGCACCTTTTTGGGTTGGTTACTTTATAAGAATCAACATTTTAGTAACTCGTAAGTCACTCACAACACTCAGTCAAGTAGCACCTTGCGCTACTTCTTCACCATAGTTAGGTCTCCCATATCAAGAGATAACCTTTGAACGGTTTCCCACCGACTTCCATCCCATAGGGTGTGCTGGATCTCTCAGCACATATAATCTTGGATTATCGTCAATCTCTCATGACGTTCAACCCATTTCATCGATACGACTTGTTTCCTATTTTCCCCACCGTCGTACAGAAATATTCCGCATCCCTCTATCTCGGATGTCTAAGGAATCCAATTGACTAGGGCGCCCATACACCCTTTTCTCCGTGCACATTTGTAAAAACATTGCAAATGTTGCACCCGTATCATGCTTTTCTTCAACTCCTGCCTAGTCTACACGACGTGACTACAATCTTGTGGGTATTCTCAATACCCTATAGGCCAAAAATCAAATCCTTTCCCACAAAGTCCCACTTATCCCTTCGTGGTGAGGTAAGCCTTTCAGTGTTTCTCCTCAACACTACCGGCTCCACTGATGCCCTAGCATCTAACAATGCCACTTCTCCTGACGTGCAAAAATTCAGTCGTATTCCCTTTCGCAACCGAACTTAAACAAGGGACTTCTCCCCATGTATTCTTACTGAGCATTGTCGGAACAACACATAGTCAAGATACTCAAATTCGATTCCTCGACAATATGTGCAACCATACTCCAATATTTCTAACGGAGTCAAGTGGCACCGCGCTTATACTATCACTAAGTCTTTAGCACTAACTACAATAGTGAGCTCGATCTCTCCGCTCAGCAGTCATACGACAAACATTGACTCACATCATTTAGGTTCCCACACACCGAAATCAATTACTAAGAGATGTTCATAATCTCCGAAGTCTCTCACATTTTGATGAATAATGACAACTCGACCCTATTTCAGGTGAGGAGTCGTCATATACCCCATTCACTCGAGGCTAAAACTCATATACTTCCTTAACCATCGCTCTGGTGATTTAGATGGTTTCCGGACATAACACGCTTGTCCTCTCCGGAATGCAAAACTTATTGGAGTTATTATTTCTTCAAATAACTTCAAGCTAAATTAGAAGGCGTGGCTCTACCAGCCATACTAGACATCTTTACAAAAATCCCTTTACTCCAGGCCACCCTGACCGTTTTGGGGTCTCCCTCCTCTCGGACTTGGTAGCCTCGATTCTGCGCACTATCATCCTGGTTCCCTTAGTTCTGCGACCAAGAAGAACGCACTATGGGGCTTAACAGTTCCGACTTAGGATCTAATCATTAAATCCTCTAGTGGGTTTCCACTTATAGCTTGCACCAGCCCCATTACATTCAGTCTTACTCTTTGACTAAATCTTTAAACTCTCTTAACTTCGCCCCCTAGGAGCATTTACCCCAACCTTGTAAGAAGTACCATACTGCCTTCATATACAAAAGTCGTCCAAGAAGAGTTTTATCAAAATTATGAATCATAACTCGAGAGTCTATTCTCTCAAAGGCTCTTTTCCCTCGTACCCATCTCATCGATACAAGTTCCCTTCAACGGATAATTTCTCTCTCACGATTGGCCTCTACCAGGCTTTCACGTGGGGGTTCATAAATTCCCATTCACTACGCTTCCAAATTATCATTGGAGAACTTTGCGGTTAAACTATACGTAAAGTTCTTCTATTTACATATACGGACCCTCGGTCCGAATGTAGTGACTGGTATCCCCGCCACGTTGCCTGAAAATTTACTCAAATTTTCACTTCTGAGTATTTCTAGTCAGTCCTAAATGCCAAAACCTCTAGACATACTACTTCCATTGGTTAACATGCACAGTCGCCGCTTTATCACATTTACGGCATGTTCTCATCAAATTTTCTTCAGACCTACTCCCACTATCACTGCATTGGGCGGTCTAGACTAGCATCCCTCTTACCGTCGCGACACTTGGAAAATGCCTGCTATGCCTCAACAACCCTTGCAGCATTTACTTCCATTACACGCTAGGAGTGACCGCGACCACGGTCATCTCTCCTATGATTGCCATCTTCGAACACCCCATGCTTTAAGCCGAGCTCCTCCCTCCTGTAGTCCTTCTAACGCCAATGCCGGTCCTACCACCATATTCGACGTACCGTGCCCAATCGGACTCGTATATATAACACTACGTCTACCAAATAGCAGGAGAACGTAAACTACGTACGTAGAGGCGTACAATCATCCTAAGATAGGGCTCTATATCAATCAAACGATACGCTGAAAACGTAGTAAGCCGTATAGATCCTATGGACACTAGAACCTGATGCTCTGATACCATCTGTGACACCCCGCCAAATTAAACATCGGGTGATCAGGCCTTCATTAAATTAAAACAGGTTTCTCAAATGGTTTATTCTTAGCATCACTGTCGAAAACTTTTTAATTACTAATCCCCTAAGTAAAATTAGACCGGTGCCAAATTTTATCTTTCTTTAAAATAGATAAATCAACCAAACGGAACAAAGTACAAATAATCATGTACTGTAATTCAAACAACAAAGTAAAAGTACAATAGAACAAAAGTATTACCGAATAAACCATCGACTAAAAAAAAAATCCCAAACAATCAATAGAATAACCACTAATCTGAATCTAACATCTGAGACTAATACCGGACAACAAGTCCATACATAGAAGAGTGCGAGATCCTGTGCTAGATCTGAATGAGAGATATCGTCTAGTCAAATCCTGTAAGCATACAGAGTACTACAGCTCCGAGTCTGGAATGGAATCATCACACATGGCGTCCCTGTGGCTGGACACCTAAAAGGTTGTAAAAATATTTTATAGCAAGAGTTAGTACTCAAAATATTTTGAAAATATTTAGCAAGCGTTTATCACAATATAAAATGCGGTTATTGATTACACATGTTAGGTTCTCGTACACTCTCTTGAGTTAACTCACCCCTCATCTTTTGTGCACACCTAACGTTCTACACTTAGTTTATCTAGCCATACTTCTCAAGCTAACTAAAACCAAAGTAGTGAACTGAACTTATCTGTACCCAAGTTCCAGTACCGCCCATACAGTACAACCGTTTTACTAACATCTCGCGTATGTTAAATAATTCCCAAGTAACATTTAATCTATGTTATTTCTCAAGACTTCTCATTTAGTTTCACTACTAAAATTACTACAGTTCTCACAATTGTTAACTTTCCCACTTATGTAATTAAGTTTCACTACTTGAATTACTAAATAGATTTTCTCTATCTAAAGGTGCATTTCGTAATTAAGTTTCACTACTTAACTTACCATTTCAGTATGTATCTTTAAATACATACTATATATCAATCTACTAATACACGGAAGTAAAATATCGTCAAGTATATATATTTCACACATAATATATACTAAATATCAGTCATTACTATTTTGCCCTTTTTTTATACACGTAAAGGACTCTTGGTTCGGAATGATTCATCGACCCCAAGTAAGAATTGGTTCGGAATGATCCATTGACCCCAATTATTTTTTTAAAAATATATATATATATATACACACATATTCTGGTTCGGGACTCTCTCATCGCGACCCCAGTTCAAAGTTTGGTTCGGCATTTCTCATCGACCCCAAACACATAATAACTTTATGTTAGTTCGGAATGTCTCATCGACCCTAACATAATTAATTTAGGTATAATCTCCCTACCTAAAAGATCACATAATTCAGTAGGTACACGCCCGATCTATTAATCATATACGTACGTAATATTTTAATCTCATATATCTACCGTACAATATTCGCTTTACGATTTATCTAATTAATCGTATTTATTTGAGTATTCACACAACTCTAAGGGTCCTAGTTACCCCTTACATATAATTTCAGTAGTTATTTCTTACCCTACTGGTCTATTACTTACATTGAATTTACTTCACCCCGTAACTCAATTTCCGAAGTCCCCGATACTCTACTAAATCGGATTATTCTCCTCAGTCCGTAATCCAAGCCCTACACCCAATGGCCTTATTGGACCTCAACAATATACCTACTGGTCTTATTCTTACTCCCAAATAAGTATAATGTAAATCCTAGAATACTCATTCATTCCCGAACTCAACGAAGGATTAAACATAAAATTTTCAGAAAACAGCTTTCGTCGATCGATCGACGGCTGGGTTCGATCGATCGACATAGTTGATCGATCGACAGTCCGAGATCGATCGATCGATCGAACAGGGGCAGACGCAGTCTTCTTCTTCGTTAAGATTTTTCCTCCATTAACAAATCTTCAAACTCCATTATAGTCCACCAAACTTTAACCCAATGATCCTAACATATTTCCACATATACTAGGACAGTTTCTAACGTGTCAAATACATCAAAACTCCAATTACTTTAAAGAATTAATGAATTAAAACCCATAATTTCTTGAAACCCTAGTTATGGTGTTCTTCCCATATTATCATTCAAAATCCAGATTTTTATTCCGAAAATCATCAAGTCTAATCTGAATATTAATTCTCTACATAGTTTAAATCATTCTACATGCGATTCCTATCCCAACATGCATAAATATCATCTTTCTCCAATCAAAATATTGATTTAAACAAAACTATTCAAAAACCCTACACATGGGTATTATAACTTTATAATTTGCAATAAACAACTTGCCTTATGATCAGTAGGGTCTGATTTCGTGGTTCTTGTTGATGATTGATGATCTTCATCCTTCAATCCTTCTTCCCCAACAAGTTGATGGTAGGAATCCCTTTGAATCCTTCCCAAATCTTCTTTTTGCTTTAGAAAGTTGTGCCTCTCTTCTCTCTAATGGTATTGGTGTTGTCATGGGTGTTCTAACCCTAATTCATCTATCATACGGCTGATATAAAACTCTCAATTTCATAGGTCTCCATACCCTCTTATGTTAAAAGACTAAAATGCCCCCGAACGGTCTCGGTTTAGCCCAAAATTACCCCGGGACTCAACTAGTACCCCCGGGTATACTATTTTGACTAATTTGACCATTCCGGACTCTTTGGTGACCTCTAAATTATCATTTGAGTCACTTAAAAAATATTACTCGTTCTCACCCCAACGCGGTCTATACGCGTTAAGTAACTATTTCCACTCGCACTAAGTAAATAAAATGATGCAATATATACCAGTATCTATCTTTCGATTAATATACCATAATTACAATTTTAAATAAAACTCTTTAAATTACTACTCTTACGTAATTTAATCAAGCCGATATTTTCTCATTTAATTCTCCAATCTAATTAAATGGAATATTTGGAATATTCAGATATACGGGGTATTACAAGTATATTGTATATATATGAGATGAGATATCATATAACCTGACCCTGTATAAAAGGATAAGAATGAATAAAGTGATATACTCCTTCCGGTAGATTTATATTCGGATTTATATGAATATGGATCATAGGTTATAATAAGAACTATAAATAAATACGGGATGGTATAAATATGGTATGTACTGAAGGCGTAATGGATCCCGATGATCAACATTGTCACGTAGTTGTGTATCAGGGGGTTCCTTATTTGGATTTCGCTTCGCAAGACACCCCACGCACGAACGTAACGTAATGTTGGGAATGGGGAGAAGTTTAGTCCTTAGTACCCGAATCGATGAGGTTTATTAGAACATGGGTAATTACATTAGTTAGGCAGGGTAGGTTAACTAGGTTGTTTAAAATGGTATGCGCTAGTTGTGCACTGTTAGAAGAGGGGTGAGGTGTATCTCATGTGAGAGCGATACCAGTTTAAATATGAGAAATAACATATTTTAAAATATGGATTTTAAGCACTTGCTAAAATGTTTTCAAAACTCGGGCTCTAACCCGTTTCTCTATTTTCCCCTCTTGTTATATCTATATATATATATAGGTGTCCAGACACGGGGACGCCTGGATGATGATTCTTTTGAGTCAGACGTTTGCTGCAGCAGCTGTGGATGCAAGCAGGTTTATATTAGACGCTTCTATCATTGAGATCTAGACAGGAGGTATTGTAGAAACATTCGGGCTCATGGCCTAACTGTACTCATTTATTCTTTTATCGCCTTTTAGTGCGGCATTCGATTTTTCGGTTATTTTATTTTATTTTATTTCAGTTGCTGCATATAAACTGTTGTAATTGTTTTATTTGAATGGTTTGGTTAAAAAGATTTGTTAATTTAAAATTTTGACGCCGGCCTAATAGGATATTAGTAATTAAATTGGTTTTCGACAGTGATGATAAGAATGAACCATATGAGACTCCTGTTTTAATTTGATATAAGAGTGATCGCCTGGTATTTTATTAGGCGGGGTGTCACATCTCGTACACAAGATTTTGAAATGGTCTTTAGTAATGACTTGGTGAAAAGATCAACGATGTTGTCAATTGAACGAATTTGCATAACTTCAATCTCATTTATCTTCTGAAATTCGTGAGTGAAGAAAAACTTTGGTGAAATTTGCTTGATTTTGTCTCCTTTGATGAATCATTCTCTAATTTATATTACACATATTGCATTGTCTCTATAAATGACACTTGAAACATCTGTAATGGAAAGCAATTGAGAAAAACTATGAATATGTTAAACATATGCGACTAGCTCCATGAAGGGTTACAATTTCAGAATGATTAGAAGAAGTAGTTATTAACGTTTGTTTAGTATAACGCCAAGAAATAACAGTGTTACTCCTAAGAAATACATAACTCGTTCAAGATTGTCCCATATGAGGATTAGAGATGTATCTGAAATATGTATAACCTATTAACTTGAAAATATTATAATTATAAGAATATAATAAACATGTGTCATTGTATTTATGTAGATTTCTTAAACTATGCTCGACACCAACCCAATGTCTTTTGGTTGTTACAAAATATAATCTAGCAAGAAGATTCACAGAGAACGAGATATCCAATCTAATGCATTGTGCCAAGTAAAACAATGCACTAATTGCACTTGAATAGGGTAATTCTAGACGGAATATTTTCTCATCTTCTTCTTTAGGGCGGTATGGATCTTTGTTTATGTCTATAGATCGGACAACCATGGAAGTAATTAGTGGGTGCGATCTATCCATATTAAATCATTTTAAAACACTTTCAGTATAATTAGACTGATTGACTAAAATCCCAATAGAATCTTTCTCGATCTGCAGGTCAAGAAAGAATTTAGTTTTGCAAAGGTCTTTCTTCTTAAACTCCTTCTTCAAATAGTTAGTAATTGTTTCAAGCTATTCTGGAGTCCTGATTAAACTTATGTCATCCATATAAACTAGTATTAATGCATATCCTTTTGAGGAATTATTTATAAAGACACAAGGGAAGTTTGGATTTTTTTCATACCCTTCGTTAGATAAGTATTAACTAAGACGATTGTATAACATTCTTCCAGATTGCTTTAAAATGACTTAGTCATATTGAGTAAGTACTCCTTGAATTTCCTTCAGGTTAAGCAAATTCTTCAGGGATTTTTTTATATAATTATGTGTTTAAGTCCCCATATAAATAAGAGGTCTAACATCAATGAGTCTTATATCTAAATTTTCAGAAACAGCTAAGATAATCATATATCTGAAAGTTATATCATCCACAAAATAGGGGAGTATGTTTCCTCAAAATCTATTCAGGTTTCTACAAGAAACTTTATTCCACAAGTCGTGCCTTATATAAAGTGATTTCATTATTCCTTTTTTTTTTCTTTTCTTACAAACACTCATCGATAACCTATGGGGTTAAAACCTTTTGGTGTTTATATTATAGGCCCCAATACACCACTTTTATTTCAAGACTCAAGTTATACCTTGATGGAAACTTCTCATTTTGGTCAATCTACTATATGTAGACATTCATTTAAAATGCGTGGTTCTGAATCATTACCCTTTGAAATTTGCATAGCTATGGCATATATAAATACATCATTGATGATTGTATCTTATGATCCCACATTTCTCCATAATGTTTTTAAAACATATATATCTCATCAATATCATTTGGTACCTTTGCTTCTTCAGGGACTTATATAGTCGCTTCAGGGAATTGTGTATTTTTAGCACTGTTCTAAAAAACCCGCCTAGGCTCCACCTAGGCACGCCTAGGCTTAAGGCTTAGGAGAAATTCCCCGCCTTAAGTTTTTTACGCCTTATTCTTGGTAAAACCCTTAAGGCACATTTTTTTCTAAAAACAACAATGCTTCAGTGAAATGATATCGCCTTTTAAATAATTTTTTTACTAACCAGACCATTATCTCATCCAAAATAATCAAATAGTATTTTAATTTGCATATATTCAGACATATTCTTATGATATGTACAATTTTAGTATTTTAATAGCCTTGTTATGGTTAATATATATTAAAATATATTAAGAAAGCCTAAACGCCTTTTCATGCCTTTTTACGCCTAAGGTCCGCCTAGGCTTCTAAGGCTTAAGGCTTGGCCTCCACGCCTCGATCACGCCCCTTATTTTTTAGAACATTGATTTTTAGAGAGAATAAACTCTTCAGGAGTTTCCATAAAAATGTATATTTTTATCAATAACCTCCTTTAGAGTATTATGAGGGCACGATTTTTCATTTGATCTCCACTTTTGAGGAGCTAAAATTTTGGAACCTATAGGTTTGCCATTATTTCGATGTGTAATAGATTCATTTGTTTTTTAAATCAAAGTTTGTCCCACTAGTATATTAATTCTAGTTGGTGTGACACCCCGCCTAATTAAATATCGGGTGATTAATCATTTATTAAATTAAATCGAAGTGACCGGTTGGTTCATTCTTAGCATCACTGTCGAAAAATAAATTTTCTTTATTTGTCACCTAATAAATAATTAAGCTAAGTGTCAAAACATTTAATTTTAATTATACTCAAATAATCCATTAATAAATTTTCATTCTTTAAGATATAAGCTATTTACATTCCACATAAATATAATAAATACTGGACATGAATCGACTACTGAAATAAATAAGACTGGATAAAATGTTCCAGTTCAAAGTCTCAAACCAACAAACCATAAAATCCTCAAGTGTGATAGAAATAAACTACTACTACAATAAACTGAGTAAAATCTCTAATAAAACGACTGAGAATGGGCAAAACATGCCCTAAGAGAAATGTCTGAATAAGACTGAAGGGGATGATAGAGGCGTCTAAATGCAAGGACCTGGAATTCCCACAACCACTGCAGCTCGCTAAAAGATCCATACGTCTAAGCCTGGTAACCCTGTGACTGGGCACCTGATATAATAAATATATATAGCAAAAGAGAGAAGAATAGAAATAGACGGGCCAGGACCCGAGTTGTAAAAATATTTATTTTAAAAAGCATTTAAAACTGCAATAATGCAATTATTATGTGCATGTTAGTTTCGAACTCTCACATGAGATTCTCAACTCTCCACTATTGTGCATGCCTAACGTACATCTATCCCAACCTAGCTATCTATAATGCTCCCAACTAGGTCATGGACTTAAACTTCTAATTATATTTCGCAGGGGTATTCCGTATCGTCCATACAATACGTTATTAAAATAATTTATCCCAAATAACCACATTTCATATTCACTGTTGTTAGTAAATATTTTACCCACTGAAATTACTTTAATTATCAACATTATTATATCTACTAATTTCACATAGTAAAACTATCCACAAGCGCGCGCGCGCGCGCACACACACACACACACACACACACACACACACATATATATATATATATATATATATATATATATATATATATATATATATATATATATATATATATATATATATATATATAATCCTACACCCTTAGGTTAAGACCACTTGGCGCAATGCATTCTCTGCTATCATGTCTCGGTGCATCACACACTGCATGGAGGACTACTGGTTCAAACTCTCACGAACCATAAATTCAAATCATAATTATTGGAGGCGAGTATATTTCCCAGCCAAATGGGTCACGCATATACCTACGCTCCCATTCAACCGTCGAAACTATCCTACATCTCAGATAGCACGTAACCAAGTTAATATACTCTGGGTACAAGTCAAATATCCCCCCAATGGGTCACACATGATAAGACTGTCCACTGTGCGAAAACCTCCTTCCGATAACAAGCAACGTAGGTATGTTATACACACAATAATAATAATAATCGTATAATAATAGGCACTCCCACCTCCTATTAAAATCAAGGTATTCACCCAACTCATACATATATTTTCCATACGTATTATTCTCCCATTACTACTTATAATAAAATTATTTCGATTACCCTCTCTTTCGAAACTTCTAAGATTAACTTACCTTTCCAAATATTTAAGGATTCACTCTATGAGTATTCCCTAGTAATTCTGCACTATACTAAAGTCATTAAATGACAGTTTTCCTCTCTCAAAATAACCGTGTAAACCTAATTGGGCAAAAATGGAATTTTCCATATTTTGGACCTAGCGTTCAAACTATGTCTGATGTCATTTGAACGACATCTCGCGAGAACCATTCTCGTTCGAACAAGATTGAGCACTTCCCTTCCCCAAGCAGACCTGTTACGTTTTCACCCGTTTCAGTTTCGTCTTCTCCAGATTTTCAGCCCTAAAACCTCCAAATTTTCAACCCAAACACCAAATCAACAATCCTAATTGATATCTTAACATGTTTAGATGATTTCCCTTAACTTAGAAGCATTAAATCATCATAATTCACCCATAAAATTTGAAATTCCCAATTTAACTCATTAAAACCCTAGTTCATTAACCTCCAACTCAAGAACATGTAATTCATAGATTCGTTCATCAATCAATTAAAACTTCATGGTTTTTTCTACATAAATGGATAAATCTACCTATATTTATTTTTACATCATATTAAGAATTTACACCTCCTAATTTCCTCAAAATCATATATAAACATGGTTTATATTCTCTTATACTAACATGAGCATAAATGGTGCTAAAAGAAAGCAAAAAATAAGCACTTGCCTCGAATTGATGTTCTGATCCGCTGATGAAATTGGTATAGGCTTGCTTCTCGTCTTCTTATCTACGTTTTGGAGGGATTTGTGGTGTGAGTTCTTGAGTTTTGTACCAAGAACACCTATGGGCTCTCTCCTTCTTCCTCTGTGGTGCTCTCTCTCTCTCTCTCTCTCTCTCTCTCGTAGGTTTAGAAACTGACAGACTCCCTCTCACCCACGTTCACTCTATCTTACTTTTCTAATTTTCGTCCATATTATTTCCCCCAAAATTCAAAGGGCAAAAACACCCCTACGGGGTGTCGGTTAAGCCTAAAAATATTTCGGAGTCCAAATAAAATACCCCGAGTAGAGTTTTCTGATTATCTAGACCCCTCCGGACTCAATGGAGCACTCGAAATAGCCGTACGAGTTACTTAAATATAATTCACTTCTTTAATCCATTAGATTAGTCCCAACAAGACTCACGCGCGTGTCTTAACTTATTATACCAAACTGCCGTATTTCTCACTCTCGAAAATTTATAAAATTTCATAATTCCATATTACATATCCACACAGTGATATTCAATAACTTTCATCAATAATTATTAACCCTTGGCATGCTAGTTAATAATTATTTTAATTCGGATTAATTAATAATTAATTTCTCACATTTTAATTTAATTAATCCAACAATAATAATTAATCCCATAATTATTTAAATCATTAAAATACGGGGTGTTACAGTTTTCTCATTTATAACTGGTATATGAGACTTAGTTACTTTTTGTTGCATCATTGAATGCATCGAGTTATTGATTTGCAATTTTTTTAATGTTTAATATACATCTTACTTCATGTTCACATTGAGCGATATTGGGGTCTAGAGGAGACAAAATGAAAGTATTTCATGATAATTCTTATCGTTCTTTGGGAACAAATCGTACTTTAGGTACTTTCTTTCCTCCCCCTAACCCGGGGGGGGGGGGGGTGTCTCATCAAAATGATAATTTGCAAATCTAATGGTAAACATATCACCTGTCAATGGCTTAATAAAATGAATTATTAAGAGTGAATCATAACCAACATATATTCTCAAACGACATTGAGGACCCATTTTGATATGTTGTGGTGGGGATGGGCATGCGCACGTCACAACTAAATTTACACAAGTGTTATATATTTGGCAGACATACTGACGTAAGTTGAAAGGGTGAAATGGGTGATAATCATTTGGACTCAACTTAATTAATATAACATTGTGTAGGATGGAATGTCCCCAAGAATAAACTAGGAGTTTGGATTGGTTAAGTAAAGGTCGTGAAATAAGTTGCAAACATTTAATTAAGGACTCAACTAAACCATTTTGGGTGTGAACATAAGGGAATTGGTGATCAACATCAATTTCTAATGATGGACAATAGTCACAAAAACTTGAGAAGTAAATTCTCTAGTATTATCTAAATTAATGGATTTAATATGTTAATTAGGAATATGTGCTTTAAGTTTAATTAGTTGAGCAAGTAATTTTGAAAAAGCCAAATTTCGAGTAGATAACAAATAAACATGTGAGCAACGAGTGGATGAATTAATAAAAACCATTCGAGTTATTTATGATTCGATGTAACATGTTTCATTCACGGTAACCCAAATGACCATGCTACAATATCAAAGTATTTGGACAATATCAAAGTATTGCAGTGTGCGATTCTACAATATTAATTATTGTATGGTATAAACCCATGGATAATGCAGGAAGTTTTTCTAGTGTGAGATTTTGGCTTCTAATACTAGAAGTAATGTAAAAGAACTCTTTATCACCTTCATGACATGTTTCCATATGATAATCGTTCATTCTTATGTCCTTAAAACTCAACAAAATTCAACTATAATTGCCCGAGTAAATTATGTTATTTATGAACAAGTGCGCATCGTTAGGTAACACCATGTGAGATCTTTCAAAGCCTCCAATAATCTTAGCAAGACCAACTATAGTTGAAATATTAATTGTATTGTATACAAAGTTTGAGAAAAAAATCCCATTTTTCAAAATAGAATGGGTTGTTCCACTGTCTACTAGACAAGTGTCATCGCTTGCTATTACTTTCGAATCTATGCCTTTATAAGATGAGTAAATAAAAATCTAAATGAAATCCACCAATTATATAATCATTGTAAAAAAATAAGTAAAACAAATCCATTAATTAACAACTTCTCTAATGAAGAAATGAAATATAATAAAATTGTTTACAATATAAAGCTAAACTACTAATGTCTCAATACTAAATGTTCATATAGTACTTTACAACTTCAGGTTATATGCATGTGTAATATTTATAAATTTATTCAAAATTGTAGAAATTTATGTTCTATTTTAGATCAAATATGAATCTTCGGATTCATATCAAATTTATGTATGAATTTCGGGTCCTTTCGGTTATTTATGAAAACTTTTTGGCCCTTCCCTAAATAATAAAAACAAATCTCTTTTGATTTTAGGAATATGTATATAAGAGCTTCAGGTCCCAAATCTTGAGATCATTGGGTCTTAAAATTTTATTTTATTTTAATTTCAAAATTAATAAGGAGAATTATACCCCAGTTATAAATAATTATTTGTCAACTTCTAGTCACAATAACGATTAAGTACAAGTGATTTAGAAAATTCAGGTCCAAATATTTAAACGATGAGAACTTCAAGTTCATGTATTTGTTTATTAGAACTTTAAGGTCAATTGATAAAATAATTGGACAACAGGTTCAATTTTATTAAGGTCCAGGGATTTTAAAGTCCCTTCCCTATGGTTTCAAAACTTCAAGTTTGATCAGGGATAAAAAGGTATTTGTAACTTCAGGTCCAAAATGAAAATAATTATTGGAGAATATTTAATGTACCTTACCCTAATACAAATAATCGAAACTTGAGGTTTTGAATCAGAGTATTTTTATTATAACTTCAGGTCCAAAATTTAAATATAGATTATAAAGTTTATGTCATAATATTAAATAATTGGGTAATTTATGGTCCTAAATATTAACTATAGAAATTTAGGTCGAAATAGTAATTTGGATTACATGACTCATTATACAATTAAATGATATTATATTTAAGAGATGAATTTAAAGTTATCATAAAATTATAAGGGCAAGATAATATATATTCTGGTGTATTTAACCGAGGTTATTATAATTTGGAACACGAAGTATGAATCAAATGTTATAATTTAACTTGACATTGAACAGAGTCTTTAATTGATTTTAACCAATATTAAAAAAAATTGTAAATCAAAGATATAAGTTCCACGAAATAATTGGTATTTGAAAAAAATAACAATCTAATAATATGATGGTAATGATTATGTAGGGTGATCTCTTTTTTTCACATATATATTGCAAGAAGGTAATGATGATGGCATATGTAAATCAACTAGAAGAACAATCACACGCTAGCCATTTATCTCATAGCCATAAAGAGCCAAGATGGGTTATGTACATATAACGGATAACAAGAAATGTCGCATATCAAATAAGTTATGGTTGTATGAACATTAGTATATGAAGTTATATTAGAAGTAGCGTAATTAAATATCCATAGCTATGAAAATCAAGATTCTCATAAAATATCTTCCCAAGTGTTAAAGTACAAAAAGACTATGCCAAAATGATAACTATGAAAGAGACAAGAAAAACAATAAGCAAATATGTACATTATTAGGCTTGAAAAGTAACAAAACACACACCAAAAAGCTATTGAAAAAAGTCTAACACAATTGAGGAAGAAATATTAGGATTTCGGACTCCGCTTGGGTGTTACATAGAATCCTTGACTCGTGCTTAAGAGATTTAAAGTTGCCTTTTAAATCTTCAATGACAGAGATCAAATGGAGAAATAAATTTGTGCATAACGCGAGAATATGATTAATTATGCGATGGGAAAAAATATTGGATCACTCGTGTTGATAACGTGTTAAATTATATGGTGTACAAATTGAATACTAGAGGAGAAAACAAATCTCATTAATTATTATGTAAATAATGAGGGGTCGCCCCTTATTTATGGTGAAAATTGGTGCCACCCAAAAGACTCATTTCTCTAGTAAGACAAGGTTACAATAGTATAGAGTCCTAAATAAATGTGGACAACCACATAGATAAAGATAATTACAATATAATTGAAGTTTTGCTAAATGTCGTGAGCCTTAGAATAGTAATTATGATACTATATATGAGGATACGTGCTCTATGAAATATATGTTGAAACTCTATACTTACAATTTTAGGGTTCCCACGAAGATTTTTTTGAAATAGTAAGGCTTGTATTTTATAAATTTGAAGTTGAACTTTATAAATTTAAAATAAAGTTATGAATAAATAATAGGACCTATTTGATAGCACAATTTATCATCATAAATAAGATTTTTTTCTAATTTTCCATCTTTTAGGTGTCTTTGATATAAGTTATTTGCCTTGGAAAATATAATTTCAACGTACACTAAGTACTAACACCTAAAGTAGAAAAAACTAATTTACCACGGAATTCACATCTTTTAGGTGTCTTTATTTGGTATTCACAATATTTTCATAAATAATGAAGTTAAAATGTAATTTTTAGTGTAGTTGTTAAAATAATGAATATAGATGACATGTGCTTTTATTTTTCTTTATTCCTTAAGATATTAAAAAATAGATATTTATTTTCAATTGTAAACATATTAGTTATGGAAAGGAGAGCACTTTGTCATCTCAACGACGTTATTCCTGTTATGGGTGAATTTTTTTGGCATGATAATTAATTTAGAATAATAACTTGATACGACCTGAAATTCACGATTATCTTGTATTAAATTTACAAGTACTCAAAACTAGGGGTGTTCGCGGTCCGGTTCGATTTTGAGGATTTTTTTTGGACCAGACCAACTTGGTCGGCTCTCTAAAAAATAGATCGAGACCGGACCGATAATGTCGGTTAACTGACCCTAGTCGATTCGATTTTTATAGGGTCATTTCAGCCTAACCTGTCGATCCTCACATTAATGCATTACATCATTTATAATGATAAAAATATACCCGAGTCTATTTTTTTCAAACATTAAAAACTAAAAAATATCAAAATTTTCAATTGTAACAAACCTAGTATTGGATTAAACTATAATTTAAACTAATCATATATTAAAACATATATTTTCACTATTTATCTTATATATATAAATATATATATATATATATATATATATATATATATATATATATATATATATATATATATATATATATATATATATATAGAGAGAGAGAGAGAGAGAGAGAGAGAGAGAGAAGGAACAACTGCGACTCCGGAAAGAATGAGAGTTGTGATGATCTGAGTTGAAATGAGAGGAATTTTTTAGGTTTAGCTTTCCAAATAACTGTGACTTTGCGAGTGTGTGTGTGTGTGTGTGTGCGCACTTTGGTGCGTGTGTGTGTGTGAGAGAGAGAGAGATAGAGAGTGAGTGAGTGAGAGAGAGAGAGAGATTTACTAGAGATGAGTGGAGCAGCAGCGGAGGAACAACAGAGGCAGAATGGGAGAGGAGCGGGAGTGGGGAATAATGGTGTGCGTGTGCTTTCTTAGGTTTAGTAATGTTGTTTATGTTTTGACCACAAAACCCTAATTGTAGTGAATAAAAATCTCACTTTTGGCTAACAAAATAAAAAGTCAATTTAGCCACGAAATATTTCATGATTGACTTTAATTATTTTGTTGTAAAAAAAATCGCACTTTATATCCGAGGCAGGAAGAGATGTCGTTCAATTTTTATTGAACATTTGGAAACGAAATTTGTTAGTTCATGGCCAATATTTATTTAATGACCACAATTTAAACTTCTTTGCTAAAAATGATCATTTAGCCACGAAATCATCTTTGTAGTGAAATAAATCATTGTTAAATGTAATATTTTTTGTGGTATATCTTAAGAGAGTAAGAAAATATAAAATGTAAAATATGAAGTTAGTACAGGACAAATTTATATGCATCCCATGTAACATAAAATAGAAAATGCAATCAAATTTCTAATAGTGAGAATGTAAAAAATGTTAAGCACAAAAAGTATTAAGAATTAATTATTTATTAGTCATTAATATTTGTAATTATGTAAATAGTATCAATTAAGTATTAGAAATTATAAGTATAAAAATAATAATTTATAAAGGATATTATATGGTACAAGTCTAGATCTCAATAAATATAATTAATGTAATTAATTTAATAGAGTTGAGTATATTACTTACACATAAATAATAAATTCAATTTTATAGAAGTATAAAAAGATGCCATACAACAATTGAATTTTGTTAATTTATGGGGTAAAGAAAAAGTTATGGCCACAGTCATTGGCATAAGTAGGGGTGGCAAATTGCGACACGACCCGTTAACCCGACACGAAATCAACACGCTTTAAGCGGGTTTGGGTATAGTCTTAACGGGTTTGGGTTATAAACGGGTGGACTCGCCAGACCCGTTAAGCAAACTAATCGGGTTCGTGTATATTCGCAAAATCCATTTATGATCTGCCAGCCCGTTTATTAAACGAATTAATAACGGGTCGTGTGACCCGTATAAACCTGTTAGACCCTTAAAAGAGAGGGGTATTTTTATATATTTAAAGTAAAAAAGGAATCAAAACAAAATCCTACTTCAATTTTAACATTTCATTTCTCTCATTCACACACACACACCGAACGACTGCCATTTCTCCTTCATCAACACCACCAAACCATTTTCTGAGGGATAAATCTAGGGAGACCCTTTAATTGTACAAACTTCGTAGACACACTGTATTAAAAATTTATATCTTATTATTTTGGGTTCCACCAGAGCATCAACCAATGCATTAAAAATTTGTACTTATTTTTGTCTTATTCAAGGGTCCCAAAATTGTGTACAATTAGGGGGTCTTCCTAGTCTTAGGGGTCGTTTGTTTTTACCTCTTAAGTCTGAATTTGAACCATTCACACTTAAGAGGTATCAAAAAGTGTTTGTTTTTTTAAATGATTAAGAGGTTAACGGTCATATTTGCCTCTTAATGATTAAGAGGTAGAGTTAGGTCTGAAGTCTGAATCTGAAGTCTGAATCTGAAGTCTGAATCAGTCTAAATACATTCATTCAGAAGTATATTCAGACGTAAAAACAAACACATTTTTCAAATTCAGATTTCAGACTTCAGATTTAGTCTTCAGATTTTAGATTCAGACTTCAGATTCAGATAAAAAAACAAACGCAACCTTACTCTTTTTTGAGATGC
This sequence comes from Sambucus nigra, assembly GCA_949130495.1. Taxonomy (NCBI): domain Eukaryota; kingdom Viridiplantae; phylum Streptophyta; class Magnoliopsida; order Dipsacales; family Adoxaceae; genus Sambucus; species Sambucus nigra. The sequence goes on along the minus strand of OX422218.1, from coordinate 252,004,711 downwards.
TGCCATCACCACCGACCGCCGATCTGAGCTTCTTCTGTCATCACCTCAGACCACCGACCCCCAGTAACTTACCTGCTCCGTTTTCGTCTTTCTCCTCTTTTTTTTTCATCTTCGCTCCTCCGATCGGAGCTGCCGCTCCGTTTTTCTCCTCGTTTTTTTCATCTTCGTTTTTCTCCTTTTTTTCATCTTCATTTTTTCTCAACTTCGTTTTTCATCTGGTGCCATAAACGGAGCTGCTGCTGCCGCCATAAACGACCTTCTAATATTTAAAAAATTAATTTCCTACATCTGTTAGTTTTTTCAACTTCTGATATTTTTTTTTTCAACATCGTTGTTCATCTGATATTTAAAATCAATTTCGTTTTTCATCTACACCTAAAATCAATTCATTTTTCATTTACACCTACGTCTATTAGTTTTTCTCCTTTTTATTATTTATTACACTAAAAATTTATCATTTTCTCCTTTTAAAAAAAAATTTTGAATCAGTGTTAGCCTTCTCGTTTTTAAAATTAGAAGTTCTGATATTTAAAAAATCAATGTTGTCCTTTTTTTAAAAATATGATATTTAGAATCAGTGTTGTCCTCTTTTATTCACATAATACTAATTTTTTTTATGCTACATGTTTTTTACATTTTTTCAAATGGAATCATTTGAGGCGACAAATTTGGATAATGTTGACGATAACTTGGATAACACTGAAACTCAATCAACAGATTGTTTGGACTATATTTGAGGAATTACTCATGCCTGATGAGGAAAAAAACTTCAATTGTTAGGATATTGTTATTTAATTTTGGATGAACATTGAAACTAATGAAATGGGTTAACGAGTGAACGGATTAAACGATTTAACGAGTGATATGAATTAAACGGGTTAACGAGTGAAAACGAGTAGTGTCGGGTCACACGGGTTAACACGATTCGTTTAGTTAAACGAGTGAAAATGGGTCGCGCTCTTGTACAAATCCAATTCTCTCTCTCATTTAGTAAACAAATCGTGTATGGATGGAGCCATTTATCACACGATTCATTTATCACCCGACACAAATCCGTCTCGACACGACTCGTTGCCACCCCTAGACATAAGATTGCGAGAGCTTTTGCTCTCCCACAAAAATATTGTAGTGTTGAATATAGTTAAAGTCCCATATAGGTTGAAAGAGAAAGAATCAAGCTCGAATGATTTATAAAATTACACTTTTCATTGAATAAATTAGAAGTCAAGATTCCTGGTCTTTGTTTAAAAGCCTAGAGCATAGGGGGTCTTCTTTTGTTATTTGACCCCACAACACCGTTAAGATCTACTTTTTTTAGCCTAAAAAGTGGAATAGTTGTAAAAATGCGACTTTGACTATTCAAATCCACGTTCGCGAATTTGGCCCCAAATCGCAAAGGGTCGTAAAGGGTTGATGAATTCGCTATTTTGACTAATTGGGGTACTAAGTTCTGGATCAACCTTTGGCAAAAAAAAGAAAAAGGTTATAGATCAACTCAGTCATACTAAACACTCAAAACTAAACTTAACTTTCAAAACAAACCCGCTACAGAATTATAAGATTAATCTCTTTTATGCATGTCCTTATATAAATTACAGAGCCGATTTTTAAGGGAGGCGGAGGAGGCGGCCACCTCGGGCCCCCGATTTTTGATGAATTTTAGGGCCCCCGATTATATATATATATATATATATATATATATAGGGGCGGTAGAGAAACAGAAACCCATAATATCGAACCAACTGCCACTGCCGCCAACTCTTCAATTTCCCAAGATACCAAACTCTTCAAATCCCACACAAGTCAAAGCAACTCTTTAAAACCCACAATATCCCACACAAACAGCATAGGGGCGGTAGAGTCTAGAGTAATCCAACTGGAAACATATATAAGCTATTATATATATATACCCATAAGCCACATAACATATATCATATATTTGAAACACAATAAGCGGCCCAACTCAGATGAGGAAATAAACTCAAATAGGGCGGCAGGGTAGAGATTAAAGGAACAACTTGAGGTGAGGAAATTATGAAATAATTTTTTTTCAGTAATTTTATAAATACATTTTACTTTTGTTTTATCCTTTAGAATTTATATTTTTTTTATTTCAATTGATTGATATTTTACTATTTGACACAGGTTTATTATGAAATAAATTTTTTGGAAGGAGAAGCTGATTAATTTGGATATTTCGTGCTTGGAATATTCTATAATTCGCCAATCAGGTTTTATTGTTCAACTTTATCTATTATCAATTGGGTATTAATTGTTAGTGTATAGTCATGCCTCCTAGAAAGTACGAGTCTGGAGCCGTAAAAAGAAAGAAAAAACAAGAAATTGAAAAAATTTCTCAATCTCAAAAAGGAGCCCTTTATAAGTTTTTGGCGAAAAAAAGTTCGAATAATGATGATGATAATGAAGAAGAATTAAACAAAGAACTTGAAGAGATAGTTGATGAAAATATTCAACTTGGGGGGTGAGAATGTTAATATGGCTAGTGAAGAGGGTGATAAAAATGACGAATATGGGACAACTAATGAGGGTGTTAAAAAAGAAGAATATGGACCGCAAAATATTTTTGACCCTGCAAATTGGGACAAGATTGATCAAAATTTGATAGAATTTTTGGTAGAAAAAGGGCCTTTCAGAGTTCATATTGATTTTCCTAAAGACAATGATGGAAGACATTTTTCTTCTACACACTACACTCGACATTGGTTAAATGGGGAAAAGCATGATAGGAGACGGCTTATATATTTAACCACGTTGGATAGAGTGTTTTGCTTTTGTTGTAAATTGTTCAAGAAAGATGGGAATAACAATCAATTATCTAGTGAGGGTTTTAAATACTGGAAGAATCTTAGTCATAGGCTTCAAAGTCATGAAGAAAGTAATGAACACATAAGTTGCATGACAAATTGGATTGAATTGGAAATGTGATTGCAAAAGCTTGAAGTCATTGACAGGAGTGTGCAAGAGTTAATAATAAAAGAGAGAGAACATTGGAGAGAAGTACTTTTAAGGATTATTGCGGTTGTTAAAACACTTTCTAAAAAAGGGTTGGCCTTTCGTGGCAATAATGAGAAGATTTACGAAGAGAATAATGGAATTTTTTTAAGCTTAATTGAAATAATTGCCGAATTTGATCCAACAATGAAAGAACACATCAGGAGATACCAAAGTGGTGAAGTTCATAAGCATTATCTAAGTCACAATATCCAAAACGAACTGATACAATTGTTAGCAAGTGAGATCAAGGGCGCAATAATTAAAACTCTCAAAGAATCGAAATATATTTCAGTTATACTTGATTGTACTCCTGATGTAAGTCATGAAGAACAAATGTCACTCGTAATACGATGTGTCGATGTTTCAAATAAACCAATAAAGGTTAAAGAATTCTTTTTAGAATTTTTAGTGGTTGATGATACATCAGGATTAGGACTTTTCAATGAACTTGAACGTGTTTGGGGGGTTTTAGGGCTCGATATTTGTGATGTAAGAGGACAAGGTTATGATAATGGTTCCAATATGAAAGGGAAAAATAAAGGTGTGCAAAATAGACTACTTAATGTAAATCCGAGAGCTTTTTACACACCATGTGGTTGCCATAGTCTTAATCTTGCGATTTGTGATATGGCAAATTGTTGTACTAAAGCTATATCTTTTTTTGGGGTGGTACAATGTTTATATACATTGTTTTTTTCTTCTACAAAACGGTGGGATGTTTTCAAAGAACATGTATAAGGTAGTCTCACACTTAAGTCATTGTCACAAACACGTTGGGAAAGTCGTGTTGAAAGTGTTAGAGCAATCAGATATTAGCCTATGAAGATTAGGGATGCATTAATTCACTTGGCCAATATCGATGGAGATCCAAAAATTAAAAGTGAAGCTGGGTCCCTAGCAATAAATGAGATGGAGAATTTTGAATTTTTGTTAGGCATGGTTATTTGGCACAATATATTATTTGCTGTTAATTCTGTTAGCAAAGTTTTGCAGAAGGAGGACATGCAGATTGATGTTGCTATACTTCAATTGAAAGGGCTTATTTCATATTTTGAAAATTATAGAAACACTGGTTTTCAGGAAGCCATGAGCGAAGCCACAGGGATTGCAACTGAAATGGGAATTGAAGCTATTTTTAAAGAAAAGCGTATCATTCGTAGAAAGAGGAAGTTTGATGAGAGCACAAGCGAAGAGGATACACTTTCATCCGAAGAATCATTTAGAGTCCATTACTTCTTATATGTAGTGGATCAAGCTATTTCTTCACTTACTAGTAGATTTGAACAGTTTCAACATTATGAAAAAATCTTTGGGTTTTTGTTTGATATAGAGAAGTTGAACTCTCTATCTGTTGAAGATTTAAAAACTCTTTGTATCACTCTGGAAGCTTTTTTAAATCATGGAAGCCATTATGATATTGAGGGGACATATTTATTTTCAGATTTAAAGTTGTTGAGATAGTTTTTACCAAAAGAGGCTAAAAGTGAGGTTGATGTGTTGAACTATTTGCAAAGGGTGGATGGTACTTTTCCAAACGCGTGGATTGCTTATCGAATATTACTTACCATTCCCGTCACTATTGCCTCTGCAGAAAGAAGTTTTTCGAAGTTGAAATTGATCAAATCTTACCTTCGGTCAACTATGTCTCAAGAACGATGGAATGGATTGGCTTTATTATCAATTGAGAAAGACATGGTGGAGATGCTTGATTATGCCGGATTAATTTCTCACTTTGCTTCAAAAAATGCTAGAAGAGCTCACATCCAATGATATGTTGTTATGCTTCCTTAATTTGTTTTTCTTTTGGAAAGGAGAGTATAAGAGAGTGATTTGTAGACTTTTATGCTTGATAATAATAAAAAGGTAGTTTTGTTTTGAGTAGTAAATATTTTTTTAATTTATAAATTAAAAAATAAATATCTTATTACATATGGGGTCCCATTTCAAGAGTTCGCCTCGGGCCCCTAACATCTCGGGACCGGCCCTGATAAATTACTGTAACTTGCTACCACTCAAAGAAGTTTAAATTCCCCGACCTTAGATGCAGGTTCCACATGTAAACCTTTGACATGACACAATGTAGTCTGCTAGCTGGGGTTGGGGTGTAATCAAATAGCCTAATCCATAAGTTTATATTACAAGGCAATACAACAAACTTTATTACTTCCAAACAAAACAAGTTACTCAGCCAAACCTTTTGGCCTAAAACATTATTACAATTTAAACAACAGAGAAGGGGAAAAATATCTTCAGCTAACATAGTCTTCTACTTCATCTCAGAGATTGAAAAGCCGGGCATGTCAAAGGAGGATGCAAACTTCTCAACATCACCCTTGAGGTCCTCAATGTATTTGTTGTTAACCAGGCCTTTGTTGAAGTCCTTGAGGAGCTTTCCATGCTCCTTTTGAAGGTTCAATGCTAAATTCACAGCTCGATGAAGGAACTCTGCAATTTGCTCGAAGTCCTTCTCAACTAATCCTCTTGAAGTCATTGCTGGTGTACCTGTCCCAACCAAAATTTTCATTAATTGTTATGTAATCAACTATAAAAAACACGTAAGAACAATGCTTGACATGCAATATACTTCACACAAAATTATTCCACAAACTTATGAGTTTTGATTGATAATAAATTAGGTCCCACTAATAAATAGTTTACCTCTATTCAATTTACATAAAGACACGTATCTTTTTCTTTTTTTTTTTGTATCTAGCATTATTGTGAGGGAAATTAGTATATTAAGTAACCACACCAGCTTACTTTTACAAAATACAAATTCTCAACTTTATATATATATATATATATATATATATATATATACAACACTGCTCTTGTGCGGATTAGTCAGCATTTTAAAAGTGCAGACCAGACACATATCACCTAACGGTGAGCCCCAAAAAGAGAGAGAGTGTGTCTGTAATTTAACCGATAATTTTTAGGCTTATCGTCAGGTACGTGTTCAGTCCGCACTCTTAAAATGCGGACTAGTCCACAAGAACATTATATATATATATATATATATATATATATATATATATATATATATATATATATATATATATATATATATATATATATATAGAGAGAGAGAGAGAGAGAGAGAGAGAGAGAAGCCCTCTCATGTAAGGACTTCTTATAGTGTAGACTCCGGTACATACCATTTTTTTAAAATAGTAATCTCCAATTTTTTTCACCAAAAAATTCAATAAAAAAACCGTTGAGATGAAGTGATATGTAAAAAAATGGTATAAATATGCATTTTCGACCGTTGAAATGTTGGCGATCATCTCACCCTCTTTTTGATTGAATTTTTTGATGAAACTTTATGGATATGATCTCGATAGTGAGAAGATCATATCCATAGAGTTTCATAAAAAAAATTCAATCAATAAAGTCGTTGGCGCCGACCCAACATTTCAACGGTTGAAAATGCATATTTATACAATTTTTTTACATATCACTTCATCTCAACGGGTTTTTTATTGAATTTTTCGACGAAAAAAATTGGAGATGATCTTTCACCATGGAGATCATATCCATAAAGTTTCATAAAAAATTCATTTTTTTACTATTTTAAAAAAATGGTATGTACCGGAGTCTGCACCATAAGGAGTCCTTACAGGAGACTTTCTGTATATATATATATATATATATATATATATATCCGCACTCTTAAAATGTGAACTAGTCCACACAAGAGCATTATTATATGAATAATGCTATGAGTACAAAATAACTCTCCCAAATGTCCCCCAAATCTGATGTGGATGCCACGTCATTCTCTCACATGCCTGTCATTTATTGCCATGTGGTGGGGGTCCCGCCAGGGCACAAAAACCAAGTCATTTTGGGGGACATTTGGGGGAGTTATTTTGGGTATGTAGCATTACTCTTATTATATATGTCTATATATATATCCGCACTCTTAAAATGCGGTCTAGTCAACACAAGAGCATTATTATCTCTCTCTCTCTCTCTCTCTCTCTCTCTCTCTCTCATAACAACCCGCCTTTTTGGAGACAATTAAATTCCATAATTAAATATAAATTGGAGATTTGAGGAATTTCCCGAAATAGTGATTTTTGGGATTTTCGAGGATTTAATGATTTTCCATGGATGTTGAAATTACTTTTGGGACTATATAGGTCGCAATAATTTAATTATATGTCGCCGTGGAGAAAATTGACAAAAAGGTTAGATTTTAATTGGAAGATTTGCATTTAGTTATATTGGGTTAGAATAGTGATTTGCGATCAAGTACCTCGGATGGAAATTTCGACTGCGCCATGAGTCTCGGAATGTCCGAGATAGTTGGAAAAGAGTGTCCGATTGTCGAAATTAAGTTTCGGAGAATTTTTTAGTTAAACGGGCTCGTAATTGAGTAAATGAGTCGTTTTTGGATTTTTAGGGGTTAAACCCTTTCTTCCTGTATAAAGAGGGAGAGGGGAAGAGAAAAGAGAAAGAAAGAAGAGAGAAGAGAAGGAAGAGAGAGAGGAGGAAGAAAAGAGGAAAAGGGGGAGATTCCGGCATACCTCCGCGGGATTCGGCTCGAGGTCGTCGGATTATATCCACGAGGCAAGTGTTTACTTGCTTTATTTCCATTTTTGCATAAATATCTCATACCGTAGTTTGGTATAATTAAACCCTAAAGATTTTTGGTGGGGTATTCGTGGATAAAACGGGTTTTCGGGAGTTAAAACGAATAAACCCCTAAAATTTAATAATTGGAGAAACTTAGGTTTTAACCTAAATTGTTGGGTGATTTCGGGTTCTAGGATGTTTAAAACCCGTATTATAAGTGTATTTGTTGTTGGTTTGAGTTGTAGGCCGTTGGGTGAGGAGATGGAAGCTTGGGGAAAGCTTCCATGGATGAAACAGCTTCTCGGAGAAGAAGCTGCCTGCCATGATCGATCGATCGATCATGGGGGTTCGATCGATCGAAGCCATCTATCGATCGACAGCCATGGGTCGATCGATCGACCCTTGCTGAAAGATGGAAATTTTTCTAGGATGTTTTGGATGGGATAGATTCCAATTCATCTTGTTTCGAGGTTAATTATGTGATAACATAAGGGACCTTTTAGGACTATATGATCCATTGATTAAAGGAAATTAGGAGGCTTAAGTGAGGGTTTTAAATGAATGACCCTTAACTATATTTTCGAGGAAAATAGAATAATGGTAGAATTTAATGGTTTAGGGTTCCTAAAATATGTTGGGGACTTTAAGTGATTAATTGGACTAGATGTGGTCCTTGGGTTTATGGAAATGAAATCCACGACCCACTAAATTTAAGGTTATTCGGGAAAGAAATCCCTAAGTAATTGTTTTGGGCTTTTAGTCCTATATGATTTATGAGTATACGAAAGCATACTCATATTGATCTTGGTTGGGTGAATCCTATGAGTGGATTAGAATATATTTGGGGAGTATAGTTATATATTCGCTAAAGGAAAAATGGTATAATTGGAGATATCCAAATGAATCCTTATATGGGATTTAAGTATGTATTAATTATTAAAGTAAGAAATACTTTGAGTTTAGTATCATGCATATATGAATGCATGATTATGATTCTTTGAGAGAATCTTTGGGATTATTGGTCATCGATAGATGGTTTGGCAAATATGGCCATTTTTATATATTCAGGGAGGAAAATATGGTGTATGTATACTATATGATTCGAGTATATATATAATTTGAGATAAAGGATTTTGAAAATAAAATATGAATATTTTCAAAATGGGAAAAAGGTAAATGATTTTCATAATTAATAAATTATGGTTACACACCTCCCTAAATCGCTATCATAATGGAAGTTGCGTGCGTATGGTGATGCCCCCTGGCTAATGAATGCAGGGTGGCTATAGTCCTATAGGCCATATGAGCGATTATTGTTTACTGCGCTGGTTAGGAGCTTCTGGGTGTGGTCTTGACTTTCCCGCATGCATATGGCCGCTTCCCGACGTTGGTAGGTTCCCAAGTTGTCTTGTTTGATAGGCCCTAAAAGATGATAGCCATTTAGGGGTGCTTCCAGTTGGGAAACCCGGAGGGACGGTCTTAGTTTTATTAAAGCAATTTATGATAATAAATTGGCTTTATTTTACATTTCCTGAGTATAAAAAGGGAAATGGGATAAAGGTTTTGGCTTCGGTGACACTCCCGGATGGAAGAAGGGTTGTGGAAGCATATGGTATGATCAAAGCATTTTTATGATAATGAAAATGGCTTTGAATACATTTCCTGAGTGTAAAAAGGGAAATGGGATGATATAAAATGAAAAAGCATTTTTATGATAATAAAACTGGCTTTTAAAAGTATATGATTTGTTAAAGCAATTCATGATAATGAATTGGCTTTTATATGTACATTTCCTGAGTATAAAAAGGGAAATGGGAAATTTTGAGAAAAATGAAAGTATTGATAAATACTTGATATATGAACCCTCAGTCCGGGAGATAGATCCGGATGTTTATGGTAAAATGTATATATATATATGGATGAATCGAGTACCGAGGGTCTAATGGATCCCGATGATCGACCTTGCCGCATAGTAATGTATCGTGGGGGTTCCTTGTTTGGATTTCGCTTCGCGAGACACCCCACACACGAATATGACAATGTGTTGAGACTGGGGAGAAGTTTCATCCTTAGTGCTCTTATATTGATATTTATTATATGATATAAATATATATAGATATATATTCTCTACTGAGGGACTGGCGGATCTCGACGATCGACCGTGCCGCGTAGTAGTGTATCGGGGGGTTCCTTGTTTGGATTTCGCTTTGCGAGACACCCCACGCACGAACATGGCATAGCGTTGAGACTGGGGGTGAAGTTTAGTCCTTAGTACATTGCTTGAACTAACTAGGGTTGATAGTGGGTTGGGTGATAGACTAGTTTAGCAGGGTAGCTTGACTAGAATGTTTAGAGGTATGCGCTAGGAGTTCACTGTTAGCGGAGAGGTGAGGGGTATCTCATGGGAGTGCGATACCAAACTTAATTATGAGATAAAACCTTTTTCTAAAAATAAGGCATTTATGCACTTGCTAAATATTTTCAAAACTCGGGCTCTGAACCGTTTATCTACTTTTCTTTCTTGCTATATTATATATATATATATATATAGGTGTCCAGACACAGGGACGCCTGAATGACACTTCTTTCGAGTCAGACATCAGCTGCAGCAGCTGTGGATGCGTGCAAGATTCTTGGTAGACGCTTTCATTATTGTACTCTAGATATGACGTACTATATAAATATTCGGGCCAATGGTCCAATTGCATTTATTTATTCTTTTAGAGCATCAATCGATATGGTTGTATATTTTGACCGAGTGTTCGGTTATTTTATTTCATTTCAGTTTTATTTCCGCAAAACTGTGTGGATGTTTTATTTACAGTTGTTAAAAAGAGTAGTAAAGTTAAAATTTTGACACCGGTCTAATAGGTTATTAGTAATTAAATGGATTTTCAACAATGATGCTAAGAATGATCCATATGAGACTCCTGTTTTAATTTAATATTGGAGTGATCCCCCGGTATCTTATTAGGCGGGGTATCACATCTCTCTCTCTCTCTCTCTCTCTCTCTCTCTCTCTCTATATATATATATATATATATATATAGTATTGCTCTTGTACGTGCCAGACTGCATTTTAACAGTGCGGACTGGATATTAAAAATTATCGGCTAAATTATAGGCACTCTCTCTCTCTTTTCTGGGTTCACCGCCAGTTAACACATGTCCGGTCCGCACTCTTAAATGCGGACTCATCCGCATAAAAGCAATTTTTTATATATATATATATATATATATGTTCCAAAATTCCATTTTAAGAACCATACTAAGCTTTTGATAAACAGTCCAATTCAACCATCCCTATAATATTTACCCTTCTGGCCCTCTTACTTGGTGGAAAAACATTTTCATTTTCTTGTGGATGTAGGACTATTAAACCGAACCATGTAATATGTGTCAATTCTATGCTCCTTTGTGCGTGAATTTGCATTCATTTTACTCAAGTATTATCAATGACCAATCTCCTTATTGATTAAATAAAAAGCGAAAATTACAGAAGACCCCATACTTTCTCGAGTTACCAACTCACCCGCGTCATCATTCAGACCAGGTGAACTAAGAAAGTATGGGGGAATTCCTTACCAATTCGAACACCTCCAGGAGCCAATGCACTGCTGTCACCGAAAACAGCATTCTTGTTCACAGTAATGTTGCATAAATCGCAAAGCTTTTCAACTTTGTTGCCTGCACAATTCAACCAGCATAGGTTAGCAGTAATAGTAAGGAAACCTCTTATGAGAAACACTAATGCTAGATTAAATGATTCATAAATACCAGTCAAGCCGAGAGGACGTAGGTCCCACAGAACAAGGTGATTCTCTGTCCCACCAGTGACAATTTTGTAATTCTTGCTCATCAGGTAGTTCCCAACAGCAACTGCATTGGCCTTGACTTGCTTAGCATAGGCTTTGAATCCAGGGCTTGCTGCCTGCTTCAAAGCTACAGCCAGAGCGCCTATTTGATGATTGTGAGGTCCACCTTGTAGGGAGGGAAAAACGGCAAAGTTGATTTTGTCTTCAAAGTCATACACAGCATCCTCTGGCTGGCCTTTTTTGGGTGGCTTGGGTCCCTTCCTGTAGAAGATCATACCAGACCTCGGTCCCCTCAAGCTCTTGTGTGTTGTGGTTGTCACAATATCACAGAACTCAAAGGGGTCTGCAGCTTCCTGTGCAATTGACAACAAGATAATATGTGAAGGAATTATTAGGGAAAGAGCTCCGGAACAACAAATTCAAACTTCTGTGGGCCAAACTTAATAGATGCACAAATAAATCAAAAAATCATATACTAGCATTAGTATCTAACTGCTTGAACATGTTATTCCAACATTAATCTTAACAGGTACCATAAGATGACGTGGATATGAGAAAGACAAAGAAGAGAAAGGGAAAACAATAATGTTGTGGGTTTGGAAAACTTATTGCACAGAATGCTACTGAGTAAATTATTTTTTTTGTATAAATTTAAGTAATGATGCATTCCCTTACATGTTTTCATCTCTTATGCGCAAGGACCCTCTCATGAGTCATGTGGAAGTGTTTCTTAAACTTATGGGAGTCATATTCTTGAAGGTTTACTCTCTTACTATTTCTTATGTTCACATTAGTTTAGAAAAAATAAAATAAATTTAATTGTGACCAAAATGGTGCTTACAATTCGTAGTGGCCCTGGCATTACTCTTAGATATTCTTTCATGACCTGATATCTTTTTGTTGGAACGAAAAACTTATGGCCATCCAACTTACACTATTTTCACAACGAACGAATTACCTAGTAACATAGATACAGAGTCCAGAAAAGGTAATCCAAATTCCAAATTCCAAATTCACACATGCAACTTTGACAAATCTTTCTTAATACACTTTCGTAAAGACTAATGCCAAAACCATCTTTCTATAACAAGTTTTTACCAAAAATACCACCTCTAAAATATTTTTGAAACCAATCCTCCAATAAGGACGGATGTAGAAAATCTTGCACATTTTCTCAAAAGTTCATCTAGCAAGGAAGACGTATAAGAAAATCACATTTTTCAAGATGATCAATAATTCGTGGCTTGTTTGGAAATTTTTTATAGGTGAGTTTATATTTTTTCACAATTTTTGGGAGCCAAAAGGAAATATAAAACTTTATATATTTTCCAATCCACCTTTTGCTTTCTTAAGACCACCCACAATGGGTTTCTTCAAAAGAGTGCAAAACTAGACATTTAGCTGTAGGATAGATGGTCAAGTTTGCAGTGGGAAGATTAAAAGTCTCTTCCACGCTTAACACTTTAGCGTGGGAGAATAAAACTTTATTTTTAAGCACTTAAAATTGAATTACGCATGAGTTTTTTTATGGCGCTCAAAATAATTTAGTGGGTGGAGGGCTTCCGCACTAAACTATTTTGCACGGAGACGCAGTGGACGTCTAGTTTTACACAACCTATAGGCTATCCTCATTTATACCGTGTAAGATGCATCTTTCGTCACTGAGTGTGAGAAATAATTGTGTAAATCGACACATTGACCTGCCGCCCAACACATGGCAAAAAAAACTAAAAAAATCATACACATGCATCAATAACATTAATATCCAAACATATAATCACCAAATATACCTGTGCAGCAACAAGCCCACTAATATGAGCCATATCACACAACAAATACGCCCCACACTTATCAGCCACCTCCCTCAACCTCTTATAATCCCAATCCCTTGGATACGAACTCCCTCCACAAATAATCAACCTAGGCCTAAAATCCATCGCCTTCTCCTCCATACCATCATAATCAATATACCCACTCTTGGGATCCACCTTATACGGCAAACTCTCAAAATAAATAGACGTAGCAGATATCTTCTTCCCATTAGAAGTATAATACCCATGCGTCAAATGCCCACCCGAAGGCAAATCCAAACCCATAATCCTATCATGCGGATTAAGAATAGCAGTGTAAGCGGCAAAGTTTGCTGGGCTACCAGAATAAGGTTGGACGTTGACACCCCATTTGGTGGGGTCTAGACGGTAGGTTTGGAGAGCACGTGTGCATGTGAGGTTTTCGATTTGGTCGATGTGTTCGTTACCACCGTAGTAACGGTTGCCTGGCATGCCTTCCGAGTATTTGTTTGTTAAGGGACTGCCAAGGGCCTGCATAACGGCTAATGAGGTGAAGTTTTCGGAGGCGATGAGCTCGATGCCGTGGGATTGGCGGTGTTTTTCTTTTTGGATGAGGTTGTGGATCTCGGGGTCGATGGTGGCGAGGGGGGTGTTGCCCCAAACGTTGACGGGATCCATTGCAGAGAGAGACAGAGTTAGTGTACGATGTTGGACAAAAGGTCGAGAAATGAAACATATGTATGCATACATGAGAGAGAGAAGAGTTGGGCAGTTTGTTTCGCGGGTTTTTGCGGGGGATGTTGTGGTTGGGAAGAAGCGTGGAATGGTTTCAAGGTCATTTTTGTGTCAAACTTCATCGAATAATGATACAGTCCCCGAATGGGACTTACCGAAAATGACAAAATAATTTTGACCCTTCATTTATTTTAAAAAATAATGTATTATATTTCTAAAATTATGATTTATTTTAAATTAAAATTAAAAGATATTTTTTTAATTTTTTAAAAAATTATTTTAAATTGATAAATAATTAGAGTTATGATTTACTTTAAAATTAAATAAATTTTATATTAAATTAATATTTAATGGATCAATTAATAAAAAGTCCTCAAATATTTTTTAATACACATTTAGTTTTTTTTTGTTCCAAAAAGTCCTTAAACACAAATTTTACTAATATTCTCTCATTTTTAAAGGCACGTGCCAACGTCATACATTGAGTGTTTTTATGTTGTGAGAAACTTTTTGGAACATAGTTTTTTTATTCCGAAAAGTACTCAAACACTAATTTAACTAATCTAATAACATAATATAATTTTGGTGTCTCTTTAAAGAGGAGATTGACACGTGGCAACATTACTAATTAACACGTGGCAACATTATTAATTATACTTATTTTTATGCAACACCTCTTTAAAGAGGAGATTGACACATGGCAACATTATTAATTATACCTATTTTTATGCAACCCAAATCGCGTGAGGCTGACACATGGCGATGTATTAAATATCATTAGAGGTATGAAGATGTATCTATGATTTGTTAACGTAATTCATGTACGTGACCTTGGGTACAGTGTTTAGTATTCTTTCATTACCAATACTTCTTTGTTTAGTATACCAAGAGACAACATGCTGCAATTAATATCCTCAATCTTCGTTTTTTCCATCCGTCCCTTCTCCCTCTTTGTCCCTTTTGCTTTTTGGGTTTTTCAATTATCTCTCTCTCTCTCCATCCTTCTGAGTTCCACTGGTCGGATGAGCAAAGACACAGAAATTTGCATAAATGATATATATATATATATATATATATATATATATATAATATGATGAAAGAGAAAATGGATTATAGAGATATATATATATATGTTTATATAGAATGATATAAGAGAAAATGAATTATAGAGATGACTCTGCACCCATGTTCTGACTTTATTTAGTTTTTAATGTGATGCTTACAGGAACTATACTATTCATACTTGCATAGGTACGTTCAATAACGGCTATTTTAGGTTAATTAATCAACTCTTTCACCCTTTTTCCTTGCTCAAGTCTCAACTTCTGTTATTTTCTTTACCTACCACTGCATTTTGATGTGTGCTTTGACAGTTATATGAGTAACGACAACGGTGGGCGGGGAAGCACCTGGGCAACGTTATCCAACAGTAGTAACGATGGCGTCCCAATCGTTGGGGCGAAGTTAGCCTCGGCGGAGAGCGTACAATCTTTCTTTATAGGCTTCGATTAAGGCTAAGGCTTCCTCTTGGGTCTAGCAGGGTGGTTTGTCGGATGAGATAAGGCGGTCGAGATTTTCTTGGTGGTAATTGGGTTTGTGGTTGATGGGAGAGAGATGAGAATCGATAGAATGGGTATTAAATGTAAAAGTGGGTGAGTGGATGATGATGATGACGGTGATAGTGATGCTAGCGTGCACGCGGATGTGCATTGCACCCAACAACTCCACCAATCCACCACATTTGTTTCTTCAACTAAATAGGCATGCAAGTTTATGATTTTCAATTCGGATTCGTTTTGCTAGATTTTATTACTGTAGTGTTTTGCTATATCATGAGATCTGATGCTTGAACAAAGACATGATTGACTTTTTTTGTTACATGTTTTTATTATGCGATTCAAATGTTTGTGTGTGTTCATACATCTTATGGATTATTAATGTCAACAACATCCATGTAATAAACTTCCACTCATCGACTATCTTTTAGTTTTAATATGTTTTGTGGGCTTGATTAAAAAGAGATGACAAGGATGAAGCTTCTTATAGAAACGCGTAAATTGAACTAAAAAAATTATTTTTTACGAAGAACGTTTATGAACTTTGTTTCATTCATAATGACTCTTGAAAATTAAGTCTCTCCTAAAGATCTATAAGTAAAATTTCTAAGTTTGTAAATACATAATTTTATGTAACCGTGCTAAAATTTCATGTGTGTTAAATTTTTCCACATATAAGTCAAAAATTTGCATTAAACGATTGTATGTAAATCTGCAAATCGCCCGCGCATCGTGCGGGGATACAATCTAGTATTCTCTTATTTTTAAAGGTCCATGTCAGCGGCACACATTAAGTTTTTTATGTGATGAGTGACTTTTTGAAACATAGTTTTTTTATTTTTGTCGTGAGGAACTTTTTAATAGTAAACATAGTTTTTTTGTTTAAAAAAAATATTTACTTTAATTTTAATAAATAAAAAACTGTTTAATTTAATGTTTTAGATTCACGACTGATTAGTGCCGCTCGCGCGAACCTACATTCCCAGACCAATATCGTTTATTAAATGTGGGTCAGCGTCAGCGGCACTAATGAATCGCGAATCTAAAACATCAAATTAGCAGGTTATTTTTTTTTTTATTAAAACTAATTTTATCAAAAAAAAAACTCGTATCATGCGTTAGCTAACATATTTTAATTGACATTAGATAGGACATAAAACTTATTTTATCAACAAAAAAAACACCCCCAAAAAATGTGTTAAAACTGTTTTTTACAAAATAAAATATTACCTTAAAAAATTACTACCGAAATAATTTATGTTGCGGCATGTCGTGTTTTAATTAGGTTATGTTCGTATTTGGTAAAAAAAATCGTTTTTTGTCGCATTTAATTGGGTCTGATTCGGGTTATTTTAATTTAGTCATGTTCGTGTTCTTTTTTTTTTTTATAAAAACACATTTTTTTTTATAAAAGCACAACCTTTTTTTTTTATAAAAATACAGTTTTTTTTTAGAAAGACATAATTAATTAAACAAATGAGGTGCCAGCTGGGATGGGGGCTTTCGGTTTGGAATGGGGATAGAACTTTCGGGGAGTATAGCACTACTCAACTTCATCACCAAGTTTTACGCAAAACATAGAAATGGAAATATTAAAGTGATAATAGTTAATAAATGATTTCAAAGTTTATTTATATACGATTACGTCAAGTCACCCCATGCCACACTATTGTGTATTTGAAATTTTTTTAAAGATTATTTTATATATTTTTTTATAAATATTTAGTTGATGAATTGTATTTCTAGTGACAATTATAAATCAAATAATACAACATCACATACAATAGTACCAATTCACGAAACACAATAGTACGTCAGGAACAAAATTCTAAAATATATCGTTCCCCTAAAATAAATGTTATATTATAAAATTTATAACATCAATTTGATAAAAATTGGACATATTGCAAAACTCTAAACAATAATTAATTTTACCACCTCAATCATTATAAAGAACAACCACTCCAAACAATAATAAAAAAATACCTAATAAATTGAATCAAACCCTAAGCAAGAAGCAAGACACCAAATCAAATTATATTAATTGAACCATCGTAATAAATTATACCAAACACTAATTTAAATAATAACGAAACAATTACGTTAAAGAGAAAGTCTTTTTCATTGTGATCCAACCAATCCAAGTTCTTATGACACCCCGCCTATTTTAATCACGGCTGATTGGTCCTTTATCAAAATAAACAGGAATCTCATTTGGTTCATTTTTAGCGTCACTGTCGAATTTTTTTCAAATTTCTAACCACCTATGTTAAATTAAGTCGGTGTCAATTTTATCTTTCATTAACGTAACAACATGCGAAAAAATAGAAATATAATACCCTATACACAATAAATATAAGAGTCTGAATCATCACATGATAGATAGATAAATATAAATTCCGAATAAACCATCGGTTCCAAAGTAATATCCAATCCACAACTCTACGAAAATAAGACTGAATCCCAATACATAGTTTAATGAATAAAATTAAAATAATGCATCAATAGAAGGGGCAACATGCCCAAATAAAAGACTGAATCATAAATCCTAATCTAAGAATAAATAATTAAAGCCTTTAGGCAAACTCCTGCAAGCCTCCACAAATACTGCAGTTACGCATCCCTGGAATGAGTCATCAAGCTTGGTGTCCCTATGGATGGATACCTAAAATATTTTGGAAAATATATTTGACACGGATCAGAGCCCAAAACCGTTGAAAAATATTTAACAAGTATTTAAATTGCAGTTATAAAAATAGTCATTAGACACACGCGTTAGTCCAGCATACACTCTTTTGAGTTCCTCATCTCTCATCTATAGTGCACACCTAACGTCTCTCATTTTACCCACCTAGCCATGCTACCCAGCTTAACTAGGTCTCAGTATCTAACTAACCACACTAGGTTTAGCTCTCCGCACCACCTATACGATATGCTACCGTTAAGCCAATAATTCATATTAGCCAAATTATTATTATTATCGCATCATCTATTTAAGTTTTCTCATACTTAAATTACTTTTAGATATACACTATCTATCATTTCTACCATAAACCATAAGTAAAGTATCCACACTTTTATATACATGTCACATGATAATATATATACGACTACAACATCTCCTGGAATGATAACTGCGATGCAAGCATACTCTGCTATCAAGTCCGTATACCTCTCGTATCAAATCAAGGACTACCGGTTCGAAATGTCTCCTCGAGCCATAAATCAAATAACACATAATGGAGGTCCACATAGTTCTAGCCTTTGGAATACGCACATACCTGACGTACCCAAATGACCTGCCAGCCCCACTAATACACAAGTTCTATGTTTTGGGGCACATATTCAGACCTCATTGGAATCGTTAAGGTAGGATCGCCCTTTGTGCGGAACCTCCGTGATAGAAAGTAGCGTAGATATGCTCACACATATAATAAAGTACATAATAGGTATCCACATAGCCAATATATATATATATATATATATATAGTATAGGTATACACACAACCTATAACATACCCCCGTACGTAGTATTTACACCTCTCGAATACTCAACGTACTAGTAATTAACACATATTATTATTTTCATATTTTTCGAGTGTCGCTCACTATCCGAGGGGTCCCCATTATCCCTTAAGTAAATTTCAGTAGTAAAATGTCACTCTCCTACTAGTATTGATCTTAGGTTATAGTTTACCCTTCCCGTAACCCCAATTGTGCATTCACGATACATATCTTAATCGGTTAGCTATCCTAATCTCAATTTTACCCTTATTGAGGTTAACCGAGCCCTAACTAAATGCCTACTGACCTTATCTAAGTCTTTATATAATTACTAAACTATCACCAAAGTTTCCCGTAATTAATTCCGAGGGAAAATATAACTTAAAAGAAAATTTATCAAATCTGTGAAAAATTACCACTTAAGTCATTTAATTCAAGACTAAACAGTTTAAATGGATCCGAATAGTTTTTTGAAGAAACTCTTTAATCAAAACAAACAACTAACTGATCGTGTTGGAAATCGAGCATCCGTGTAAATACGCTGGTCGTTGTTATCGGCTTCCAACATGATACAAAAAAAAAAACCTAAACCTTAACTACACTCTTGCGGAGTATAGTGGCGAGTCTAGGTATCGAATCCACAAGGAATGTTTGATAGATTTTAATTGATTTATTACTTCAAAAAATAAAGTGTAAAAGATGATGATTGAGTGATAAAGGAAAAAGGGAAAAATAAAGAAGTTAACTAAAACTAATTGGAAAATTAAGCTAGAGACACAATCCCCCAACCCTAGAGTATTGATGGTATAAAACTAATCATAAATTTAAGCGATTAATTAGACCCAGAATTTAGTACTCCCAAGCATTACATATAGGAGGTTCAAGCTCGCACCATACATAATCAGAGGACGAGTAAATCGGTATTGCGATAGTTACACTCGAACTGCATTATGAAGCATCCCGGTTACCCTGAAGCAAACGAGATCCAAAGATCTACAATTGTCGCGTTTCTACGCAATACGGTCGTAATAAATCATTAAATTTAGAGGATTAATTTTATACACATGCAACTACCACATCAGGCTTGGTTCATGCATCCCAACCTTTAAAAACCTAGCCTAACATGGTGAAATCAATGAAGACTACTTTATCTACGTTGCATGAACTCATAATTGTTTGGAAAGAGAGATTAAATATGAGAAATAATAATAAAAGTGCTGGAAAAAAAAGTTACCAAGATTGAAGAACAAGAACAAAAATCAAAGGTTGAAGAAAAACCGGAAAAACTCTTGAATTAAAGGTGCAAAATATCTAGATTCTTCTCCTAGATGTTCCTACTTGTTATGGAGCTTTTACATGAAATAAATCTGAATAAAAAGAGTCCTAAAGACTAAATATATAGGCTAGAGTTCATTTAGAAGAGTCCCCAAAATATAAAACTCTTTTGGCTAAAAGATAAGCACAAAATAAAAATCTCGTACCTGGCAATTTGTCACACTTAGAAAGCATGACTACTTTTGTAACGAATATGGAGCGTGACAAATGGGCGAACCGGTTCGGGTTCTAGGTGTACCGGTTCGGGGGAACTTGCTGGTTTTGGGCCTCTTTTTCATTTGAATTTCTGGATTTCTTTCTCAATCTTCAAATGGGCATAACTTCTTCACCGTAGCTCGGATTGGGGTGCCGTTTTTTCCAGTTCTCTTGTAATTGAAAGATATTCAACTTTCTATTGGCCCCACCTCCAGAATAAGGCTAAAAATTTACAAAAATGCCCTTCAACTCCTCGATTCTTGGTTTCTTTCACTATTTTGAGTTCTCTTTTCCATCTTTCTTGCATGAAATACCTGTAAAATACATAAGAGATACATAAAATATGAAATACTTGCCAAAAAGGGTTAGTAGCATAAATATGAGACAAATCCAAGCTATTTACACCGCACGGGATCATAAAAATACCGAAATTAAGGGGATAAATGTGAAGAATTTATGCCAAATCAAATCTCCCTAACTTAGAACTTTGCGTGTCCCGAGCAATGTAAAAGAAAAAGAATAAAGGTCCCAACTCTTCTAAATACTTTATTGGGATAGAATACCTCTTTCGTGGTCAAGCGATTGCATTTAGCATATGCAACAAGTCGTTAAACCACTAGGTTACCCTAGTAGGACGAGTTGTGTCTCGTGAGGGTTTGCAGTGAATATACCCACAAAATTCGTTATTGACTCAAAGAAACATCAAAATACTTAAAAATTATAAAATTTAAACTCCACAAAAATGGTCACCTTAAAATCTTATTTAAGAGTCTCAAGTCATAGTATGTTTGTGTGCGAAGCCAATAATTGAACCGTTAACTTCCACCGATTGATCATTACGTTACTTTCCGAAAATTCGTTTTGATTCAAATGCTCACGGGATGCTCTCTCAAACGAATCTCTCGGAATGTGGCTATTCTCTCGGTGTGCATGATTTATAAAGAGTAAATATAATGGATACAAAGTCACGCACACAAATTGAAAGACGGAAATTTTTGGGTGAAAAGAACTCTTCATCAGAATACGGTCATAGGAAAACGGAAAACATCATCTCTTTTTCACGCCATGTAATCTCTTTTATTATCTTTTGGTGTCTTAGCTCTCGACGCGGTAAGTAATTTCGCAATTCGAACTCGGTTAGGACCTTTTCGGGTTTTAAGGTGTAATGGGTACAAGGAAATGCATTTGAAAAATTTGGAATTGGAAACTATTTTTAAGATGTCCATGAGTGCTTTTCTGGGCTTTTGCTCATTTTTTTTTCTTTTTCTATTTTTCACGCTTTTCTTTTCTTGCTAATTTTTTTTAGCATTTCTATTCTTTTCTTGCCCCTTATGCACTTTTCGGACTTTATTTGATGAATATTCAATTTTCACAATTCTGGGCTAATTGGGTTTTTCGGGTTATCAAACGAAAAGAAAAAAAATTATTAGGCTCAAATTGGGTTGCAAAGGGATGATTTTTTCACGACTTTTTATGGCTAATCTTGTTGGGTAACAAACGATGGCTTACTTCATTGTCCAAATGCGAGTTGTTTTATCATATGCGTCTCAAGTTTAATTTAGTTTAAAGATATTTTAGTACACGTTATTCAAGATAATATCTCACACATTTTCCATAGCCGATCAAAAATAATAAAATAGAGATCATCAACGACTTACTAAAACACTGAAAAGAACATTGAGTTAATCATGAACTCGGATTGATTTAAAAACTCAAAAAAAATCGATAGGCTTGAAATCTCCCGGGTTGATTAATCGCCACACTTATTCGTTATGTCGTCAATTTTCGCTCAATTTTCATCTTTGGTCAATTTTCGCTTTGTGCATTTTGAATTTTACAATTTGAGACAGAAAAAATGTGACATTTTTTAAGCTTTTAAATTCTAATCTTTATTTATTTTGAAGAAAAATATTTTTGGTTTTTTTCGAAAATTTTCAATTTTTTTGTCTTTTCAACATTTTTCAATTTTTTTTTTTGGAAATTTTTGAAATTTTCTAAAAAAAAACACACACTTGGAAAGAACATGTGATCGAATCAATGAAACTAAACAATAAATGGGAAGAATATCATACACCCCATAAATTAAATGTTTCATTGCCCTAAATACGAATCAAGAACACAACATAAAGAGAGGAAAAGAAAGATATTACCCAAAATGGAGCGATCCCCAAAAAGTACGAGTCTATTGAATCTACAAAACATGTTAGAACCAAGCATAGCAAAAAGAATAACAAAAACTCTAAAAAAAAACAAGCTAACTATTGTACAACCTACGATTTGAAATTCTAATAAGTTATACACTAGAAGTCAAAAAATTTGAGGGTCCACCCAAAATACAATATGACTTTGAGGGATTAATGGTGTACCCTCACTAGGATGCATGCCTTCCGAAAAATAAGGATTCCGTTTGAACAACGAAAGACATGTGTGAGATGGAAAAAATGAACCATCACCAATTAAAAATTTTAACGGGATGATGGGGGTTTTAAATGCTAGGTGGGACAAGTACAATTGAGATCCAAGAAAAATATAACTACCTCCCAAAGATTTTTCAAGTATTATGGGGAGAGGGGCACACAAAAAGGAATATTCCATATTTGAAAACAATTATAGCAAAATGTCTTTGTCAGTAAAAGGTGTAAAAGTTTCAGAATTTTCAACCGACTCATAGGAATCTAGCGGTGCTTCTAATGGTTCAATAACGGTGAACGAAAATGGTGATGAAATAAACTCAATCTCAAGTGATTCATCATCACTTGGAGATTGAATTTCAAGGGAGTACGACTCACTTTCAATGAGATGTTCTTCAAAAATTTTAGGTGACACACAAGTCTCAACCTCCTCTTTGTTTTCCAAAATAGAACGCATCTCATCGCAAAGTGAGATCATTTTCGTAACAAAACCAGTATCCATCACGCTTTAGGTGGAAAGAAAATCGAGTACTTGTTTGATTAGAAAAATCATTCTTTCTTCCAAAGTAGGATTCCTTGGCTCTATAACCTCGGAAGAAAAAGTCATCATTGGATTCGAATAATCCATCCAACTCTTGCTCCCCAAAACGATTTTTTCCCAATATTTGTTTTCAAGCCTTTCATATTCGTGAAGTAAAAGCCCCTCACCCACTTTAATAGGACGAGACGGAGATTCTTGAAAATAAAAAGATTGAAAACTATTCCCATATGAACCATTATAATTACCGAACTCACTATAAAATGACATGATTACCGAATAGTTTGTAAACGGACACTCCACGTAAAGAGGTGTGCGGTTAAGGATTCAACGTTTCTTGGCGCTCAATTGTGCAAGCCTGCAAAAAAAAAATCAAATGAAAAGAAAAAATATCTTGCAAAATAGTAAATCAATTATAATCTATAACAAAACACTCCCTGATAACGGCGCCATTTCGATCGAGGTGAAAACCGAGCGTCCGTGTAAATACGCTAGTCGTTGTTATCGGCTTCCGACCACAATACAAAGAAAAACCTAAGCTTTAACTACACTCTTGCGGAGTATAGTGGCGAGTCTGGGTATCGAATCCATAAGGAATGTTTGATAGATTTTAATTGATTTATTACTTCAAAAATAAAGTGTAAAAGATGATGATTGAGTGAGAAAGGAAAAAGGGAAAAATAAAGAAGTTAACTAAAACTAATTGGAAAATTAAGCTGGAGACACAATCCCCCAACCTTAGAGTATTGATGGTATAAAACTAATCATAAATTTAAGTGATTAATTAGACCCAGAATTTAGTACTCCCAAGCATTACATATAGGAGGTTCAAGCTCACACCATACATAATCAGAGGACGAGTAAATCGGTATTGCGATAGTTACTCAAATTGCATTATGAAGCATCCCGATTGCCCTGAAGCAAACGAGATCCAAATATCTACAATTGTCGCGTTTCTACGCAATACGGTCGTAATAAATCATTAAATTTAGAGGATTAATTTTATACACATGCAACTACCACATCAGGCTTGGTTCATGCATCCCAACCTTTAAAAACCTAGCCTAACATGGTGAAATCAATGAAGACTACGTTATCTACGTTGCATGAACTCATAATTGTTTGGAAAGAGAGATTAAATATGAGAAATAATAATAAAAGTGCTGGAAAAAAAAGTTACCAAGATTGAAGAACAAAAACATGCAAGAAGAAATCAAAGGTTGAAGAAAAACTGGAAAAACTCTTGAATTAAAGGTGCAAAATATCTAGATTCTTCTCCTAGATGTTCCTACTTGTTATGGAGCTTTTACATGAATGAAATCTGAATAAAAAGAGTCCTAATGACTAAATATATAAGCTAGAGTTCGTTTAGAAGAGTCCCCAAAACATAAAACTCTTTTGGCTAAAAAAATAAGCACAGAATAAAAATCCCGTATCTGGAAATTTGTCACACTTAGAAAGCGCGACTAATTTTGTAACGGATCTGGAGCGTGACAAATGGGCGAACCGGTTCGGGGGAACTTGCTGGTTTTGGGCCTCTTTTTTATTTGAATTTTGGATTTCTTTCTCAATCTTCAAATGGGCATAACTTCTTCACCGTAGCTCGGATTGGGGTGCCGTTTTTTTCGGTGCTCTTGTAATTGAAAGATATTCAACTTTCTACTTGACCCCACCTCTGGAATAAGGCCAAAAAATTACGAAAATTCCCTTCAACTCCCCGATTGTTGGTTTCCTTCACTATTTTGAGTTATCTTTTCCATCTTTCTTGCACGAAATACTTATAAAACAAATAAGAGATACACAAAATACGAAATACTTGTAAAAAAGGATTAGTAGCATAAATATGAGACAAATCCAATCTATTTACACCGCACGGGATTATAAAAATACCGAAATTAAGGGGATAAATGTGAAGAATTTATGCCTAATCACTGACACAAGATGTGTATATAAGATTATATGAACGAGTTATTTAAGGTATAGGAGTACCAGTTTTGAAAAACAAAACTTATATAGGTTCTAAATCTGCACAGCCTCAAGAAGGTGATGAGAGGAAGAGTAAGTATGCAAGAACATAAGATTTTAACGGGTAAAAGCCCACCCAATTGGGGAAACACTCACGGAGGTCTCTACACCTCAAAAGCAAAATCCGCTAAAATAGAGTAACATATTACAAACTATATAACCAAGCAAATACACAAGCAAACCTAATCTAAATCGAGAATATTTACCAACTCCTTTGGATTATTCTGACTCTTTTGAAGGTTCTGATGTTGAGGTTGTTCTCCCAACTTTGTAACCGCTTCTCCTTTTAGCTTTACGTCAACTCTAAAGTTAAGAATATCTCTACCAACACTTCTTTAGTGTTATAGTGTGATAAGTGTAAGTAGTGAAGTGCCTAATCGCATTCATGCAATACACACGCACACACACACATATACACACACACACTTATACAAACAATATTCCTAATAAATTACAAATATCGTTCTAAGATGCAGTTAGGACTTCTGAATCACAGTTTGTTTGATAGTCTCAGACTACGGATCTTTATTTCTATCCACAGATCTTGAGGGAACCTTGCTATAAAAAGAAGTCAAGGTCCTATACACTTTCTTTATTTTATTTACAAAGATATTTCACAAAATGTGAAATATTTCACGAAAGTGTAAAACCCCAATCAAGATCTTAACTAATTTAAGCCTGATTTTTCTCATAAACTAAAAACATAAATAAGTTTGGTGGTTCTGGTTTAGAAAACAATCATATAGGGTAAAACAACCAACAAATACGATTTCTTGAAAAAAGAAATCAAACTTAACAAGATCTAAGTGATATGTATCACACCGTTTGAGATCTCAAATTTCTATGAAAAGAAATTGAAATCTAAATTTCGTGACTTGGTTGGACAAGAGATTAAAGACTAGAGAGGCTGGTTCTTCTCACTTTTGAACCCACTCAAACTCACATAAGGGTTTTCTAGTGAAAGATTTGGCCGGAGTTTGATTAGGCTTTCTATTTCTCTCTCTATATTTTATCTCTCTATCTCTATCTCTATCTCTATCTCTATCTCTCTTCTCTTATTTTCTCTCAGAACTCAAAATGATCAAAAGATTGGAAACATTCACCAGTTGGTCTCTATTTATACTATGCTAGGAAGGATCTGGAAGGGTTGAATAAGATCAATGGTTGAGATTAAGTCTAGCTTTAACGATGTAAATCTTACGGTCGAAGATGGACCGATATTAAAAGCATTGTGATTGGTTCTCTTTGATACCATAAGGATTGAGGTAAAGACGTGCAGACTGTAGATAACAATTGATCTAATGGACAGGATTACGTATAAAGGTTATAAGAGTAAACAAACACAAATCCAGTCGCTCATAGATCAACATGTGTAGGGCAGTGATCAAGCCTTAAACGCGTGTTTTAAAGTTTTAAACAATCTCATTTTCCACCACAGAATTCTCTTCCGCTTTCGGATCCTACCCAAGCTAGTTTTAGGAGGAAAATGGTAATTATATATCAACCCACATCATTATTAAAACCAACTTTTAAATGCTGAAAAATATTTTATAAAATCCTAAAAATTATTTACCATATCCCAAAAAATATTTTTATAGGATTTAACACACACGCACACACCCCTAAATTATAAAGAATGCAGTAAATGAATGCAATCCTAGGTGCAGTGTTGGTATTCTACTTTTGATACTTTTAAAGGAATTTGATATGTAGTGTGTGAGGCTATTTGGTAGACTAGGATATGACTTCATTTTGTCACTATATGTAGACTCAAGTGAGTCAAAGATATAGTGTGCTTCAATCTGGGCAACCAAATTTATTCAGTAGGGATTCCGAATCGACTCACCTACCAAATTGATTCGGTCTTCAAACTGAATCGATTTGGACCTGACTGCATCATCCTCTTCATTGATATTACAGATTTTCCACATTAAAACCTCAACAAAACTCTATGAAACTTCCCCAAAATCCCATCCAACATACCCAAACATTAACTGTATTTGTAGGGACAATTTTTAACGTAAATAACACATAAAGACTAATAAAAACCATCCAAAACAGATTAAAATTCATTATTTCATCAAGACCCTAGTTTATGTGTTCTTCATGCATATTCATGATCTTACCCAGATTTATTTCATTTTAATCATCCATACTCAATGATTTCGTGTTATCAACATATAAGGAATTGTTCTACATGAATTTCAACTCCAAATCATGAGTTCTACCCGCCCAAATTCCAAGAATCATCATTTAAATCATGAATTGAAAACCCTACAATACATGGTATTATAATATGCTCAAAGCAATGCAAGATAAACACTTGCCTTATAATTAGAGGTCTGATTTACGTTCTGAGATGGTGAGGATGTCCTTTCCTTGCTCCGATCTCGATTCGGACGATGTTCAGAGTGAGAAATGGTGTGGAATTGACCTAGTCTCACGCTCAAATGGGATGATATAACACTCTAATTTTTGGAGCTCCCTTTACCCTAGACTCCTAAATGATCGAAATGACCTTACGTGATGGTGGGTTGGTCTAAAATTGCCCCGGGACCCAATCTACACACTTGGGTACACTATTCCGACTATTTCGACCCATTCAGAATCAACCGTGACCTTAAAATCACCATCCGAGTCACTCTACATAAATTTTCTATGTCAACCTCATATAGTCTACACGCGACCTGGTTGAGATATAACATCGTCACGTCGATATCACTCGCTATGATGCATAATAATTATTTACTATTCACTTTGTAATTTTATTCCATATATATTAATCTTTATTTATCCAAATTAATATTTTAATAAATACATAATATTTAATTCAATTAAATTACGTCACACGTGTAATTTAAAATAATCGAATTAATTAAATTTTAGATACTCGGAAATGTGGGGTGTTACATACTTCCCCCCAACAAAGGAATTTCGCCCTTAAAATACGGAGACATACATGTGGTGATCAACTCTGGATATTGCTCATGCATCTCATCCCCCCACTCCCACGTCAACTCGTCAACATTTTGGTTTCCCTAGTGAACTCGAACCAAGGCTACCACCTTAGATCGCAACTTACACTCACTACAATCAAGTATCGCCACCGGTCTCTCCTCGTACAAGATATCTGGCTGTAAGTCCATCTCATCTAATGAAATGTGATAAAAAGTCATCTCGCTCCTCTGGTACCTCTTCAGCGATGACATGTGGAATACATCGTGAATCTGCTATAAATGTTTCCGTAAGCCCAACATATATGCAACTGGTCCCACCCTCTCGATAATCGAAAACGATCCCATATATCTCGGTGTTAGCTTCCTTTTTCTTGTCGAATCTCACGATCCCCTTCATAGGAGACACTCGTACCAAAACCTGATCACCAACCTCTAGCTCTATGTGCCTCATGTCCGCATCAGCGTAAATCTTCTGCCTGTCCTGAGTTATATGGATGCACCCTCGAATCTACCCAATCTTGGCAGTAGTTTCCTGAATCATCTCTAGCCCGAATAGTGATAGGGCGCGTGAGAGGTGTATGCGTGTAGATACGCACAGTCGTTGTTTTCTGTCTCGCCGCGACTATACAAAAACCTAAATTACTACTACACTTGCGGGGCAAGTCTAGCGGTAAGTCGGGTGTCGAGAATCCACTGGGACGAGTTGCTAGAATTTAATTGATTTAATATTCTGAAATAAAAGGGAAAAAGATGATTACAAACTAAAAGAAAAGATGCACGAAAGGGAAATGTTTAACTAGGCAACGTATTGAAACTAGACTAACAAAGCGAGTAAAACTATAGGTTGCATCGAATATCCCTCACCCGGGTTAATTTGTATAAAATGGTTACATGGGTCGACAAGTTATTATAAATGCGTCTCGTTTCGACAGTTAATTAAATCAAGGGTTATCACGCCCCTAAATCCTCATAAAAGCCTAATAAGATTTTGGCATCAAGAAATATCCCAAAAATTACACGCGAAAGGTCGTAAGCACGGGACATACATGATATGCCCCGTCAAATCTCCTAGGCGTAATAACTAGGACAACGTACCCAAAATAGACCCGTAAACACCATCACCAAAGCCAAGCAACGCATTAACTCGAGTGAGTTCAATTCAAACACAACCTAATTTAAATTACCTAGAAAGCATGCTAAAAATGCGAAAAATAAAATGATTAAATAAATGCGGTAAATCTATACTAGAAAGCAATAAAATCAAAGCATGTAAACCTATTTAATAAAGCATGTAAATTATCTAGAAAGCAAGAATTAAAGAAAAACAAACTATATTAAATGGTAGGGAAGATGAATAATGCACACTTACAAACCCAAATGGGTGTTAAACCGAGAGAGGAAGAAGAATGAGATCTCCACCCTCCAAACCCTAACCTAAACTATCTACCCTATAATAATATCTAACTATATCTAAATTAGAAATCAAAATTTCTTTATATAGTAAGTTACAAAAGAAATAAAGGAAAAAGAAAAGAAAAAGGAAGAAGAGCAAAATATCTGGCATCACCGTCGACCGGTCCTTCTTGTATAAGTGCACTGTCTCCTTCCCACGGCAAAATATCAAACCGCGGTCGATCGGTACTCTGTTTCCAAGAATCCTTTGGTCCATGATGAGGGAGAAAAGTTCAATAACGGAAACGAGCATATCTTCTTCGTCCGAACTCCAAACGAAGCACTGTTGGCGATCACGCGATGCTAACTCAATGAAATACGTATCCGTGGAATTTCCATGAGCTAGACAAGAAATATAAATTGACTAAAATGCCCTTGAAGTAGCATCCGATGATGGAGCTTCTCCGAAATGCAACGGATCCTCACTTTTAGCGTTCCAATACCTACAAAAGCATAATTAACCCCTGCAAAACATGTATATATACAAATCCATGGTTGTTTAGTTAATGAGCATAAATATAGGCATTTAGGACCATAAAAGCGCTAGAATGCATAAAGATATAGGGGAGAAATATGCAATATTTGATACGAATCAAATAGCTTGTTGCCCCACACCTTTAATCAACAAGTAGACAAACAATAAGTCCTTCCGTACAGTGCTTTAAATGGTGCCATACCGATGATGAACTGGTAAGAGTTGTTATATGCAAACTCCACTAATGAAAGATATTGCTCCCATCCCCCCACGAAATCAAGTATGCACAACCTCAGTATATCCTCAGGTATTTGATTAACCCGCACCGCTTGACCATCTGTTTGTGGGTGATACGTTGAACTCAATCGTAAATTCGTGTCCTTGGCCTCCTGAAAGATTTACCAGAAGTGGGACACAAAAATTTTGTCCCGATCTAACACAATATTAATCGAAACATCGTGCAACCACATTATCTCAATAATAAACAAATGCGCATACTGCCTCGTCTCAAAATCCGTACGAATTGGTAAAAAATATTCCACCTTAGTTAACTGATGCACTATCACCTAGATGGAGTCGTGACCTCACTCCGATATGGGTAACCCAGTTACAATTCATGGATATACTCTCCCACTTTCACACTGGAATCGATTTCTGGTGGTTTACCTTCATTAGCTGGAAGGCAGCACACTTCGAGACAAAATTTTTTATTTCCCACTTCATCTCCGACCACCAATACTACCTACGCATATCTTGGTACATCTTATCCTCACCAAAATGTACCACAAACCACAACCCGCGAGACTCTAACATCACTGCATGTCCTAAATCCTCATCCATTGGAACCACGAGTCTCCCATAAAAGCGCAAGCCTCCCTCATAACTAATCAAATAAGACTCTGTCCCATCAGCTAACGACTGGCGAACTCTATCCTGGAAATATTAAGCTTACGAGACGCATAGGCTATAGCCCTAACATCAATATTTCCAGTCGTGACAGACAATACAGACATATTTCCAGGATAGAGTTCGCCCTCTCCATCTGCTTTTACCCCCTCATAACAATCTCAGTCGTGACAGACAATACAGACATATAAGCCATGGTAATCTCATCATCATGTAAAATATCTCTCCACTTCGCCTTCCAAACCTTCATTATTTCCCCACCAGGTTGTCGACTTAATGCGTCTTCCACAACATTAGCCTTCCCAGGATGATACTGAATATCAAAATGATAATACTTCATTAACTCTATCCATCTCTTCTACCTCATGTTCAGATCCTTTTGCGTGAACAAATACTGAAGTGATTTATGGTCCGTGAATAAAGTAAATTGCTCTACCAAAAGATAATGCCTCCAGATCCTCAAGGCAAACACAACCACTGCTAACTCCAAGTTGTGCGTGGAGTAATTCCTCTCATGGGGATTAAGCTTACGAGACGCATAGGCTATAGCCCCCTCCTCCTGCTGTAGTACACCCCCAAGTCCTTGTAAGGATGCTTCTGTGTAAACACGGTACTCCACTCCTCCCCTAGGTAATACAAGTACAAGTGCTAAGATTAATTTGTCCTTTAGATTATCAAAAGCTAACTAACAATGGTCACACCAAATAAACGACACCCCCTTACGAGTTAGATTTGTTAATGGATCCGTAATCTTTGAGAAACCCTTAATGAACCTTTGATAGTATCCGACCATCCCCAAAAAACTACGAACCTCGATCGATATTATGGACTATCCCCACTCCCTCACCACCAATACCTTACTTGGGTCAATGATAATGCCTATGTCAGACATAATGTGGCCCATAAATTATACCTCCTGAAGCCAAAACCCACACTTCTCGAATTTGGCGTATAACTGGTGATCCCGTAGTTTCTATAAAACCATTCACATATGCTCGGTATGCTCATCCTCAGAACGAGAGTAAACCAAAATAGCATCAATGAAAATGATCACGAACTTATCAAGGAACTTTCTCAAAACTCAGTTCATCAGATCCATGAACACTGCTGGTGTATTGGTGAGCCCAAATGGCATCACGTAAAACTCGAATAACCCATACCTTGTTAAAAAAGCAGTCTTAATAACATCCTCCTCTTTGACACGCAACTGATATTAACCCGACCTCAAATTAATCTTGGAGAAGTAAGCTTCTCCCCCCAGCTGGTCAAATATATCATCGATCCGAGGCAGAGATTACTTATTTCGGATCGTGACCTTGTTTAACTCCTTGTGATTGATACATAATCAAAGTGATCCATCCCTCTTCTTGACGAATAACACCGATGAACCCCATGGTGTTGTACTCTGTCTAATGAAACCCTGCCCCAGAATCTACTAAATATTCTCCCTAAGCTCCCACATCTCAAATGGGGCCATGCGATAAGGCACTCGGGCGATAGGCCTCGTACCGAGAGTAAAGTTAATAACGAACACATTTTTCTGGCTTGGCAAAAACTCGAGTATCTCCTGGAATAAGACCTCAAACTCCCTCACCACTGGACTCGAGTCTAAAGATACAACCACCTCCCATGAGGTCTCCCCCTTAATTTAATACAGATTTGTGCTCGACCCTCCCTCAAGAAGAGGCATTTCCATTAGGAACATCTTCTAACACCCCAGATTTTTGGAGAAAATGGAAATTAATTAAATTGATTGCCTAAGAATTTATTTAATCAGGAGAAATTATTTAATTCGATGATTCAGATTTAATTAATTCAGTCTAAGCTTAATTTCACACGTGGCGTATCTGGAGGTAAAATAAGAGGATTTTTTAAAGTGACTCGGATGGTAATTTTGAGGCCACATTTAGTTCCAGAAGGGCCGAAATAGTCAAAAAAGTGTACTCGAGTGTATAGTTTGGGTCCCGGGATGATTTTAGACCATCCCGACACCGTTTAAGGGCATTTCGATCATTCGGGAGTTTAGGATTTAGAAAAATCCGAAAATTGTAAGTGTATATCTGCCCATTAGAGAGATGGTCTAGGGTTAACACAAATCAAAAGGGATAGAAGCCATAGGAGAGGAAGATGAGGGGAGAACCAAGCTTCCTACACAGTTTTTCGCCCCGAACGCAACGAAATTGAGAACGGAGCGAGGGGAGAACGACCACACCATCTTATCAATGAATTTTAGACCTTCAATTGAGAGGTAATATTTAAATGACAATTTATATCAATCATGTTATAATACCCATGTGGGATAGGGATTGATTTCATGTTTTTGGAAGTTTTATATGAATTTGGGAGGGTTTAATTCATAAAATAATGTAGGAATGCATGTAGAGATGTTACTTAATGATGATAATACAAAATTAGTGGGTTTGGGTTGATTAATAAGAGAGAAACTTGAGTTTTTGATTTATAAAGTTGATGAACATGAGAAAATTAGGGTTTTATGTTAATTAAAGGAGAATTTGATTCTTGGGTTGAATCTTTGATGTTTTTGTGTAAAATTTTTATTGGAAATTTATCTCTATGCGAAGATAACATGATATTAGAATATATTTGATAATTAAAATTGAATCTTGATGGGTTCTTGATTGAAGAACATGACTCTTGAATGACTTAGGGTTTAATTGATGAACACAAGATGTCGATCTGCCAGAATTCTTAACGTAACTTTAAACATATGCCATTTTAATTTTTCTTAAAATTAAAGTGAGATCCATATATTCCTGGAAAGTTATACATATTAGGTTTCCAATGAGATTTGAATCAGGTCAATCGGAGTTCGGTAGAGGGAGTAATCAACGTTTTACTATAGGGTGTTTGATTTGCCAGCATAGTAATATGCCAGCATTTAATGTAAATTTAAACGTATGCCATTTCAATTGTACTTCGAATTAGAGTGGTATACATAAATTCTTGGAAAACTCTATGTTTTATATTTAAAATGAGATTTGAATCAGGTCAATCGGAGTTCTGTTGAGGGAGTAATTGATATTTTACTACAGGGTGTTTAATCTGCCAGAAAATTTTCTAATCGATTCAGTTGTCCAG
This sequence comes from Sambucus nigra, assembly GCA_949130495.1. NCBI lineage: Eukaryota > Viridiplantae > Streptophyta > Magnoliopsida > Dipsacales > Adoxaceae > Sambucus > Sambucus nigra. The sequence continues at coordinate 251,970,322 of OX422218.1, read as the reverse complement.
TTTTGGCCAATAATTTCCTTTTTGTTTAGGACCTTTGAAAACCATTCAGAATTCATTTGTGGGATTTAATTTCTAATATAAGGTAATTATATTGCAACACCAGTAGGCCTAGTTTGGGTTTTATGCATGGCCTACGAGGGAAGTTTAGGGGATAAATTAATTTGGATTAATAGAGAGGAAAAATCTAAATTGAAGGATAATTCGAGTTAAGAGAATTCGAAAGGAGCGAGGACTTAGACCAGTAGGGTTTAGAGAGTTTACCTTCTGATATTATATGTGTAATAAAGGATACCCTTCGAGTGGTGAGAAATACTCGGTAACGTACGGTAATAAATGAAGCTATAAATGATGGAATACGTAGACTATTCGAGATATAAATATACTACGTATGAGGCTTGTGATATGGGATGTGTGTATGCCTTATTTTTGTTATATATATATATATATATATATATATATATAGGTGGAGTGAATACCTATAATATGATTAAAGTAATAATACATTAATACGTGGGATATTCGGGATATAAATATACTACGTATGAGACTTGTGATATGTGATGTGCGTATGCTCTATTAATATTATTGATATATACGTCGAGAAAATATCTATAATTTAATTTATTGTGTGTATGACATACCTATGCTACTTGCTATCGAGTGGAGGTTGCGCGTTGTGGATGATCATATCTTGAGGAGCCTTTGGGGGGATTTTTATTTGCACCACTAGAACATAGAACCTAGGTACGGGCTATCAGTGAGCACGATGGTGTTGACGGTCATATGGGTGCGTAGGTATGTGCATAGCCCATTGACTTGGAACTATGTTCACCTCCAATATGTGTGATTTGATATATATGGTTCGTGAGAGAAGCCGAACCAATAGTCCCCTGTATAGTGAGAGATATACCCGGACATGATAGCAGAGTATGCATGCACTGCAGCTATGCCTAGGGGTGCTGTACTAGTATATATATAATGGATGATAAATATATATACCTTTAATATGTTTTACAGTATACACCGCAACTGAGTCTTGGAGGTGGAGTGTTATATATATATTATAAAGTGTGAATATATATATACTTGTGATATTATCTACTGTGTGAAATTCGTGGATGAAAAAGATAGTGAAATCTTATTTGACTTAAGTATATGAACACTTAATCCGAAAATTTGAAAAGCCTTGCCCATCTTAAAGAGAAATGGATATATATTTAATAAATGTTTTTGCTTGGAAATACGAGTGGACGCTATGAGTTATGGGTAGCAGACTTATGATTTCAAACTAGTTAGTTGCGCGTATCTAAACTAAAATTAATCTGAATATTGGGGTCGAGGTAACATTCCGAACCAATGTATATGGAATAACTATTGGGGTCGAGGTAACATTACAAACCAATAGCCCTTAATGTGTGATACAAGGATATAATAACAGAGTGTGTACTTATAGTATATATGGTGTGTAAAATATACATACAACACGAATAATCTACTTATGTGTGCTAGTAGAGAGACGCGATAGTATGTATCTAAAGAACGATTAATCTACTAAAGAGTAATTAATAGGGAGCTTAGATAGGGTATATTTATATAATGATGAAGCTACTAATGTGTGAATAGTAGGAAGATAGTTAGTGAATATCTAAAATAAAGTTTAAGTAGAGAAACTTAAATAGTAAAGCTTGAACAGTAACCTATGTAGAAAGGGTAACTGGGGTTTAATAATAACATGAGAGAGATGTTAATTATTAAGCGTATTCGATAGCGTACTGTATGGGCGGTACGGAGGATCTAGATTGATTTGGGTTTATTAGATACTGGCTACCTAGTTAGACTGACTAGAATTGACTAGGTGGGGTTGAGTAGCAAACGTTAGGTGCACATTATAGATGAGAGATGAGGAACGCAAGGGAGTGTTCGCAACCTAACATGTGTATCTAATAAATGTTCATTTAAACTATTATTTAAGTACTTGCTAAATGTTTTTAAATGATTTTTACTTGGGCTCTGACCCGTACTTCCAAAACCTTTTAAGTGTCCATCCACAAGGATGCCAAACAGGATGATCTATTCTAGGGATGCGTAACTGTAGCACTACTGGATGCTTGCAGTATTTGGACCTAGATGTTTCAGTTACTTCACTCTTAGTGTAGGGTGCATGGCAATTTTTTATTCGGGCATGTTTCCCACAGTTATTTCATTTATGATAATCAGACCTTGTATTCAGACTTTTATTCAGGTTGGAATTTATATTGGATTTTGTAACCGATGGTTTATTCTATATTATTTTATTTCAGTCTTTTATATTGTGGATGGATTTATATTACTATTGCATGGGATGTATTTATGTAATAGTGTTCTGTTGTTGTTGATTGTTAAATAAAAAGATGAAAATTTTGACATCGCCTTTTTTGAATACTAGGTGGTTAGTAATGTTTTAAAAAGTTATCGACAGTGATGCTAAGAATAAACTGGATGAGAAACCTATTTTAATTGAATATAGGACTGATCACCCGATATTTAATTAGACAGGGTGTCACAGATGGTATCAGAGCATTAGGTTCTAGTGTCCTTAGGATCTGTGCGACTTTTCACATTTTAGCATAGCCTTCTTTGATATAGAGCGTTATGATAGGATTGGTTTATTCCTTGATGTATGTGACTTACATTCTCCTGCCATTATATATAGTTGATGTGATTCGTATACGAGTTCGGTTGGGCTCCATACATCGAACATTATAGGACGACTAGTGTGGGCCGTTAGAAGGACTGTAAGAGGAGAGGCTCAGCAGAAGACCTATAATATTTCGGGAATGGTGATTGCGATGGAAGTCACCATGATTATTGTTCAGGATGGAGATAATAGGAAAATCTCTATTACCAAGAACTTTTATAGATAATGTTGGTGCAAATTTTAGACTCACCCAGTGTTGCCGGTAAGAGGTGGGGGAAAATGGAGGGACTCTTTGGGAGAGTCATCTATAAGGATTAAAAAAAGGGAGAGTAATAGGCCAATGTAAGGATAAAATCCAGAGGCAATTGTATAGGGTGGAGTGTAGTGACACCCGGGATTAAAATTTTGAGCGGAAATTTTTGAGCTCTTAGGGGAAACATAAAGTGACGAGAGTCAGTTACCACATATAAAGAGTATATGGGATTAAACGAGAAATTTGAGTGAAATTTGATTGATAGATATTCCATGTGCTGTTCGAACATTGATGCGAATTGAGTTTTGAAACTTATCACAAGTGAGTGAGTTATATGCCGATTATGAGAAAGGAGCTGACTTGTTAAGGGAACTCCGTACTTGACGAAGGGGAATACAAAGAAAATAAAGGTTCTTTAATTTGATAATGGACTTGTGAGTAGAATATACAAGCCTGGATGGGAGATCCGACTATAATGATTAGTGTCGACGTCGTCAGGGTCGTACACTTACATGAATTTATCAATGCTTCCATGAGAGGGGAGCCAAGGGGGTTGGAGAATCTAGTCGAAGAGCAAGATTGGATTAAACGGTGATAGTGCAACATCACAAGAGGGAAGACCCAGTAGGAAACCTATTTAAATGATTTAGACCAATTGAACTCCTAGCAAGTGACGATGAATTCAATCAGGGCCATTGAGGCCAGCAATAACTTCCATAGGTCCAGTCATGCCAAAGGGACAACAGGGGTAGAAATCGGGAACAAGACTACCAAGCCCGAGAGAGATGAAAGGAAGATAAAATAAGGTGTCCTATGCATAGAGACTGGGACCACCTATATTGAACCTATCCACAGTGAGAAAGTGAGACTACTCGGAATGGAAAATTATATGGGAATGGTGTCAATGGGGAACAACAATCGTCTGAGGAGCGAGATTTTCGATAGTGGAATTGGGATAAGATAAAGCACTAACAGGACATTTATATTCCGTATTAGTTTACTTCTTTTGAGAGTTATAAAAATAGGGTAGACCGCTTTATGAGAGTTGGCTAGTTAGCAACGGGTTAAGCGATTATAGATTGTGATAGTGAGATCTCGTGTTCGTTGTCCCAGGGTATGATTTATTTTGTGAGGTATCACCCGAAAGAGGGTTGATCATATATATATATATATTATGTAGTAGACTTTTGTGTGTATGTTGTATGGTTATAATTAATCTCGATGCGCAGGGATGGTTACTGATGTGATTCAGGGTAGACAGGCTTATTGTCGAGCGGAGAGATATAGCTCGTGACTTTTTTAGTGCTAAGAAACTAGTGATAGTAAGAGCGTCGTGATATATATTTTCTTGTGTAGCATGAGAGTGGACGAGTATACTTTTATGTCAAAAGACGGATATTTGAGGATACGTAATATGGACTGAGGGCTTAATAGATCTCAACGACCGACAATGTTAAGTAGTAGTGTATCAAAGGGGTTCCTTGTTTGGATTTCACTTTGCGAGACATCCCACGCATGAAGCTTATCACAATGTTGGGAGTGGGGAGATGATTAGCCATTAAGACATGAGTTAAGTACCTTGGGTATGATTTGTTTATAAAGTCATATCTAAGGGATAGTAACTATACGATAATGAGAGGCTAGTGGAGCCAGGTAGCATCGATGAAGTTATGCACATTTATAGGTTCTATGCGCGCCTTGGTTGGTGGAAATGTTTATATCACCCGCAATTAGGAGGGGTAGAAATAATTGCGATGATCTTGAGAGTATGGGATTCAGGACATGTAGAGACCTTGGGGTACATACCTTATCCAAATTTTGAGGATGAAATTCCTATGTAAGGGGGGAAGTATGCAACACCTCGTATTTTTGGAGAAAATGGAAATTAATTAAATTAATGCCCTGAGAATTTATTTAATTTGGGAGAAATTATTTAATTCAATGATTCATATTTAATTAATTCAGTCTAAGCTTAATTTTACACGTGGCGTATCTGGAGGTAAAACAAGAGGATTTTATAAAGTTACTCGGATGATAATTTTGAGGTCACGATTAGTTCCATAACGTTCAAAATAGTCAAAAAAGTGTACTCAGGTGTATAGTTTGGGTCCCGGGATGATCTTAGACCATCCTGGCACCGTTTAAGGGCATTTCGATCATTCGGGAGTTTGGGATTTAGAAAACTTCGAAAATTGTAAGTGTATTAGAGAGAGAGTCTAGGGTTAACAAAAATTAAAAGGGATGGGGAGAGGAAGAGGAGGGGAGAACAAAGCTTCCTACACAGTTTTTCGCCCCGAACGCAACAGAATAGAGAACGGAGCGAGGGAAGTACCACCACACCATCTTATCAATGAATTTCAGACCTGCTATTGAGAGGAAAGTATTTAAATGGCAATTTATATCAATCATGTTATAATACCCATGTCAGATAGGGATTGATTTCATGTTTTTCGAAGTTTTATATGAATTTGGGAGGGTTTAATTCATAAACTAAAGTAGGAATGCATGTAGAGATGTTCCTTAATGATGATAATACGAAATTTGTGGGTTTGGGTTGATTAATAAGAGAAAAACCTGAGTTCTTGATTTATAAAGTTGATGAACATGAAAAAATTAGGGTTTTATGTTAACTAAAGGAGAATTTGATTCTTGGGTTGAATCTTTGATGTTTTTGTGTAAACTTTTCATTGGGAATTTATCTCTATGTGAAGATAACGTGATATTAGAATATATTTGATGATTAAAATTGAATCTTAATGGGTTCTTTATTGAAGAACATGAATCTTGAATGACTTAGGGTTTAATTGATGAACACAAGATGTCGATCTGCCAGAATTCTTAACGTAACTTTAAACGTATTCCATTTTAATTGTACTTAGAATTAGAGTGAGAGATATATATGCTTGGAAAGGTCTACGTCTTAGGTTTCCAGTGAGATTTGAATCAAGTCAATCGGAGTTCTGTAGAGGGATTAATCGACATTTTACTATAGAGAGTTTGATCTGCAAGCATAGTAATTTGCCAGAATTTTTTACATAACTTTAAACATATGCCATTTCAATTGTACTTTGAATTCGAGTGATATCCAAACATTATTGGAAATCTCTATGTATTATCTTTAAAATGAGCTTTGAATAAGGTCAATCGGAGTTCTGTAGAGGGAGTAATTGATATTTTACTACACGGTGTTTAGTCTGCGACAAAATTTTCTAATCGATTCGGTTGCCCAGTTTTGGCCAATAATTTCCTTTTTGTTTAGAACCTTTGGAAATAGTTCGAAATTTATTTGTGGGATTTAATTTCTAATATAATGGAATTATATTGCAACACCAGTATGCCTAGTTTGGGTTTTAGGCATGGCCCACGAGGGAAGTTTAGGGGCTAAATTAATTTGGATTAATAGCGAGGAAAAATCTAAATTGAAGGATAATTCGAGTTAAGAGAATTCGAGAGGAACGAGGATATAGACCAGTAGGGGGTAGAGAGTTTACCTTCTGATATTACATGTGTAATAAAGAATACCCTTCGAGTGGTGAAAAATACACGGTAATGTACGGTAATAAATGAAGTTATAAATGATGGAATACGTAGACTATTCGGGATATAAATATACTACGTATGAGGCTTGTGATATGGGATGTGTGTATGCCCTATTGTTGTTATATATATATATAGGTGGAGTGAATGCCTATAATATGATTTAAAGTAATAATACATTAATACGTGGGATATTCGAGATATAAATATACTACGTATGAGACTTGTGAGATGTGATGAGCATATGCCCAATTGATATTATTGATATATTAGTGGAGAAAATATCTATAAGTTAATTTATTATGTGTATGACATACCTACGCTTCTTGCTATCGAGTGGAGGTCGCGCATTGTGGATGATCATATCTTGAGGAGCCTTCAGGGGGATTTTGATTTGCACCACTAGAAGATAGAACCTAGGTACGGGGTATCAGTGAGCACGATGGTGTTGACGGTCATATAGGTGCGTAGGTATGTGCATAGCCCATTGACTTGGAACTATGTTCACCTCCGATATGTGTTATTTGATATATATGGTTCGTGAGAGAAGCCGAACCAATAGTCCCCTGTTCAGTGAGAGATGTACCCGGACATGATAGCAGAGTATGCATGCACCACAGTTGTGCCTAGGGGTGCCGTACTAGTATATATATAATGGATGATAAATATATATACCTTTGATATGTTTTGCAGTATGCACCACAACTGAGTCTGGGAGGTGTCGTGTTATATATATATATATATATATATATATATATATATACTTGTGATATTATCTACTGTGGGAAATTAGTGGACGAGAAAGATAGTGAAATCTTATTTGACTTAAGTATGTGAACACTTAATCCTAAAATTTGAAAAGCCTTGCCCATCTTAAAGAGCAATGGATATATATTTAATAAATGTATTTGTGTGGAAATACGAGTGGACACTATTAGTTATGGGTAGCAGACTTATGATTTCAAACTTGTTAGTTATGCGTATCTAAACTAAAATTAATCTGAATATTGGGGTCGAGGTAACATTCCGAATCAATGTATATGGAATAACTATTGGGGTCGGGGTAACATTACAAACCAATAGCCCTTAATGTGTGATACAAGGATATAATAGCAGAGTGTGTACTTATAGTATATATGGTGTGTAAAATATATACTGCACGAATAATCATCTTATGTGTGCTAGTAGAGAGATGAGATAGTATGTATCTAAAGATCGATTAATCTACTAAAGAGTAATTAGTAGGGAGCTTAGATATGGTATATCTATATAATGATGACGCTACTAATGTGTGAATAGTAGGAAGTTAGTTAGTGAATATCTAAAATAAAGTTTAAATAGTATAGCTTGAATAATAACCTACATAGAAAGGGTAACTCGGGTTTAATAATAACATAAGAGAGATGTTAATTATTAAGGGTATTCGATAGCGTACTGTATGGGCGGTACAGAGGAGCTAAATTGATTTGGGTTTATTAGATACTGGTTGCCTAGTTAGATTGGCTAGAATTGACTAGGTGGGGTTGAGTAGCAAACGTTAGGTGCGGATTATAGATGAGAGATAAGGAACGCAAGGGAGTGTTCTCAACCTGACATGTGTATCTAATAACTGTTCATTTAAACTGTTATTTAAGTAATTGCTAAATGTTTTAAAATGATTTTTACTTGTGCTCTGACCTGTACTTACAAAACCTTTTTCCAAAAACTTTTAGGTGTCCAACCATAAGGACGCCAAAAAAGATGATCTATTCTAGGGATGCGTAGCTGCAGCACTAGTGGATGCTTGCAGGATTTGGACTTAGACGATTTAGTTACTTCACTCCTAGTGTAGGGTGCAGGACATTTTTTTATTCGGGCATGTTGCCCACAATTATTTCATTTATGACAGTCAGACCTTATATTCAGACTTTTATTAAGATTGGACTTCATATTGAATTTTGTAACTGATGGTTATTCGGTATTATTTTATTTCAATCTTTTATATTATGGATGGATTTATATTACTATTGCGTGGGATGTATTTATGTAATAGTGTTCTGTTGTTGTTGATTGTTAAATAAAAAGATGAATATTTTGACATCGGCTTTTTTGAATATTAGGTGGTTAGTAATGTTTTAAAAAAAAAATCGACGGTGATGCTAAGAATAAACCAGATGAGAAACCTATTTTAATTGGATATTGGACTGATCACCCGATATTTAATTAGGCAGGGTTTCACACATCTCCTGCCTTGGAATAGAGAACACAATGGTCCTCCTGAAATAATCCACCATCGCTCGGTATCCTGCTAACCAATCCATACCCAAAATAATGTCATACCCCTCCATATATAATACTAGATAGTCAGCGACTAAACATAATCTCCCTTCATCAATATCCACACCCCTACAGATCGAGTGCATAAGCGACCCATTACCCAAAGGTAACTCTACACACATAATAAGACGATCGAATTTCTCTAAAAAAATCCATCGCACGTGTAAATATGGTGGCTTTAAATGAGCATGATGCCCCCGTATCAAATAAAATCCCACCCTCAAGTTCTTGAATTAGAAACGTACCCCCTACTGCAGGTGGCTCCTGTTGTATGAATTCATCTCGAATGTTATAGACATGTTTGTGTTGTAACTACGTCTGCTGTTGTGGGGTTGGTGCAATTGGTGGTAACTGCGTCTGCTGCCCCTGCTGCTATTTCACTCTATCCTGTTATGGGCAGTCTCGCCTCTTGTGGCTCGTCTCTCCATAAGTAAAACAATATCCCGAGAAGTCTCTCTACCTCTGTCCTTGATGGCCCTGTCGAGGATGCCCTTTCTGCTGGCCTCCCCCATTATTACCTTGCCCCTGGCGGCCTTGAGGAATATGTTGCTGCTGTTGCTACTGAGGGTCTTATTGGCCCTACCTAAAACTTCTCTCGGGTCGATAACCCCCAGATCTAAACATTTTAGCTGAATCACCATGTCGAGAATCTTACCCCTGCTGTCCACCCAACTGCTATTACTGTGCTCCACTAGCACCATTCCCACTTCCCTTACCCGGATGGCTAGGCTCATTACCTCTCTTGCTTCCATTCAGATGGAAGCATTGATCTTGGTAATGTATAAGTGCGGCATTAATAACATCAGTAAGTCCTCAATGCGGGGTTACCTATCAAGTGTTGCCTGATCCTCCAGGCTAGCCCATCCATAAACCTCAGTTTCTTTTTCTCTTCACTATTCACCTAGTTGAGCACAAAATTAGCCAAACGTGTGAACTCCTCCTCGTACTCAACTACGAAAGGTCACCCTGAACCACCTTATTGAAACTCCTTTGTATCTTTGTCTCAACAACTGGCGGGAAATATTTACGCTCAAACCGCACCCAAAACTCAATAATGAGCATAGTATGCCTCTCCTCGGCAGTTGTGACAGACTCCCACCATCGTAAAACTGCTGCGATAAGTTTAAAAGTGGTGAATATCTGCTTCTACACGTCACTACAGTCAACTATACACAGGTGATGCTGAATATCCTTCTTCCAGTGACATGGAAAAATCACGTCAGAACTCCCTGAAACTCGGGTGGGGGCCTTTCTAAAATGCCTCCCTCACTCTTTTCCAATCTGAAGGCCTCGGATGGTCTTAGACAATCGGTGCCATGGGATTCTGTGGTGGCTAGGCCTAAGTGAAGTAGAGTGGCATGGCAGTCATAGCGGCGTTAACAACCTGCGCCACAATAACAGTCACCTCTGTTGTCGTAACTGTCCCCTGCGATGGATGTGGCTGGGTTGTCTATGGCTCCTGTTGAGCCTCTCTCTCATCGGCTCTCATCGCTACCATCGTCGATCGTCCTCTCTTAGGTGGCATCTAAAATCAGATTGAATCGTATGAGTTCACAGTTAATACAAATATAATAGGAGAAGAACATAATCTCAAATACGTAATCATGAATGCAATAATCCTGATAATAGGGCTCTATATCAAAGAACCCTATGCAGAAATCGTAGTAAGACGTACAAATCCTACGGACACTAGAACTTGATGCTCTGATACCATCTGTGACACCCCACCTATTTTAATCATGGATGATCAGTCACTTATCAAAATAAACATGATTCTCATTTGGTTCATTCTTAACATCACTATTGATTTTTTAAAAATTTCTAACCACTTATATTAAATTAAGTAGGTGTCAATTTTATCTTTCATTAAAGTAACAGTGTGGGGAAAAATAGTAATATAATAACTCATCCACAACAAATATAAGAGTGGGAATCATCACATAATAGATAGATAAAAATAAATGTCGAATAAACTATCAGTCCCAAAGTAATATATAATCCATAAGTCTACGGAAATAAGACTAAATACCAATACATAGTCTAATCAATAAAACTAAAAGAATGTATCAATAGAAGGGGAAACATGCCCAAATAAAAGACTGAATCATAAATCATATTCTAGGAATGAATAACTGAAGCATCTAAGCAAACTCCTGTAAGCCTCCACATATATTGCAACTACTCACCCCTGGAATGAGAGCTTGGCGTCCTTGTGGCTGGACACCTAAAATATTTTTGAAAATAGATTTTATAGGGGTCAGAGCCAAAAACCTTTGAAAAATGTTTAGCAAGTATTTAAATTGTAGTTATAAAAGCAGTTATTAGATACACACGTTAGTCCAGCATACGCTCCCTTGAGTTCCTCACCTCTCATATATCGTGCACACCTAACGTCTCCTATTTTACCCTCTTAGCCATGCTACCCAGCCTAACTAGATCTAAGTATCTAACTAACCACACTAGGTTGAGCTCCTCCCTACCGCCCATATGATATGCTACCATTAAGTCAATAATTCATATTAGCCAAATTATTATTATTATCGCATCATCTATTTAAGTTTTCTCATACTTAAATTACTTTTATATATACATTATCTATCATTTCTACCATAAACCATAAGTAAAGTATCTACACTTTTATATACATGTCACATGATAATATATATACAACTACAACATCTCTTGGAATGACAACTGCGATGCAGGCATACTCTGCTATCAAGTTCGTATACCTCTCGTATCAAATCAAGGACTACCGGTTCGAAATATATCCTAGAACCATAAATCAAACAACACACAATGGAGGTGAACATAGTTCTAAGCCTTTGGGATACACACATACCTAACATACCCAAATGACCTGTCAGTCCCACTAATACACAACATATAATGAGCCTTCCTAAGTTCTATGTTCTGGGACACACATCCAGACCATGCTGGAATCACCAAGGTGGGAAAACTCTTTTCATGGAACCTCCCGTGATAGCAGGCAGCGTAGGTATGTTCACAAACATAACAAAGTACATAATAGGTATTCACAAAACCTATGTATATATCCTTAGTATAGGTATACACACAACCTATAACATACCCTATACATAGTATTTATATATCTCGAATACTCGACGTACTAGTAATTCACACATATTATTATTTTCATATTTTTTGAGTATCGCTCACTTCCCGAAGAGTCCCAATTATCCCTTAAGTAAATTTTAGTAGTAAAATTTCACTCTTTTACTAGTATTGATCTTGGGTTATAATTTACGCTTCTTGTAACCCAAATTGTACATTCCTGATATGCATCTCAATCGATTAACTATCGCCAGTCCTAATCCCAATTTGACTCTCATCAAGATTAACTGAGCCATAACTAAATGCCTACTGACCTTCTCTAAGTCTTTATATAATTACTAAACTATCACCAAAGTTTCTCGTAATTAATTCCATGGGGAAATATAACTTAAAACAAATTTCATCAAATTTGTGCAGTCGAATCGATTCGGTAGGGATTTCAAATCAATTCTCCCACTGAATTGATTCGGTGTTCAAACCGAATCGATTCGGACCTGATTTCATCATCATTTTTGTTGCTGTTATGGGTTTAACACGTTCAAACCTCAATAAAACTCCATGAAACTTCCCCAAACTGCCATCCGACATATCCAAACATTAACTATATGTGTAAGGACAATTTTAACGTAAATAACACTTCAAGACTAATAGAATTCTACCCAAGAGCTGATCAAAACCCATTATTTCATCTAAATCATAGTTTATGTGTTCTTCATGCATATTCATCATCTTACCCAGATTTCTTTCATTTTAATCATCCATACACATTGATTTCATGTTATCCACATACATGAATTTGTTCTACATGAATTTCAACTACAAATTACGAGTTCTACCCACCCAAATCCCCAGAATCATCATTTAAATTATGAATTGAAAACCCTACACTACATAGGTATTATAATATGCTAAAAGTAGTGCAAGATAAAAACTTGCCTTATATTTTCATGTCTAATTTACATTTTGTGATGGTGAGGATGTCCTTTCCTTTCTCCTATCTCGATTCCGGCGACGTTTGGGTTGAGAAACAATGTGGAATATCTTAGGTTTCTTCTCCTCTTCTTGTACAATGGTTTCCTCCTCTCTCTAAAGTATTGTAGACCTTGCCTCATACTCAAATGGGCTGATATAGCACTCTAATTTCGGAATTCCCTCTACCCTAAGCTCCTAAATGATCGAAATGCTCTTATGTGATGCCGGGTTAGTTTAAAATTTCCCCATGACCCATCTATACTTTTGGGTACACTGTTCCGACTATTTTGATCCATTCGGAATCAACCATAACCTCGAAATCACCATTCGAGTCACCTTATAAAAATTTCCTACCTCAACCCCATATACTCTACATGCGACCCCTGGTATAACACCGTCACATTGATATCACTCGTTACAACGTTAATAATGATTTACTATTCACTTAGGAATTTTATTCCATTAATATTAATCTTTATCTCTCCCGATTAATATTTTAATAAACACATAATATTTAATTCAAATTACGTCACATATGTAATTTAAAATAACCGAATTAATTAAATTTTAGATATTCAGAAATACGGAGTGTTACAGGTCCAAAATCCAAGTCTATGATGAAAGTAATGAGAATAAGCAACGAGTTTTTTTCTTTGTCGGATACGGGGGGAAGTTTTGGGAAACGACGGAGAGAGAATGAAAGTGGGTTTGAGAGTTGTCTTGGATTGTTGTGAGGCAAAAGCCGCCCTTTTTTATTTGTCGGTTCAACCCCAAAACATGACAAATATTTTCATTTTCAACCTTAAAGTGATGTTTTGTTTTTCAAACTAGCCCAAAACTTTGAAAAAAATAATCCAAATTTTATGGCCTCGGCATTTTCCACCCCCAGCCAAAGACTGGCTCCATCCCTAGTTCAAGCGAAAATCTTGTTATTATATTTAACGCACAAAATTTTCAATTAATTAATGATAACAATACAATTATACCTATTAATGTAGATAGGGTCACACTTATTATCGTTGAAACAATTGTAATTATAACTTTATATACATTAATAAGTGTAATTGTATATACATTAATAAGTATAGTTGTATCGATATTCATCAGTGTAAGTGTATCTATATTTATAATTGTAGCACAAGTGAACGTATTGAAAAGTTAAAAAAAACGTGTGTCCTTAACATTAATCATGATAGAGAAAGGGTTTCCACCATCTTCCCTAATATTTAAAACTATTGTAATTTTCTTTATTTAATATGGATGTCGATATTTTGTGAGGGGAATCTTGTATCGTAATCTTATTTTGTTATAGTGAGAAGTTTTTAGGGATGCAACTCTTTGCACTATAATTGTGGGGTGAACCCATCATGTTTCATTATTAACACACCAAGTAATTAAAAGCTCTCGCCTCCATTAATATTCTCTCTCTACCTACTTTTATTTTAACTCATTATCATTATGAACTCATGAAAAATAGAGTGACTAGATAAATTGTAGCAAAAAATTGCTGGTATGGATCCAAAAGTAATAGCAAGTGATGATACTTATCTGGTAGACAGTAGAATAAATCATATTGTAGGCGGTAAAATCCCACTGGTATAAAGTCAACACAATTAAAGTTGAGCAAAGTTCAATAATCACGGTCACACAAGAACATAATACGTACGTGGTTCGATAATGTGCATACGTTCATGGGGTGTTTCTCTCTCTTTATTGATCGTGTCTTGATAATAAAGATTACATACCTTTTTTCTGAAGGGTGTGGATTTCATATATAGAGAACAAAAAGAGATTGAGTCGTGTGGGATCCTATGACCTTAGATAGCTATCGTGAGGGACTAAATCTGATTCTGAGTTTTTTTTTTAATGGACACAATATGTTCTTATTACTTTGAGTCATTTACTTATGCCTAGTTACATAATTCCCTCACACTTCCATAAATATTTGCAGCTTCATTAGGGTGCAGGTGTTTTTTCGCCAACTAAAAGTAGTCTTTGATCGTGATCGATGGTGATATCTGGTCATCCATAGGTAAAATGGTCGAAAAGTGTGATTTTCAATGTTTTGAGTTATAAACTTCCTTTATTTTGACTCATAGCGCAAAATTATAATTTTCCTCGATATTTCCGTCAGTAATGTGTGCCTGTTGTCATTTCAGAGCCTGTCCGTAATGATGGGATTGCCTTGGAAGTTGACCCATTTCACTTATAACTTCTTTGCCGTCATTTGGAGCGACATTTCACTTTCATTATATTTCAAAACAACTCGAGAGTTTAATTTTCCTTCCTCATCCGGTGTAATTTCATTTATTCTCCATCTTTTATCCTCTTTAATTTCTCTCTTCAAATATCATTTTACGTTCTTCCGTTTTCTTTATTTCTTTGTTGTGAAGATGATTTACCCAATTGGCGAGGGCTCGATTGGGGAATTTCAGAGAGTTTCTCTATTATAGGTTGGGTAGTTATAGAATTAGAAGATTGTCCTCGATATTACTATAACATTAATGGAGGTCACTGGATGTTTTTCTAATATATTGCCGAGGTTGGTGTTACATTTCCCCCACCCTAACTCTTTTTTGAGTTTTTTGAATTCCTTAGTGTAGTTTAAACACAATGTTCCCCAAACGCTTAGAGAATAATAAATAGAGTTCATAGGATTGATGAACTATATGGGATTGATCCCAGAGATCCGTTTTTGTTACATGTGGGTGAGATCGAATGAAAACATTTCATCCTGAAGGCGATGAAGGTTGATCGAGTCCTCGTTGTGAGCCTATCAAATTCCAACAAGGATTATTGGTCGCACGATTTTGTTATGAAAGTGTGGGACCACTTACCCATTTCTCAGGCTGGTGAACCCACTTGACAAGGAACCAGATATCCCTGCCCTACATGGGGAGGAAGAGTCTTCATTCGCGAGCACTTGAGGCTTATTTGAGTCAGTAGACGTTATAACCATATCCATTATCACACCTTTCACTTCCGAAGTAGAGATAAAGCTGAGGAAGAAAATCCCAAATCTATTGGAGGGGGGAATTTTCCCTTAGTTCTTCAAGTGCCCAGCCTTCTAAAAGGAACAAGTTGGGCAATTTATCGAACCCAGTTACCTTGGGGGAATCCCCTAAAAAATCATAAAAAAAAGAAAGATTAACTGAAGTATTGTAATAGTTTTGCCACTAAAAAGAAGGTGGATGCCTCCAGTAAGGAGGAAAGCCCTTTCGAAGGGCCAGTGGCTAAAAATGTTTACCTGGCCCTGGCATTGATAAGGGGGCATGTCTTCCAGCCAACTAAGTAGTTGTCAGGAGCTTGACCACTGACAAACTCATCTTTTATGATGCCCAGACACTTTACCTTGTAAGTTTAATATTTTATATTCAGATTTTCATGCCTTTAAATAATTTTTCTGTAATAACTGTCTTGTTCGACCTTTAACTTTGAAGTTTTTGGTGGATTTTGTTAACCTCCTAAACATGAGTGCCGACCAAGAAAAGGAAAATGCCGATTTAGGCCATGCCTTGAATGAGGCCAAAAAGGACTTAAAGGGCTAAGTACTTTGATGCTGACATGAGGGATAAGGACTTAAATCTCGTTACATATAGATTCAAGGTGAAGCAAATAGATAATATTGTAGAAGAATCTTCTCGATCATTGTCCTTTGCACTTGAAAAAGCCTATGACCAAGGCTCGGATGAAGCCTTTGATCTTTCCAAGAAATAACTATACTTTATCCACACGTCTTTCTTTAAGAAAAGCTAGGATGAAGGCCTGACATAGGTCAGGGTAGGGGTGTACATGGTTTGGTTCGGTTCGATTTCACTACGGAATCAGAATCAAAATCGAAATTGATCGGTTCCATGGTTTTGGAACTAGAACCAGAACCAAAATTGATCGGTTCGGTTTGGTTCGGGATCGTTCATGGTTCTGGTTCTTGGTTCTGGTTTGCGGTTTGGGTCATGGTTCTGATTTGCGGTTCTAGTTCGTGGTTCTGGTTTGCGGTTTTCATTAATGGTTCTGGTCCTCGGGTTGGTTCTCGGGTTGGTTAATGGTTCTAGTTAATGGTTCTGGTTCATGGGTCGGTTCTCGAGTAGGTTCTTGGGGTCGATTCTTTGGTTCGGTTTTTCGGTTCGGTTCCATGGGTTCGGTTCTCGGTTCGGTTCGGTTTGGTTCAGGTATAAAATCGAGAATCGAACCGAACACTTCGGTTCTCAATTTTTTGGAACCAGAACCAACCCGTGGAGAAAAAAAACCGAACCAACCCAACCCACGAAGGTCGGTTTGGTTCGGTTCTTCGGGTTAACGGTTTTTTTGCACACCCCTAGGTTAGGGTCCCGCCTGAGTCTGAGTTGTTTAGAGAGCATGTGTTGGGGATCTATATACGCAAAATAAAATTTTTCCACTCCTATAATCTTAGAATAATCAAACAATAAAAAGATAAAATCCATAACTAACTTTAACGAAGATGTTTAAGGTTTCGAATACAATACCTTTGCAAATCAGGTTACAATCTGATTGGGAGAAAGGTATTTGATGATGATGATGATGATGAATGTTTGCCTTATTTTGGATCTTCGAGAACTTAATAGAACACTTTAAAATGCTTGGATCTTTAAGTATATGATCCTTCCAAAGCTATATAGATGAAAACTATTTCTTTTTAGTGAGATATGACCCTCTCTCTTAAGGCCTCTTCACAAAAATATGAATAGTATTTTCTCTCACCCTCTCAAGCCCTAGTAATGAATTACTCTGCTTAAAGATTTAACTTAAACCAATATATATACTTTGTTAAGTGGTGGTCTTGTGCCTAATTGGGTTCTTTGAGAATCTAGACTAACTACTTAGGTATGTAGACTACATTAGGGACCCAAAATAAATTAAATTGGCTTTCAAATAAATACTCAAAAATCCCAAATTACATATCTTATAATTTTTTCTTTATTTATTTAATCATAATTAATTTCACAAAATAATTATGAATCCACTTCAATTTAATTATCTCATAAATAACTCAGATATAATGAGGTCTCATTTGCAAAGTTTATTATTGTGCATAATATGATTCTCCACGTTAAACTTCTGATACTATATTGGTCAAATTCATTTGCCGTTAATTGATTTTAACCAACATCTAATCATTTTCTTGATTCTTAGACATAACTTTTTTTGCTACTCCCTCGGATTATAAAATAAATCACTGACAAAGTTTGACTAGAGGAAATAAATCTTATAAGTCTATTAAGGGGTTATCACAATTCAAGGTAACCTCGGATGCAGATTCCTCTGAATTAAGATCTCAAACGTACTCATATAGTTGCCACCCAATGTGAGGGGAGCATTTGATTTAATCTAAAATTGAATCGCACGCATAACAATTAAAGCAACAATTAGGCAAGCATTCAAATCCTCATAATTCTCAAAATTAAGAATCTATTCACCCTTTATAAATGGTGTGAGGTTTCCCGAGTGTAATGAAAACAACCCATGGACTCAAATATCACGTGCAACCATGTTCAATACATTCATGACATGTACCGATTATAATCCTCTATTGAGCTATCGTACAAGTTCTCGAACCATCATACAAGTTTTCATAGTTTGAGATAAATTTCTAGGATTACACCGTAACCGTTCTGATAGGATGTCAACCCTCTATTTAGGTTGTAAATTTTTAATAGTTCTAGAACTGAAATTTCAATCTCTTATTGATCAAACCGAACCTAACTCGTCGAAATTCCTACTGATCAGTTTTGACCAACATTAATATAAAATAATATATTGAAAGAAATACAAAATGTTGGACTTTAGTTTTTATTATTATTGATTTTGATGATAATAAACCATATTTAATTATAATTTGTGTTGTAATTTTACGTATACATATATACTATTATTTTTGTATATACAATACTTGTATAGCTTTTATTAATATAATTTTTTATGACTCACGATAGGTTATTTTATACATTGGTGTATACATTTTTTTACAAATTCACTTTAAAAAAATAAAAATAAAAATTTATAACTCTCGTTTTGTTCCACCTATTATATATTTGTTTGTTCTTATTGGTAGAAAGTAACTTTTTTTTGTAAAAAGTTATTTAACTGTTTTTGACACTCATTATACTTTTCTTATATTGTATAAACGTTCATTTTATAAAAAAATTATGATTTCTTTTAATAACTTAATTTTGTCATATTTAGTGAAATTACATTTTCTAATATTATTTATTTTATACATTTTTTATTTTACGTTTTTATATTAAATTATTGTTTCAGTTTTTTATTTTTAATTTTATACGTTTTTTTTTTTATTTTTTAATTTCTCATATGTTTTATTTTTGTACATTTTATTTTGGGGCATATAACAAATAGTCCTTCGAACTTTTTTTTATACACGTTTAGTCAATGCCTTTTTATTTTACACCAAAAAGTCCTTCACTATGCCACAAAGGCTTTATTATGTCGCTAGCATGGACCTTTAAAGATAAGAGAATAAGGGATTTTTTGGTACAAAATAAAAGGCTTGAACTAAATATGTATTAAAAATATTTGAGAGACTTTTTGGTATTTGATCCTTTTATTTTTTAATTTCCTTAAACAAATTTTTTTTTTCTCTCTCTTATCTTTTTCTTTCCTCTTTATTATTTTCCCCTTACTCTTGTCAAGTTTGATTTGATCCCCTCACCTTCTCTCTTGTTTAATTCTCTCCATTCTCTCTTTTCTTTACTTCTTATATATTTGTCTTGTCTCATTATTGTCTTCTTTTTCCACATACGCTCACACACACACACACACACATGTGTGTGTGTGTGTGTGTGTGTATTATACAAACACATCTATATATAGATTTTTTTGTTTCTTATTTTTTGTTGATTTTTTTATTTCATCCGTTTTTCTTTATTTCATTTTTGTCTTTTACTCCATTTTTTAAACATTATTTAAAAAAAAATATTTTTAGGACTTTTTACTTAATTTTTTTACTATGGATTTCATTTTTTTGGAATACTGATTCTTTATTTATTTATTTATTTATTTATTTTATTTCGTTTGTTCTCCTTTTGTTTTTGATTGTTTTTCTTTATTTAACTTTTCATTTTTTTATTTCCTTTATTTCTTTTATACTTTTTTCTCTTTCTTATTATTTCACATCACACGCATCACCTTTTCCCTTTCCCCTCTTATCACGGTTGCACACACACACACACACACACACACACACACACACACACATATACACATATCATATATTCTTTGTGCATGTGTCTAAAGTCTTTCTTCTACACTATATAAATTCAACCAAATCAGAGAATCACTTTTTTATTTGTAAGCTCTAAGTTTTCAAACGACAATTTCATTAAATGTTGGTATATCTCTACACTCTTTCATTTGATTACATCAGTAAGGAGTACACTAAAACCCAGATTTTCTGCTCCTAAAGAGTCAAAGAATCATGCCTACTCTACTCAGCAAAAAACCTCATTTGTGGGACATAACAACCACTGTTTTCCTTGTAAAGGGTGGTCAGACACAATACACCGAAAATGGGGATTATTTATCAATTTATATCATTCTCAGATTCAACTCATAATAGGACATTTATATTTCCAAACCAAATTCGAATTAAAACTGAATTAAATTAATGACCAAGAAAAATGATAAGTCCATCATCAACATAAGATAAATAAAAATTCCAATATAAATATAACTATCTCTAACCGATTGAAATAAATAGACTCCGAGCTTATGCCCATACAATAATTTAAAAGTAAAAGACTGAAGTAGAGTAGTAACCTAAATTAGAATCAACGATATGATCTATGATAAGCAAAGTGAGATTGCAAGGTTGATACCACGTCAGTCCTGTTATCTTTGTTTAGGCGCACTTGGGGTGAGAAAATATTTATAATTTGGGTCAGCGGCCTAGACTTGTAAGAATTAATTTACAGCAAATTAAAGTGCAATAATACAGTTAATTCAAAGTAAGCGTCCTCCAACGTCACTCATATACGTTAAGTATCTCACCCTTCATCTAAGTGCAATACTACATGTATAACCGCTCAAGTCCCAAGGTAATAACTATTAATTGTGCCAATAAAATAAAAGATACATCTAGTAAAGTTCATATTTTTAAATATGATTATCAACACCCATTTTACCAATTTCCAAAGTACCCTAATCACACTGCTCGTAAAAGTGACATAAACATCTATTATGCATACTATGTAGTATTGGGTCTGTCATTTTTTGTCTACATCATTATACTAATGCATTAATCCAATTTAATTTATATGATTATATATATATTTCCTTACATATATGCAAAACTTAAAGGCATATACTAGTAGCATCTCGTTCGTGCTCTATTGGTATGTCCGAAGGAATCCCTTATTCAAATCGGACATTACAAAGCGTACACAAGTGGGGCGGTGCAGTATACCATCGCACGACCCATACCCAACAGTGACAATGGATTCTAGCATGTACACCTACCGCTTATAAGTGGCGTTGCTATGTAATATTTAAAATAATGACCTACACAATGCCTAGTCCACCTATGTCGACGTGTGCCATGGTCTCGAAATGCTCATAACCCCAACCGATTGGACCGCCCATGAATATAGGTATGTTTACATGCATAAATAATTACATATTATCATCACACAATATGTATTGATAATTGTTCTATAATTACCTAAGATGTACCATATATATTCATCCATACATAATCCAACGTCAATAATTAACCAACCAGTTAATTTTAAGTTTAATTCCTTTAATAATAGCGTGTAGTCATCTCAATTAATTATAAGTCCCCCATTCAACATTAGCGCCATGATAGAGAGAACTTTTCGGTATATTTTTTTTCGTCGTTGCTTGAAAAGATCCTCTAATCAAAACCTCAATTACCTACAAAATATAATAAACTCAAGTGTAGCGGTAAGCAAGGGTATCAATCCACATCAAGGGGGTAAGCTAGAGATGGACTCAATTGTAATTTAATTTTTATTTTCTTTTTGTGCTCTTACTTTTTCTAGTTTTTTTAGCCTTTTCAAATATTAAAACAATTACGTGAGGTGAGGATGTGAAATAACACTACACTAAAACGAAAGATCAAATTATAAACTAAAAAGTGATTAAAATGAAAAATAAAGTCTAACACTAAAATATGAGATGAATGAGGTAAATAAATGTGAGAACAATCAAGGAGTGGGATTACACCACAAATTTTAGCTATTCTAACTAATTAATTTAATTAATTAAATTCTACTAAATTAATATCATACCTACAAATCAACTCTCGTTGCAAATGTAATTTTAATAGTAACCTTTTAGAATATTAAATTTAACATCCCACAACTCTAGAAAAATAGATCTACACTCATTTTGATTAATCACCCGCTAGGATCGATCAATTAAAATTTATGTAAATCTTAGAAAATAAAAATAGAGTTGAAATTCAAGTAATAATACCCCACTTAAGAAACTCATATCTCTAGTTCGAATCTAAAATTGGTATTATAACTTGGAATTTCGATTTTCTCTCGAAAATCATTTATCCTCTCTCGAGGCGTAAATTTAAGGGCGATGGATCAAAATTAACATTCAAAGGAAATTTTCAAGTAATCAAACTAATTAAATTAAAATAACATTAAAAAAGGGTTCACCCCACCCCTTGAAAGGGGATTTAGCCTAACATGGTATGGAATTTGACAAATTAATAATCAAAGGCATAAAATAAATGAGAAGAGAAGAGAACAATCAAACCCAATCTCTTGAAGTAAAATTGAACTCTTATTTCCTTAAAATCAAGCATAATCCATCCAATATGAGCATCCAACAATAATCAATTCAATATAATACTCAATTGAATTACTCACAATTTATCACTCAATAATCTCTAAAAAATAAAATAAAAATATTTACAAATAACTTTTCTACATAATTTATTTTCTTCTCTAACTATCTCTCTCTAGAATTCTCTCTACAAATTTTTATGCTAAAGCTTACCTTCAAATTGAGTCTTCCATTCTTTAAATAGTAGGCATGGAGCATGGGGGTAAAAATGGGAGGATAAAGGTGCAAGAGGTTGTATAAGGTGTGAGTGAGGGTTAATTTAGGAAAATGCACAAATGTGCATGGGTTGTGTGAGGTCATGTGGGAAGTGAGGTGAGGGGATAAAATCTGATTTGGTAAAAGGGGTTTTGGGGTAGAATGGAAAAAAGGTTTAGTTGGGGGTATAATAGGTAAAAGGGGGTAAATGGTTTAAGTGGCATGTGGGAAAAGGCATGTGGGTTAATTTATTTTGGTTGAGATTGTATTTGGCATTTGGCATGTTAACAGGTACACATCGTGTTGGTCAAAGGGGATAAGTGGGTCTTTTTAACACGTGGATTTTTGTCTTGATTTTGGTTTTGGTTAGGTGGATAAGTCTGGGGATGCTACCGGGTCAAGCTAGGGGTCTCGGGTTTTAGAATGAGGGCAGCTGGCCGATATTGGTGTAAGGTCAGAAATGGGTGAGGGTCTCGGGTTTACTGGGTCGAAATGGGGTTCCGGGCTATTGGGTTGTTCCGGGTTTCAGCTGGCCGAGATGGGACGAACGGAGTAGGTGGATGCGCAGGAGGTTTGGTTTCATCGGAGAGGGTCTCGGGTAGGCTGAAGACGGAGCTGGTGACAAGGTGGGATTTCGCCGGTGGGTTTGAGTGTTGCGGTTTTAGACTCCGACGAGGAAAGAAAGCAGGGGGTTTCGCCGGAGGTAAGGCATTAGGTGGACTGAGTCGCGGCTAGGGTTGAAGGTGGTGGTTGATGGAGATATAAGGTGGGTTTGGTTGTTGTTGGAGATATAAGGTGTTAATGGAGTTTGAGGAGAGAGAAGGGTTGTTGGGGAAGAAGATGACGGAGGGAGTAGGTTATGGTGTGGTGAGGTACATAGGAAGGTGGGTGTGGGTGGGAGTATAGTTGGGTGTAGTTGAGGGTATAGGGCATATGGTGAGGGTGAGGAAGAGGTGTTTGTGTGTAGGTGGGTGTAGGATATGTGGGTGTGGGTGGGAGTATAGTTGGGTGTAGTTGAGGGTATAGGGTATATGGTGAGGGTGAGGAAGAGGTGTTTGTGTGTAGGTGAGTGTAGGATAGGTGGGTGTGAGTGGGTTTATGTGTGTGTTTAAATTGGACCCTTAAAAATAAATAACACTAAAAATAACTAATAAAACTAAAAATCTTAATATAAAATCCTACTCTAAAAATAAAATAAAAACTCAATAAAAAAATGAAACTAAAAAGAAATAAAATAAAAAAATTAAATCTATCAAACTAAAAACTAAAATCCCAAAAAATGTAAAATCTAATAAAACTAAAAAATAAATAAAATCCTAAAAAATATAATCATAATAAAAACTAAAAACTAATAAAAATAAAATAAATATTATTAAATAAAAATAAAAAAATAAATCCTAAAAACAAAAACGATTCAAACTAAAAATTAAAAATATAAAAAATACGAAAAGGAACAAATCAAACACACACGGCTCGGGACAGAGTTTAGGCTAGGTTTAGGGTAGGCTAGGATACGGGACAAGGGTAATTATCTCCATATTGCGCACAATTGCCTTGAAATACGCGTTTGAACACTGCAACGTGCATTCGACCTACAAAGTAGACAATAAAATGCATAAGACCCAAATTGCCGAGAATTAGCAACTAAAAGTTATCTATTCGGGGTATAAAATGTACACTTTAGGGTGCTTATCACAACCCTCCCAAACAGAGCGTTGCTAGTCCTCGATCAATAGATAGAGAGAAAGAGAAAGATAAGAAACCAAAAGTGTACCACTTTCGCGGGCACTTGCGATTTCACTTAGCATGTGCAACAAGCCTTTAAACTTATATGTTGCCCTACATGACGAGTTGTGTCTCGTGAGGGTTTACAGCGAATATACCCACAAAATTCTTATTTGCAAAATGATTTATTGAAAGGAAGTCAATCTCTTATTAGACATAGAATAATCGCACAATCCATCATGAAATAAATGATTTCAGAAATACAAGCTAGAATGTGTAAAAAGATTTAGCTAAGAAAATACTCAATGCACATCCTCCCTATAACTCAAAGTGTGTGGTGTGAATTAGTCAAAACGGGTCAAGTATCATAAGAGTAATTCCTATATAGCCTCTTGGAATCAATGCTTCAACTTCCAATCTCAAGGATATTTCTCTCTCAAACGAACTCTCGAGATTTGGGTAATTGTATCGCTCTTGTGTGTGAGGATGTGAGTAAATGTAAGTAAGTTCAGACGTCTCACACACATATAAGAAAGAACGATTATTTTGAACGAAAAGTGATCTCATGAAAGAATTGTTAATCACTATAGTGAGAACGTCGAGTTATTCACCACGTTGACCTTCATTTGCTCGAACACCTAGGGGAAATTTGGATGTTTAAGGGTGAGGGAAAAATGAAATGGGAAAGATGGTATAAGGTAGGATGGAATAGAATGGTGATGGATGAGTGATGAATATTCGATGTGAAATGGATGAAAAATGGATGCGATAGAAGAGTATATACACTTTAGGCACAAATGTCTTTATTACTAACTACAAACTCTCTTTCTTTTCTTTTCTCTCTTTTTTTTTCAATTTTTCTTTTCTTTTTCTGTTTTTTTTCTTTTTCTTTTTTCTATTTTTTTCTCTCTCTTTTCAAACCAACAATGAAGACATTTACATTTGAAATCACACTCTTTTTCTTAATATGATGGTGATATATGAATGGAGATGATAGGTGAGGGTGTGGGGAATATGTGGGAATATGGGTGAAGTGAATGGTAAATGGTAGGTTTATGGATGAAAATGTAGTGATTGGGATAAATTTCAAGACACGCGTTTCTTACAACTCGAAAAAGACGTCGTTCTCAGTAATCAAGCCAAAAATGAAGAATAATGAGATCATATAACGATTTAAGTGCGGTTCCAAAGGAAGTTGAATCAACTTGTGACTCGGAGTTTGCGTAAAACACTCTAAAAGGGTGAAAGGCACAAATCTCACAATTTAAAGTCTCTACTAGTGATCCTTAAGGTTCTCTTGAGAATTATAGTACTCTTCAACTCTAAATCGTAGTGACGTGATAAGTGCGCAAATTTTGTTAAGTCTAGAAATTCATGGTGCAACATGCCTTGATACGTATTACATAAGCTATTTAGAAAATATAAATCCTCTAGCTTGATTCCTAGACTTTAAAAGATGGATGATTGAAAATTCACATCAATGAGTGAGATGAAAGAAACTGCACGAAATTTTAAAAATCAGGTTTAAAAATTAAAATTTTTCAAAAGAGGTACGATTTTGATAAAATTCCCCACCCCAAACAAAAAGGAACATCGTCCTCGATGTTCAGTAAAATGATTTTTAAACTTGAGAGCATAAGGTAGGAAAGATAGTACCAGAATATACCGCTAGTGAAGTGGACCGATGAAGCCAAAATAAAACCTGAATAAGTGATACGAGAAAAAAATGTGTACAAGTCTATAAACATGTGAAGCCTTTGGTGATGTGAAACACCACCCCAAAATAGGATGAGACTTATATAAGAAACAACGAGTTGACTCTCGGTAGCGCTAAGTTTAATGTCTTCAGCCAGACCGAACCATTCTCACCCTAAGGATAGGAACTATGAAAATGCAGGGCGACAGAAAAATTAGGTGATAAGAATCACCACCAAACAAGACTGAAGCGTCAGTCTTGTTGGATAAAGGCTAAAATGGTCAATGAACTTGTATGGCAAAGTGCATCACACGATGCAAAGCATCGGTGGACCATGGGTGGGTGGGTATTAGGGAAAAGGTGGGGGTGAATAGGCACCGGTCATGGGCCTTATTGAGCTGAAAGGTGAGGGCAACAAGGGACCTATAGGCATGGTGCTCAAGTTGGTGAGGGAGGCAAAATGGTTGGAAAAGTGTAATGGGGAGGGCCTCATAGAAATTACACGATCGTTTTATGAATGGGTGGTGGTAATGGTTGCACCGTGACACACCAGGGAGCTATTGAGAAGAAAAATCAACACCACAAGAGAGTGGTGTGCGTGGAGGAACAAGCTCGATGTCACGAAAGTGGAGAGTAGTACCATAAATACTCTCATTAAAGGTGGAGGATGGTTTCAGGGGAGGATCTAAAAATGTAGAGGAAAACTTGAAATGTGTAAAATCAAGATCCAAACCAGGTGGTGGGGTGAAAGGGATAGTGGGTGGATCGGGTGGGATAAATGGTGGAGAAAGATGATCCAACTCAAGCGTGGGAGACACACACTCCTCATGAGGCACGGAGTGATCCTCAAGGACACTCGCAGGAGGAGGTGTGGGTTATAAAGATGGAGTGGTCAACTTCTCCACAAGAATATCATTGGTAAATGGGGTGGGTAAGTCAAACGACGCACCAAGATCGAAGATATAGGGATCATTAGAAATATCAAGCTCAAAGGGAGCCATGCATGGTGGAATAGGACCCATATTCAAATAGGTAGAAACTGTCACGGATTTTATCTCGGGAAAATGGTGAAAACTCGTAGCCGGAGCTAACCTAGGATAAATTGGTTCCTCGGGAACACACGGGTGAAGCTCGATAGGTATAGACTCGGGCATATTTTTGGATATGATGGGAGTGCGAACCGCAATGATGGGTTCATTTGGATATGGTGGAATTTGATCAGGCTCACTATCGAAAGGTAAGTCAGCACAATTGTTAACTTGGGACCCGGACCACGGAATGGTCTCAACTTCGAGATTCTTAGGGTGGTAGGGTTGGTCACACTCAAAATCTGTGTCACAAGAGGACACATCATCATCACACTTGATTACAACGATGGGTGGATCCATAGGAATGTCCGACTCTCTTGCACACTCAAATTCATTTAATCGTTGTTCAAGCCTTTGGAGAGATTGAGTTTGAATTTTAGTGACTTGATCTTGATCGATTTTAAATTGTTGCAAGAGTGACTCGAGAGAGAAGGTGGATGATGGTGGTGAAGTGACGGGTGGTGGCGGTGGTGGAGGTGGACACAACTCGCTATGGACAGGACTATACGGAGAATAATCGAATGAAGTGTGTGGAGTGGGGCCAAGTTCATCATACACGGAAGGATCGCTTTCGTGATGGACAAATGATTGACACTCATGGGGTGCATATTGAGGGAAATGATCATCAATGGGTGCACAAGGTTGCCATGACGACTGTTGGAACGTGTGAGGATCCACAACATCAGGTTGGGATTCGTATTGTGTGAAGGGTGATCAAGCCTCCACGAATAACTAGGGTACTCACATAACTCTGAATGAGATACATTGGGATAATAGGCCGAGGTGGGTTCCAGAATAGTGTCATATGGATTCACATGCTCCACGGTGGGTTCGTAGGGATATGACAAGTAAGGACACTCATGGGACAAGTGATAGGCATAGGAACAATGGGTGCACACAAGGTACGCGACACATCGACACTTGACACCGAGGGTGATGAAATAGGAGGTGCGTGCATAGATGGTGCAAGAGTATCAACGGTACTCGTGAGAAAGGTGAAGCCACCAAGAATATCAAAAAGAGACGGCTCGGGATCACTCTCACACGTATCGCGTGTCAATGCAAAATGACCAAAGTAGTCCCGTAAAAGACGTTCTTGGGCCATGACGAGAGAAATATTTTTTTGAGTTTATTAAAAAAAAATTAAAAGGGAAATAAATTTTTTTGGATTTTCGAAAAATGAGAGAAAGAAAATATTTTTGGATTTTTCTAAAAAGAAAGAAAATATTTTCGGATTTATTTTTTTGAAGGAAAATATGGGGAGAAATATGGCCTCTTGATTTGGACGAACCAACTAAAACCGACTACTGAAAAATGAATTGGACGCACACACAAGTTAAGGAGAATTCCTAACTAGCAGATAGCCAATTTTTTATTTTGAAAATTAATGAAAGTGATGATGCTTGGATTCAACACCACCAGATAAGTGATGATGAGCTCAAACAGTAATAACCATGGCAGTCATGGAGATATGTATGTATAAGTATATAGAAGGGGATGAGTATAAGAGGAATAAGACAATGATGTATAGTGGTTCAGCCAATTAGGCCTACATCCACTGTGAATGTGTGATCCACTAAGTATGGCACTAATGGCCTTGGATACAATGCACATAAGCTCACTTTCTCTCTCTACTGTGTGTACATGCAGGGTTTTTAGCTAGGGTTACCATTATTGATTCATTGTAGGGTTGTAGGTGACAAGCATATATAGGTCTTGGGGGGTGTAGTGTGCCCCCCCAAGTATACATGGTGCATGTGAATGATGATCTAGCCAATCTCCATTTGACACTTGTAAATGCCAAATGATGACCTAATATTCCCTCACGTGAGGGGGTGATTCTGTTACAACGGTCTTCCACGTGCCATGTGAGCCTCACGCACACTGTTCCACGTGTCTCCCAAACCACGCGCTACGATGATGTCACCCTCGGCCTATAATACGAGGCCGAGGGCAGAGTTCCCTCTGGTGGTGAGTCTGGCCCAATTCAGGCCTCGTACTATCGTACCCTCGGAGGGTCGTCTGGACCTGATGAAGGGTCGGCCCATGGAGGGTCTTCTGGACCTGATGAAGGGTCGGCCTCGGTGGGTCGTCTGGGCTTGATGAGGGGTCGTCCCCTCGGAGGGTTGTCCGGGCCATAATGAGGGGTCGACTGATATATGTTGAGAGGTCGGCCTCCCTGGAGGGTCGTCTGGGCCTCATCCTGTGGCAAGGTGCCCTCGGCCTAGCCGAGGGTACTTATGGGTATATCAATCACCCCCAGCCCTTAGCCATCGATGTTGCTGAGATGGCTGGGGGATAGTGTTTCCTTTGAGATGAGTGTATGAGTGTATGGTCAGTTAGATGAATAACACCTGTAAAATTTTTATTCATTGTCGTTCCAATTTTCTAGGCGTGGCGGCTGCATACTGCTTGGGACTTTGTGCCCTAATGATTCCCTCCTCGTGGTCTGTGCTCTGCATTGGTTAGTGGACCCACTCATTAGCAAGGTACTTAAATAATTTTTGAAGTTTCTCTTTCTTCTTCATCTTCTTCGCGCCTGAACTCTCTCTCTTTAGCTTCCAGCTTTCTAGCCATTTCTGTAATTTCGACGTTTCGAGTTTGGCAGTTCTGCTATTTCTTCTCAGGTAACCCCTTTGCCCTAGTGCCTTCTTTATCTTCATTTCTTTTTGCTTTCTTATTTTAGGGTCGTAGGGTTGGATTTCCCTTAGGTCATTTCATAATTTTTCCGGCATCTTCTCCGGCGACCGATTCTTGAGTGTTCTTGATCAAAACCTTTGATTTTTTCAGTTTTGATCGAAAAGTCCAACCTGGTCAATTGTGAGATTATTTGTAGGTGTCTTAGCCAAATTCTTCTAAGTGTAGGGTCTCCCCCTTAATGCTTAGGAGGATTTATAGTTTAGCTGAGGAGTTTCCATCCCTAAGGGAGAAGTTCTTCATAGAGATTAGGCGAATAGAGGAAGAGGAGGAGAGAAGACGAGGGGCCGACCCTAATTGGGTACAACCCATTTTTCCCATTCCTCTAGCCACAATAAATCCCTCTGAGTCTTGTGGGTCGTCCTGTCGTCCAGACGAGAGTCGGTCAGGAGAGATGGATGAGAGAGCTTCATCACCATTAGGTGCTGGCCCTTCTGGGAGGAGAGAAACGTCTGATCTTAGCCCAGGCCGACAGGCCGAGGGTGTGGTCCCTTCAGAGGCTGTCCCTGTGACAACTTTATCCCCCCACGCCTTCCAGATGGCTTTCCCTCATGGGCCTCTGACAGGTGACGAGGCCGAGGGAGATAGGACTGAGGATGATGGTGAGGACTGAGATGTTGACCCAGTTGACACAACTCATGCCTCATCCTATATTTCCTCAGTCAGGGATCATGACCTTCTACTATGGAGGCATGCATATGGTGTGTCCCCCAACATAACTATGAGGGTTCCCTCTGAGTCTGAGAGGGTCTTCGAGGGTGAAGAGGGAGAGATAGTAGTATACGAACAAATGTTTAAGGTCGGTGTCAGATTCCCTCAGCATCCTGCCATTGTAAATATCTTGTCAACCCTCGGCGTTGCCCCCTCTCAGCTTCCTCTAAATTCCTTGAGGACGATCCTCGGCTACATCTCCTTATGGAAGAATGCTTCCACTGATGATCCCTCGACCGACGTATTTTTGGCCTGTTATAATATCACTTCCTCATCCAAACAGCCTGGGTACTATCACCTGGGGGCGAGGAGGTATGATAAAAAACTTCTCCACGTGGCACAAATCTCTAACCACGATTGGAAGAAGAGATTTTTCTTCGTCTCTGGAGAGTGGGAATTTGCCGCCGAGGCTCAACATTTGGACGACGGTCCGAGGGTTCCAAGAAGATGGTCTAACCCCTCGATGAAGGCCAGGTCGGATCCCGGACTTAGTCTGGATGAGAAAGACATAGTTGAGTATCTGAGAGAACGAGGGAAGGGTGGTAAACTTGCCAAGTTTGAAGATCTGATGACCCCCCGGTTCCTCAAGGAAGCTGGTCTGAGGGTCGTCCCCCTGACAGAACTATGTGAGTTATATTATTTTTTGCCCAATGTTTGCCTTTTTTCAAGTGTTTCATCTTTACCCCTGCATTTTTCTGACGTGTCGTCCTCTTTTCAGGTCGTCCTTCAGGTATATCAGACCATCTGTGGGAAATGACTGCCCCAAGTTTTCTATCTGACTTGGTCAAGAAAAAGGGAAAAGAGCCTCAGTAAGCTCCGAGGAAGATGAAGACCGTGGGGCCAACGCCTACTGAGCCGACCTTCGACAAATAAAAGAGGAAAGAGACTGAAGTCCCTGTCAACCCTTGACCATATTCTAGGACGAGGGCAAGGGTCGAGGCGTCTGAGGGAACCGCCTCTTCTTCTAGTATGGGGGCCTTCTGGTCCCAAAATTTTACATTACTCAAGGCCGAGCCGTTTTCTTTGATCGCCAACCTAAGGGCGGCCAAAGCGTCAATGTTTTCTTCCCCTTCGGCTGCTGTTTATGAATTCTTGTCCAAGATGCCTCCAACGAAGGTGTATGACTATGGTTTGCACACCCTTGCTCAGGTACTTGTCTTACTTCATTCCCTTAATTACATTGTTTCACAAACTGTTTCCTCGGCCTCTTAACGAGTTGCATTATCTTTTTCTTGTGCAGTCTATCTGTGCTTTTACCTTAGCCACTAAGTGGATGGCTGAGAACCAAGCGAAATTCCATGAAGCTGAGAGGGCTATTCAGCATGAGGCTGATCTACAGTTAGAACTTGAGACTGCAAGGGCTGAGTTGGAGAGCTCCAGGACTGAGCATGCAAGGATCCTGGACGAGTTGATGTGGTAGCATGATGCAGACATAACGGCCAAGCACTTGCTTCTTAAAGAGAAGGATGAAGCCTTGACCCATCAGGGGGCCCAATTCAAGATTGAGCTATCTGAGGCTGTGAAGAAAGCAGGGGCAGACACCGTGGAGGCCTACAAAGTTTCGGATGAGTTTTAAGGCTTCGACCTTGAGTACTTAAAGAGGGGGATTAGGATGGCCTGTCGGTGGGTCGTCCTTAAGTTTGCTGACGCGGTATCTTCTGTCCGCCCCGCTATCGAATCAGTTCAACTGGACAACCCTCTGATTGCTGAGGCTTTGGCACAGGTGGAGTCTCAAGTGCATGCCGAGGGTGTCGGTACGTCTGAGGATCATCATGTCATGGTCGTTGAGGAGACTTCTCTTATTGACATTGAGGCCTTGCCCTCTGATGCTGCTCAATAGGGTGGCTGTTTGTAGCCGATACCCTCTTTATGTACCTCATGAATGTACTTTATTTTTTAGAGAACAAACATCCTTTTGTAATATTTTATTTATAATATCATCTATGTTGTTGTCTTTCATACTCGTCTCTCTTGCATTGTGAATTTTTTATATTGACAATATCACTAACCCCTCCCTCGTCTTTCTTGAGGGTGAATGAGGGGTCGTCCCCACCATTGACCCTCAATATAGTCGAGGGTTATTTTTACCAAATTAATGTTTTTTAACAAAGTATTCCCTCGTCTTTCTTGAGGGAAAGGGTGGGGTTGTCCCCGCCATTGACCCTCATTATAGCCGAGGGTTCCTTTTACCAAATTAATGGTTTTTAATTAAGTCTTCCCTCATCTTTCTTGAGGGCAATGGTGGGGTCGTCCCCACAATTGACCCTCATTATAGTCGAGGGTTCCTTTTACCAAATTAATGGTTTTTAATTAAGTCCTCCCTCGTCTTTCTTGAGGGCAATGATGGGGTCGTCCCCACAATTGACCCTCATTATAGCTGAGGGTTCCTTTTACCAAATTAATGGTTTTTAATGAAGTCCTCCCTCGTCTTTCTTGAGGGCAATGGTGGGTTCGTCCTCGCCATTGACCCTCATTATAGCCGAGGGTTCCTTTTACCAAATTAATGGTTTTTAATTAAGTCTTCCCTCATCTTTATTGAGGGCAATGGTGGGGTCGTCCCCGCCATTGACCCTCATTATAACCGAGGGTTCTTTTTACCAAATTAATGGTTTTTAATTGAGTCTTCCCTCATCTTTCTTGAGGGCAATGGTGGGGTCATCCCCATCATTGATCCTCATTATAGCCGAGGGTGAACTTAGCTAGCATTATCCCAATCACACTTGCTTTAATTAAACACAAAATGAGGGACCAATGTGACATTCTCATTAACTTTCCAAGTGTTCTGTTGGAGCAACACATTCATTACAACTGTCGTCCGATAGGACCTTACGAAATTACTGATAGTATTTCTTCAAATGATCTGCATTCCAGGGGTTGGAGAAGGTTTCCCCTTCTAAGTTTTCTAGTCTATAGGTCCCAGGGACAACTTCATTGATGATACTATATGGGCCGTGCCAATTTGGATGGATCTTGTTGGTCTTCTGCCAAGTCTTTTTGAGGACCAAGTCCCCCACTGTAATTGGCCTCCGCTTCACCCTCTGGTTGTAGAACCTTGTAGTCCTCTGCTGGTAGGCGGCTTGCCTTATCTCGGCATCTTCCTTCCTTTCCTCAACCAGGTCTAAGTCAAGTCTCCTCTCTTCCGTATTTCTCTGGGGGTCATACATTTGTACCCTATGAGTAAGAAACCCAATCTCGGTGGGGATGACGGCTTCTGAGCCATAGGCTAGCATGAATGGGGTTTCTTTGGTAGAGGTCTTTATCGTCGTCCTGTAGGCCCACAATATGGCATATAACTCCTCAACGCATCTTCCTTTTGACTCTTCAAGTCTATTCTTGATCCCGTCTAAGATCGTCCTGTTTGTAACTTCTGTTTTCCCATTAGCCTGAGGTCGACCTGGGGTAGAGAAGAATTTTTTGATACTCACCCTTTCACAGTACTTCTATAGAGATGTATTCTTGAATTGAGTCCCGTTATCCGAGATGAGGGTGTTGGGGAGACCATATCTGCATATGATGTTTTTCCATATAAACTGGAAGGTCTTCTGTTCTGTGATCGTTACCATCGGCTCCGCTTCCACCCATTTTGAAAAATAGTCAATTGCTACGATGAGGAATCGATAGTTATTGATAGCCCTAGGCAAGGGTCCTATTAGGTCAATCCCCCACACTGCAAACGGCCACGGGGATGTAATGGAAGTAAGAGGCTGATGGGGTTGGTGAGGGATGGTGGCGAATCTTTGGCATTTGTCACACTTTTTTACATATGCCGTGGCATCTTTCCCCAAGGTCGGCCACCAGTACTCTTGGGTGATCACCCTCTTCACTAAGGACCTGCCCCCAATGTGGCTTGAACATGACCCCTCATGCACGTCTTGCAGAATGCGTGGGACTTCAGATGGGTGTACACACCTAAGTAAGGGGAGAAAAACCCCCTTTTTGTACAAGGTGTCCCCAATGACAGTGAACTTTGCAGCTCTGTATCTCAACTTATTCCTTTCTTGCCTTGCTTCTGGCATCTCCTCCTCTTTAATGTATCTGATCAGAGGGTCCATCTATGAAGTTTCTTTAGAAATATTCAGGAAAGTGCTAAGCGATCCCTCAGCCTCTTCGATGGTTGGTCGAA
Organism: Sambucus nigra; assembly: GCA_949130495.1. Classification (NCBI taxonomy): domain Eukaryota; kingdom Viridiplantae; phylum Streptophyta; class Magnoliopsida; order Dipsacales; family Adoxaceae; genus Sambucus; species Sambucus nigra. The sequence goes on along the minus strand of OX422218.1, from coordinate 251,935,402 downwards.
GCAAAATTTCCACTGGGACTGTCCTCCTGATATCTGTCCTAGTCGCCGAGGCCAACCTAGCAAGGGAATCAACACGGATATTGTCGAGCCTAGGTATCCTCTTTAATTTCACTTCTCTGAAGCTCTTCAGTAATGATCTCACCTTCTCGAGGTACTTGTCCATCTTCTCATCCTTGGCCTCATATGCTCCTAGTATCTGATTCACTACTAGCCTTGAATCACTATGGACCAAAATCTGGCTGACACTAAGGGACTTGGCCAAGGAGAGCCTTGCTATCAGGGCCTCATATTCGGACTCGTTGTTAGAGGCTTTAAAGTTGAACCTCAGTGCGTACTCAATGTTTGTGCCATCAGGTGATGACACTATAAGTGCAGCCCCACTTCCGTTATCGCCGGAGGACCCGTCCATGAAGAGGCTCCACAAAGTATCTTAAAAAAAAATTCCCTCGGTGAGGGACCCCTATCTAAAGAGATATATTCCCTCTTTATTTTTGGCCACTTTTTCCCTAGCGGTGCTTGTCTCTGCCTTGTCCGCGGGTGTATCGGCGAGTCTTCCCTGTAGGGTATCTGTCTTCCCGTGGCTCTCATCTTCAGTTTCATCATCTTCCCAAGTAAATTCAGCCATGAAATCTGCCAATGCTTTCCCCTTAATGGCCTTCCTAGGTTGATACACAATGTCAAACTCCCCCAACTCTATAGCCCAGGACATTCGCCTCCTCGATTTTTTTTGCTTATGCAAGACCTGCCTAAGAGGAGAGTCAGTGAGGATGACCATTGTATGGGATTGGAAGTATGGATTCATCTTTCTTGATGCATGGATTAAGGCATAGGCTAACTTTTCCATCCTTGGGTATCTTTGATCTGCCCCCTGGAGTGCCTTACTGTTAAAATACACAGGCTTCTGCGTCTCGTCCTCGTCTCTCATAATGGTTGCGCTGATGGATGATTCAGAGATGGCTAAGTACACATGTAGCTGTTCGCCTTGTACCGGTCGTGACAACAGTAAGTGAGACCCTAGGTATGACTTCAAATCTTTGAAGGCCTGGTCACACTCTTCACTCCACTCAAAGGACTTTCTGAGGATTTTGAAGAATGGTAAACACTCCGTGGCTCTGGACACGAACCTATTCAAAGCAGCCACTCGCCCCGTGAGCCTCTGAACGTCTTTAATGGTCTTGGGGGTATTCATTTCTAAGAAGGCCTTTATTTTCTCAGGGTTGGCCTCAATGCCTCTTTGATTCACGATGAACCCTAAGAATTTCCCTGCTCCAACCCCGAAGACACACTTGGACGGGTTGAGCTTCATCCGATACTTATCCATTGTATTAAAGGTCCTCTCCAGGTCTGCCACATGATCCTCTGCCTTCAAACTCTTAGTCAGCATGTCATCTACATAGACCTCCATGGACTTCCCAATTTGGTCTTCAAACATTTTATTTACCAGGCGCTGATACGTTGCCCCTGCATTCTTCAGGCCAAAGGGCATGACTCTATAACAGTATGTTCCCTTGTCGGTAATGAAGATCTGGTTGTATCCTGAATAGGGTCCATGAAGATCTGCATTCTTCAGGCTATTTTCTCCGAGTCTTCAGGGTCCATGAAGATCTGGTTGTATCCTGAATAGGCATCCATGAAGCTCATGAGCTCATGGCCTGCGGTAGCGTCTACCATCTGGTCAATGCGGGGGAGAGAGAAGCTATCTTTGGGACAATGCTTGTTGAGGTCGGTGAAGTCCACACACATTCTCCACTTCCCGTTGGCCTTTGGGACAATGACCGCATTGGACAACTATTCAGGGTAGATGACCTCTCTGATAAACTCAGCATCTTCTAATTTTTTGACCTCATACTTTTCTCTAGAGTAAATTCTCCTCTTCTGCTTCACTGGCTTTGCACCCTCTACCACGTTGAGCTTGTGGCACATGATTTCGGGGTCGATCCCTGGCATATCTGCATGACTCCATGCAAAGACGCTCTGTCTTCTCCTCAATAGCTTGATGAGGCCTTCCTTGATATTCATCTTCAGGGACTTGACGACTAGGACGGTTTTTTTCGGGTCATCCTCATTGAGGATGATGGATTCTACCTTTTTCGCAGCCTCTCCTTTTTTCAGCTTTGTCTCGTCCCTGGTGTCGAGGGTATCAATATTGTAAGTGGTTGTAGCCTTCTTGTGTGCCTCTCTTTCCTCAACGGAGATGTAATAACACTCCCGTGCTGTCATCTGATCTCCTTGAACTTCCCCCACCCCGTAAGGGGTAGGAAATTTAATCATCTGATGGATCGTAGATGGCACAACTTCAAACCCCTTGAGGGCTACCCGCCCCAGTATAATATTGTAGGCTGAAAAGACATGTTCATCCATCACAAAGAAGCTGACCTTCTTGGTAAGCCATCTCGGCCACTCGTCCCCCATCCTGACATCGGCCTCATACACTCCAAGGGGATGAACCTTTTCCCCACTGAACCCAATCAATGGGTGATGGTATGGGATGAGCCTAGCACGGCTGAGACCTAAGGCCTTGAAACATGGCCAAAACATTACATCTGCAGAGCTACCCCCATCTACCAGGATCCTCGGAACCTCACACCCGTGTACCCTGGTAGTGATGACGAGAGGGTCATCATGTGGGGCTAGGAGGCTTTTGAAGTCCATTCTTGAGAACCCCACTATCAGAGTGTCCATGTCGACCTTCTTTCTCTTTTCTGACTTTGCCTCCAGAGAGGTTGAGTGTACTTTCTTCGTTACTTGGCTTCATCTACGTGGGCCTTCCTATCTGCGACCTCTGACCCTCCTCCTGATAGGCCCCTGGAGATCATCTCCACACCGAGAGAGATTATGTTAAGTCTCTTGACAGCGCCGGGGTCATCTCTTGGGGGGAGCTCAGGGTCGTCCTCTTCATCGGAAGGGTCGTCCCCTCTTTTTGTAGGATCTTCTCGGCATGCATCACCTCGCTTTTTTCTGGGGTCGTCCCCTCGACCCCTCTTGAAGGCACTTTTATCAACGTACTTCCTCAGCTTCCCCTCTTTTAACATTCTTTCAATCTCGTCCTTCAGAGCGAAGCATTTATCTATCACGTGGCCATGGTCTTGGTGAAATTCTCACCACAAGTTTTTGTTCCTCTTATTGGGGGCTACCCTCAACTTATCAGGTCACTTCAGGGATCGGTCACTCTTTATCTCATTGAGGATGTGCTCGCGGCTGACCGTCAGAGGGGTGTGATCAGTGAATTTGTCATCCGTAGACCTCTTCTTCCCCTCTTTGTTCTTCTTGGGGTACTTACCCCCACTGGTGCCTCCTTTTTCATCTTCATATTTTATGGCCATCGCCTCTTCGGCGTTCATCACCTTCCCTGTTGTCGACAACAATTCATCCATCGTCCTCGGAGGGTCTTCAGCAAGCTTCCATAGCATCTTCCCCTTCTGAAGTCCTCCAATGAGGGCGGTCATGACTATGCTCTCCTCATAGTCTTCCACCTCTAACTTTTCTTTATTGAATCTGGCTATGTAGTCCCTTAGACTCTCGTTCTTCCCCTGCTTAACATAGAGTAGGTGTGTGGTCTTCTTGAGTGGCCTCACCCCAAAGCAAAAGTTGTGGATGAACCGGTCAACCAACTGCTTAAAGTTTTCAATGGAGTTTTTTGGAAGAGATATATACCAGACATGTGCAATCCCAGTCAGAGTGCCAGAGAAGGCACGACACCTCATCTCATCCGAGATAGAGTATATATCCTCTGCTGATTGATACATCTCAATATGGTGGACCGGGTTGGTACTCCCATCATATCTTGGGGTGACCGTAGGTGGCTTGAACTTTGATGGAGTAGGGAAGTTGACTATCTTCGCCACGAAGGGTGAGCCTATGGAGTATCCTCTCTAAAGAGGGTCCTGGCTCTTCAGTATATCACCGATCTTATCCTCCAGTCGCTGGATCGAGTCATTTCAAGGCCTTGTAGGGTCGGCTTAGCCGATGTTATCCCCTGCCGTCTCTTTAAGGTGGGCGGAGGGTTCTCCTGCGGCAAGCCTGTGTCGGCTGTTTACATCCCCCTGGCCGTCGTCCCATCCTTGGGGTCATCCCCCGCAGGGTCGGCCATCTGCTGCCTCTCCTCTGGACCTCGCAGCACTCCTTGATCTGGACAATTTTTCCCGTAGGTCATTTACTGGCCCCATCCTCTCAAAGGCCGAGCCCCTGCTCAGGCGATCAAAAGCGGAGCCTCTCGGGCGATCGTCACGATTTTGCCTTCCACATCTCCCTCTGCTCTCTTAGAGAGTTCGTACAGTGTTGTTGGAGACCTCATACGGTCCCAGCATTCTATGGGGGCCTCCTCCCCCTCCAGATCATTAACCTGTCCTCAGGGCAAGGGTTCCCTTGCCTCCCCAGGCGTAAACGCCGGGGGTTAGCAACATCCCTATACCGTTAAGGGGGTAGCAAGTCTTTGCGTGGTGCCTGGGGTGGTCCCCTGGCCTCATGCTTCCATGGAGTCACTGCCGGAGTAATCATCTCAGGTGAGACCCCTGGTGGTCTTAGTATGTTCTGTCTTAGAGCTGTGAACTGCTCCTGCATGATCCACTGGCTTGCTTTCAGAGACTTCAAGGCATCCGCCATATCAGCCATCTCAAACTGAGGTGGTGGTTGACTGGAACTGGGTCCTACTCCACTATCCGGTGGAGGAAGTGGTCGTGGTGGCATTTCTTGTATCATGTGTTTGAGCTATGAAGAGCTGAACTGAAGAAAAGACTGGTGAGCTTGATAACCTTAATGGGTCTCTTTCAATGGTGAAACATCTCCTCTCAGGAGGAGATCTGGTTCACCACCAGAGTGCCCAGTGAGGTCAAGCTGTACAAAGGAAGAGATGTCTTCTCTTTCCCACAGACGGCACCAAACTGATGATGCTTGCATTCAACACCGCTAGATTAGTGAAGATGAGCTCAAATAGTATTAACCATGGCAGTCATGGAGATATGTATGTATAAGTATATAGAAGGGGATGAGTATAAGAGGAATAAGATAATGATGTATAGTGGTTCAGCCAATTAGGCCTACATCCACTGTGAATGTGTCATCCACTAAGTATGGGCACTAATGGCCTTGGATACAATGCACATAAGCTCTCTTTCTCTCTCTACTGTGTGTACAAGCAGGGTTTTTGCTAGGGTTACCATTATTGATTCATTGTAGGGTTGTAGGTGACAAGCATATATAGGTCTTGGGGGGTGTAGTGTACCCCCCAAGTATGCATGGTTCATGTGAATGATGATCTAGCCAATCTCCATTTGACACCTGTAAATGCCAAATGATGACATAATATTCCCTCACGTGAGGGGGTGATTCTGTTATAACGGTCTTCCACGTGCCATGTGAGCCTCACGCACACTGTTCCACGCGTCTCCCAAACCACACGCTGCGATGATATCACCCTTGGCCTATGATACGAGGCCGAGGGCAGAGTTCCCTCTGGTGGTGAGTCTGGCTCAATTCAGGCCTCGTACTGTCGTACCCTTGGAGGGTCGTCTGGACCTGATGAAGGGTCAACCCGTGGAGGGTCTTCTAAACCCTGTAGGGTCGTCTGGGCCTGATGAGGGCTCGGCCCCTCGGAGGTTCGTCTGGGCCATAATGAGGGGTCGGCTGACATATATTGAGAGGTCGGCCTCCCTGGAGGGTCGTCTGGGTCTCATCCTATGGTAGGGTCCCCTCGGCCTGGCCGAGGGTACTTATGGGTATAGTCAAATTTTAATGAAATCCGCGGGCGATAAAAAATCACCGAATTTATATGAGTGATTGCCTTTTGCAAAATGTGTGTTCCTACTTTAATCAAATGATGACAAGAGGCTTGCCAAAGAGATTTTCCACAAAGCTACTACGATGAAACGATCGGTCGGTACAACGCTGGGAACAGCACAAACCGTTTTATTGGGCGGTCGCACTTAAAACCCAATTTCCCTGGACACTTCTGTGCCGCAAAGCTAACCATTCGAGGGTTTGCCCGGTGGAGAGGACTCTACGGGTTATCCTAGAAGTCAAAATGATCAAAAAGGGGCCTACGAACATCGTATCCTATGGGGCTATCTAGTTTATTGATTTTAAATTAGTGATGGCTAGAATAGCACACAAAGGATAAGTGATTGAGTCGGGTGATGAAATCCCTTCTCGTGAGTGATCGGGTGTAGGTCTTAGTCAATTAATTCATCACACCATTCGAAAATAAATGCGAGAATAAAATCAAGTAAGAGCACACAAAGCACACAAAAGAATTGACTAGCTAACAGGAGAGGCACAAGGGTTTGAGAAATATACCTCCCACGATTTTTACACCATGGGGTACCAAAAAATTTAAGTTGACCGGGGGGAGATCACGCCTATCTCAGTCGTCCCCGGGAGTCCTACCGACCCAAGATAGAGAGGCTTCTAAATCCTCGCCAATGGACGCCCTCTCTCTACCTTGTCCGGTTTCCCTATCACACTTTCTTCGATTATTACAATTTTTAAAATGAAAAAATATGGTGTCTCTATGCACCGCAATACAAGCAATGATAAAATAAACCTAAAACAAGCCTTCTAAAATAAAGAAAAATGGTACTAAAATGCAAAAAAATATCGGAAATAAATGAACTACAAAATTGAATCCACTCTGAGTGCTTCACTCTTCCAAGAATGGCAATGGCACCATTTGATAGAGAAAAAATGATGTCTCTTATGTATTTTTGTCGTTGTGCATTTCCTCTATCCATAAAAAATCTTCATAAACCTATAAAAGTAGAACAAAACTAGAATATAGCGGTAAGTGAGGTATCAATCCACATCTAAGGGTGAAACACAAAATTGGAGAGGACATATATAGATTCATTTGCTTTTTATTATTATTTTTCTATTTTTTTTCTATTTATATTTTTTATTGATTTTTCAAGGGATTTTTTTAACTAACTAACTAACTATACTAATTTTTATAACTACTAATTAAGAAGTAAAAGCTAATTTAAGAAAAGTGAGATAAACAAAATCGTCCTAATAAGTAAACTAAGAAAATTGAACTCATGAAGGCTTCAAAATTTCATCCCATAAATGGGAGATTAGCCCTTAATAATCATCATCCAAAAAATATAAGATAAACAAATGAAGCATGAGATGATAAAATAAAAGTAATAAGAGAGGAATAGATCAAACCCATTTAAGCCTTGAATTGAAATGAAAACTTCAAATACATTACCAATCTCTCAATTACAATCCCTCACTCATGTATTTATTGAATCTAAAATAAAAATTACAAAATAAAAATAAAAAGGATAGTGGATGAATTCATAATGGACAATTAAATAATAAAAGAGATTTTCTAAAAATGAAAATCCTAACATTATAAAATTTTACATTAGAACTCACCCAAAGAAATAAATTCTAAATCAAAACTTTATATTGAGATAATTGCTAAAAATGCAAAATCTCAACATAAAGGAATGGATTAGAATTTACCTCCCAAAAGGGATGAATTCAACTACATCAATCTATTTTGAAATAATTGCTAAAAAAGCAAAAATTCATTATAGAGGTGTGGGGTTGGATTTATCCTAGAGATAAATTTCATTACACACCTCTATATTGAGATATTTGCTAAAAATGCAAAATCTCAACATAGAGGGATGGAGAGAATTTTATCACATAAAGCTTAAAAAATAAATTTGTGATCCCTTGAAAATGGATCTTCTTCTTCTTTAAATAGTAGGCATGGAGCTAAGGGTTAGTTTGGGTATTTGGGAGTGCAAGAGCATAGGGTTTGTGAACATGAGGGTAAATTGGGTAATGGAAGTTAACATGTGCATGGCAAAAGTGTGAGGTAAGTAAGGTATATGGGTGAGGGAATTTGGGTGACAAAATCTGATATGGTTATGTGGTATTTTAGGTATATGGGTCAAAAGAGTTAGTTGGGGGTAATAAGGGAAAATAGGGTTAAGTGGGTTTTAACACATGTGGCAATTGGTTTTGATTTGAGTTTGGTCTTTGGTTTGGAATGTTTGGCAGGTGAAAGAACACGATTTTGGGAGAAATGGGTTTTTGGTTTGAAAATGGGAAATGGGTCTCATTTGGTTCCAAAGTTCATGGGTGAGATCGGGTTAAGGTATCGCCGGTGTTGGAGCTGGACGGAGGTTGGTGACGCCGGGTTCGGAGCAGGTTCGACCGGATTTGGGGTATGGTTTAGGTGGGTTGGAGTTGGGAGATGGTTTCGGGGTTCATGACACCGATTGGGTTTTCGGTGGGACGCCGCCGGGGCATCGGGATGGAACGTCAGCGCCAGGGGGTGTGGTTCGGGGGTCGCCGGTGGCTGGCTGTTTTAACGCCGTCGGTGGGTTGCTGTCGGGTTACGGGTCGGAGTTATAAGGGGGTAGGTTCATTGGGTTTTAATGGGTTAGTGGAGGAGAGGAGACATAAGTGTTGTTGGAGGTTTTGGGTTAATGGAGGTGAGGAGAGAGAAATGGGTTTAAAGGTTGAGTGGGGAAGATGAAGTGGAGGGGGTAGTGTGTGAGAGGGTGTATGGAAGTTTGGAGGGTGTATTTGGGTGTATAAGTGTGTATAATAGTAGGGTGTGAATGGGTTTATGTGTGTGTATAATAGTAGGGTGTGAATGGGTTTATATGTGTGTGTTTAATTTGTACCCTAATAAAATAAAACTAACTAATAAAAATAAAACTACTAAAACTAAAAATCTTAAAATAAAATCCTACTCTAAAAATAAAATAAAAACTCAATAAAAAAAATGAAACTAAAATGAAATAAAATAAAAAAATTAAAATCTATTAAACTAAAAACTAAAATCCAAAAAAAATGTAAAATCTAATAAAACTAAAAAATAAATAAAATCCTAAAAAATATAATCCTAATAAAAACTAAAAACTAATAAAAATAAAATAAAATATCATTAAATAAAAAAAATCCTAAAAAAAATGATTCAAACTCAAAATTAAAAATATAAAAAATACGAAAGGGAACAAATCAAACACACACGGCTCGGGACAGAATTTAAGCTAGGTTTAGGGTAGACTAGGATACGGGACAAGGGTAATTAGCTCCATATTGTGCACAATTGCCTTGAAATACGCGTTTGAACACCGCAACGTGCATTCGACCTACAAAATAGACAATAAAGCGCATAAGACCCAAATTGCCGAGAATAAGCAACTAAAAGTCATCTATTCGGGTATAAAATGTACACTTTTGGCTGCTTATCACGTCACAAAATCATTTTTAATATAATTACCATTCATCCAAACATCGTCCCACCAACTCATATAGGTTTCTAAGGATCCTCCGCATCCAACCCTGTCCCAGATCAATCTTCCCCAAGGGCCGAATCGATGCACCTTAAGAAGGTAGAATCAATTCGGATCTGGGTAGAAGCCTAGATCTGCCAAGGTTTCTCAATACGTAAATTCTCATTTCAATCCTAATTTCCATTCTAATGGTTTATATAATTATATTATCATAATAACAAGTCCCTTATGACACAGTACTTCATCTAGGACGGTTAGTGACACAATTTAACCTATAAATCCATTCCCCCAAACTCAGAATTTATATCAATTATCATGTCTAATAAAACCACATCATTTACCTCTTAATCCCTTTAGATTATAATCAGATTTTAGCATTATACAAGGATCACAATTCTCATAAATTTTAGATCCTAAAATATGGTTTCTACTACTCCACATATATATCAAGATTTTCAATCATTTCAAGAACCTAAAGCATGAAGTCTATCATTCAATTCAAGAGTTCAATCATCTTAAATTTTTGGATTTAAACTACAAAGTTCAGATTAATTTCCTTTACATACATGTTGATGTCAAAAAATGGACTTGGTCTAATTTTAGAATCATAGATAAAATATAGAGATGTGGTGAGATAATTTAAAGAGTAACACAAGGTTTTAAAGTGGTTCGTCTATGTAAAAAATCCTACGTCCGCTATTATGGTATTAATTTAAGAGACTACAGAAAACTAGGTATTCTTGAAAATAAGAATATCCTAGAATATGTTCCATCTTTCCTTCGCTGAAAGGGATACAATGTATTTGTAGTGAATCGAAGATTAAGGGTTGGGATGTTAAGGGATGGAATGCCTTTATACATTTAGGAATTTACACCCGTACATTATGATTGTGATGGTTGGTTATGTTAACCACGTGCGACAAGATGCTTGGTATTATGACGCATTCTTGGTATTGATGGTCTGTATATGCTCACTTTTAATTGGTCTACATAGGTGGATAGTTTTTGGTATCAACAGAAGCCCCTAATACTTCATTCTTGATGTTTTTGCTGAAAGGATGGAGTATATTTTCTTTAGAGTTGGTCGGCATTTGCCGACGTATGGGACTTATACAAATTTTCCATATTTTGATTTTTAATGGCATATTTGTAAATAATTTGAAAATTAGCAAACCACCAAACGGTAAATGGGTATTTTATACCTTTCATACTGCGAAGCCGTCGGAATGTCAATTGTTGATACAGAGTAATCATTTCTTGTATGAGTTCCCAGATAATCTATAAAAAGTAAAATTTTGTCGAATTTTCTTTACCAAACTCTTTCAAACTTTTGAAGTCAACTTCTTCCCTAAGTTATCTGTGTTTTAAGATTTTCTTTGCATCCTTCTTTTGCTTCAGTCTTCATTTGTCTGTAAGCTTTCTTCTCCTTTTTATTTTGCTTTCCTTCTTTCTTTAATATAGCCATGGTTTACATCGTACATAGGGATTCCTTAGAGGAATTGAGGCGGGAACGAAATATCCCTGATTGGGTTGATTTATAGTTGCCCTTTTCCACCTGTGGATATGTTTTAATTACCTGAGGGTCACTAGATTCCCTTTCTTTTCATTGCAGACTGTAGCGTTATATTTCCCCCTAATAGGTTTTGTTTAGAGTTTTTCCATCATTTTGACGTTGTCCCAGTTAGGATAGGCCCCAATACTCGAAGGGTAGTAAATGGGATTCATAGGATGAATCAAATTTATGGGACCCATATTGGCATAATTGAGCTGATGTTTTGCTACAAATGGGTTACCAATGACAGTATATATTATTTGAAGACTAGGTTTTTGAATAGGGCCTTAATTGTTAATTTACCAAACTCTAATAAGGATTATTTTGATTTGGAGTCATTGCTAAAAATTGGCAACATGCTCCTTTACCAACTGTAGAAGAATATAATGGGCCCAAATGCCCTCAAGTGGGTCATGGCATAAGTTGTCAATCTCTATAACTATATTCCTCTATTTATTGTGTACTAACTATTTGACGATATGCTAATCAATCACTTTTTGTCCTTTTTCTATTTTTTACACAGTTGAGAGCAAGAAGAAGTGTCATAAGGAAGAGGACATGAACATTCATGAGTTGAAGTTCCTTTCGAGCATTCACTAGTGAATTGGCGAGGAACATCCCAGAGCTGCCTCTTATCTGCTGCAGTATAGGAGCTCTATAACTTCTTTTGTTACTCGATCCACAACTTCAACAATTGTTGATCCTATTAATCTTGAGGAAGATTCGATTTTGACCTCCTCTGCTGAAGAATCAATTAGTGCAGAGAAGGATTTGAGAGCCTCTCTATCTTGTGAGTCTTTAGACATTTTTGCCATTCCCTCCTCTCCACTTACTGCCATGGGAAAGAGGAAAATTTCTAACTTCATCATTGAAGCCTTGCCTCCTCATGCCAAGAAAGCTGTTGTGACAACTAAGAAGCCAAAAAAAGTGTCCAAGGATTCTGAGAGAGATAAAGTTCCTCAGGTTATTATTTTTGAGCAAATAAATACTGATTCTCCTCAATTTAGGAGGTTAAAGAGAGGCTTGACTGAGAAACAAGTAAAAAAAAAGTTTTACTATCGACTAGTAGTTGGTCGAGAAGAATCAGGAAGATTTGACAGCTATTGAGTCATCTTCCATCTTTATCTATCCTAGTGTTGCTAGGAAACTTATTAAGACTGGAACCCATGCTGCTGACAGAGCAACTCTTGCCCCTCTGCTAAGATTGAAGTTGGGAGAGAATGCTTGCCAAAGTTTGGCAATGGTAATTACTTCTTCTTTATAAGTCACCTCCTAACATCTCTTTCTTTTTTATGCTCCTTCTGATTTGATGTTGTTCTTCATGCAATATTTAGAAAATTTTAATCAAATTCTTGATAAGGATGAGCAAATCCATTCTTATGGTGGAGAGGTGGAAGAAGCCCTTGAGGTTTGAGGAAGTCTGCTGAGACTTCCAAATAACTGTCGGACTCCAAGAAAAAATCTTAGGATGAGGAGATGAAGAAGGCTATAAATAGAGCCACTTTTGTTGAGGGAAATATGGTTACTACAGAGACTAACTTGATAGCTGCTCAAGATAAATTAGCTACAAATGAGGCCAATTTATTGTCCACTTAGAAGAAAGTCACTTCAACCGAGGATAAATTAGTTGCAAGTGAGGGTCTCCTGAAAGCTGTCGAGGAAGAAGTAGTTGGCCTGTCTTCTAAATTGGTCGATGAGAGGGAAAAAATAAAAAGCTTAAGTAGGACTCCTTCAACAAAGACTGGGATAAGGAATTTCTAGAGGCCTCTTCTCATATTGAGTTTATGAGGAAGAAGTTCTTTAAGTACAACTGGTCGGAGGCATTTAAGGAGGTGATCACCCCAACCGAGTCTGAGCTATTTTTAAAACATGATCCAGGTTCTCCTCCCTACTCAGAGTAAGATTTTGATAATGAGGAAGGATCGGGGGAATCTTTCCTTAAGCTGGTGGGTCTACATTAAAGACTATTGATGAAGTGGCCCCTTTTGTTGACTTGCCTTCTAGAAGTAGTGTTCAGGACAAGGAGAAGGTTTAACTCATTTTTTCTTTTTCTTTTTCTATTTTAAGTTTTTATGATATGTAATGGGATGTGACCACCAGTTTGTATCAACTTTTATTAATGAAATCATTTGATCTTTTTTGCTATCTATGTCATATTTTTTGCTCTTCTTGCTTGGTTGAATGAATTCCCATGCCGATGTTATAGTTGTTCAGTGTAATTATATTTGCATACTTATACTTGTAATTTTCAGTTTAATACTAGGAAGAAAGAGATAGTTTTACCTGAATTTGACCTACTCAGACGGAGTAAAGAGCTTTTGGAAGCTGGACACGTTGATTTATACGAAGAAGACTTGATCGACATACTTGGTACAGATGTGACCGAGTAAGAGAGAGGAGCATATATTCATGTCTATAGTTTGCTGAGCAATATTATGGCAAATAATGTTGCTTATTACAAGATGATTGAAGGTTTGCAGGCAGGCCATCTTGAAACCAAAGCTTTACTGCATGTCGACTATGAAGCCAAGTACAAGGCATTGAGTGAAGGCAGGGCTTTAAGGAGATAATGGAAAATATGCTTCTTCGTATAAGGAAAAAAGAGTTATTGCTGAACCATGAGGTTGATGAAGCTAGATAGATCGTCAAGCTCTTGGAAGAACAGAATAATAAACTCCGGAATGATTTGGAGACTTTGAAACAATCTTATGTTAGTGGTGCCAATGAATGTGCCTCCTTTTTGGAGAACGAGAATGCCAGGCTGATAGAGGAACTTAAAACTTTGAAAAAATCTAAACCTGTGCAATCTTTTAGACAACAAATATCGAGCGGATCAACTGTTGAGGAAACTAGGACCAAGAAAACTCTAGCTGACCAGGCTACCCAGCTGAAAGCAAAGAGTCAAGCTATTGTTGATTTGTCTACAAAGTTGGAAGAAAAGGACAAAGCCATTGCCAACCAATTTGTATAGTTTAACGTGAAGGATAATGTTTTAAAGAAACCTTAACAGCAAGTTGAAAGGTTAACCTTTGAATTTCATAAACAACCTAGAGAGGTGTGGATGGAAGGCTATAAAGAAGCTTTAGGCTATGTAGATGATCACCTTGCTCAGACCCAACGTAAAGGCTATAAATGGGGTTGGAATAATTGCTTGACTTTACTGAAACATGATCGTAATAGCCAATTATGGTATTAGAACGAACCTGGTTTGTTAGATTGTGATAATCCCTACTTTAAGTTGGATACCTCATGGATCCTCGTTGATGATATTCCCCAATGCCTAATCACTAAATACTTAGGGGACTATGGTTTACATGATGTTCATGAGATAGTCCATACTCCTCACCTAATTAATGTACCGAGCAACACTAACAGAAGAATGTTAAGGGATTTAACATTATTTATTTTCCCTATACTTTGGATGATCCTCCCGCTGTAATGGAAAGAATGCAACTAGCTCAGCCGACCTCTAAAGCTCAAGGAAAAAATCCTGGTTAATAATTCTTATGTATTTTATTATTCATTTGCATGTTATTTATTTTATATGAATGAAAATCCATAGTTTTGTATTGTTAACTTGTGATTTTTTTAATCAATCAGTCGGCTTATGATTGTAATGCCATAGATTCTACTAATGCACTTATATATATTAATCCAAATTTAACATTAGTTATCAGTGGTGACCAAGTGTATGAGGAATATATGTTTTTATTCCATTATTTAGGAATGTTTACATGTCTTCCTGCATTTAACTTAGTCGGGTAAAACTTGTTTCCAACTTTTTTAGTTGCATACAAAGTTTTACAACCTTGTTGTTCTTGACTTATCAATGACGAAGTCATACTTGAAGTAAATTGCTCCTGATCTTAGTCGGATAATACTTCTTGTTTGTGACTTGTTTATACAAAGCCATAGACGAAGTAATAATTACTTCTTATTCGTGACTTGTGTGTTCGAAGTCATACATGAAGTTTGTATTTGAGCGAGAAATAATTGTTCCTCTAGTTGTTGGTGCATCTGGAGTTTGATAAATTCAACCTAATTAAGTATGTTCCGCTGATCGGTAACCAATCAACAAATCGGCAGATAAGTATGCATATACTGTTGATCGCCAAGTGCTAAAGACCAAAAGACATTGTTATTTATTATTTTAAGGGGATGTATATTGCTATACTTCGAAAAAACAAAAAAAAAATAAAAGGACAAAAATCAATATTTTATTGAAACTTAATTTATTTTAAAACATAGATCAAAGTAAATACAATAGGAATAATCCCCTGAATCATTAGTAATACCTTCGGAGGTGCTCGACATTCCACGAGTTTTTGAATTCTTCTCATTCCAAAGTCTCAATCCGATATGTTCATGGTCGGATGACAACTAAAATGCAATATGGGCCATGCCAGTTAGCTTTTTGGATAACTTTATTAAGAACATAATATCCTTTTTTGAGGTTGGTCGGCTTGACCCTTTTATTATAGAAGTGGGTAGTTCTATGTTGGTATGAAGTATTTCTTAGAGCAACATATTCTCAGACTTCCTCTAACATATCTAGATCTTGTCTTCGCATCAAGTCACTAGTTGGAGAATCAAAATTTAGTTCCCTATGGATTGGTAGCCCTATCTTAGCCTAACTATGGCTTTAGTCCCAAATGCAAGAATGTATGGTGTCTCCCCAGTTGTTGTTCTCGACATTGTTCGGTAAGCCCAAAGAACAGAATATAAGTCATGAATCCAGTTGCCCTTAGCAGCATCAAGCCTCTTCTTCAGTCCGTTGTTCAAAGTCCTATTTGTTACTCCTGTTTGACCATTACTTTAAGGATAACCTAGTGCAAAATGGAGTTTTAGGATTTTTAGACTTAGCAGAAATTTTAGATTGAACACAATATGCTTCGAATTCATCGTTATCGAATTAAGTTGCATGATACGTAATGAAGGTATACGGTAGTCCATCTCTGCATATGATATTCTTCCAAATGAATTGATACACCTTCTCATAAGGCATGTCTACCAATGGTTCTACTTCCACCCATTTGGTGAAGTAATCAACAACAACAACCAAATATTTGAACCTGCCTTTGCTGGTCGGTAGTGGGTCGACTAGGTTAATTCCCTAAATAACGAAGGGCTAAGGTGAAGTTATTGGTGCTACAGCAGCATTGGGTGCTTTATGAATGGAAAATAACTTATGGAACTTTTCACATTTTCTTGCAAAGGCTTTACAATCTGCCCTCATAGTCGGCTAATAATATCTTTGAGTGTTTATTCTCTGAAGAAATGATCTACCAGCTAAATGAAATCCACAAGAACCTTCATGAACCTCTTTGATAAAATATTTTACCTCTATTGGATGAACACGATGCAACAATGAGATTGTTAATCCCCTCCTGTATAAAACCCTTTTATCCAACACATATTTTGCTGCTTTATATCGGAGCTTCTTAGCCTCTTTGGGATCAGGTGGTAGGATTCCATCTTCAATATAGGTTTTGATTGGCTCCATCCAGGAAGGTCCCAAATTGACAATAATGAAATTAATAATTAACTCTTTATCAATGGTCTATTTCCTCTATTTCTCTCTCACAAACACAGAGGAGAGGTGAGAGCTGCTGCAACAATGGCACCGAAGAAAAAAAACCCTAAGGTTAACAGAAACCCGAATCTGATCCAAGGCATGGGCAAGTACTCTCGGTCCAAGATGTACCACAAGAGGGGTTTCTGGGCCATCAAGGCCAAAAATGGCGGTGTTCCCCCCCCCCCCCCCCTCCACGACAAGAAGCCCGCTGACGCCAAACCCGCCAAGAAAGCCCCCAAGTTCTAACCCACTGACGATGTTAAGAAACCCTTTCCCAACAAGTGCAAATATAATCTCACCAAGATCAGGGATAGTGTTACACCTTGCACGGTTTTGATTATATTAGCTGGAAGGTTCAAGGGAAAGAGAGATGTGTTCCTCAAATAACTTCCATCTGGCTTTCTTCTTGTTACTGGTCCTTTCAGGATTAATGGTGTTCCTCTAAGACGTGTGAATCAGGCTTACGTGATTTCCACTTTAACCAAGGGTGATATATTCGGCTTGAATGTGGAAAAGTTCACAGACATGTATTTTGCAAAGTAGGCTGAGAAGAAGAAGAAGAAGAAGAAGAAGAAGAAGAAGAAAGGAGAGGGCGAGTTCTTTGAGGTAGAGAAAATGGAGAAAAATTAGTTCCCATAGGAAAAGAAAGATGATCAGAAATCAGTGGACGAAGCATTGATAAAAACCATCGAAGGAGTTGTAGACTTGAAGACCTATTTGGCTACAAGGTTCTCTCTCACGACAGGCATGAACCCCTATAAGCCTGTCTTTTAGAGGAAATACTTAATGGATTTTCTTATCTGTGTTTTGTTTGTTATTCAATTTGGTTTTAGCAGCTGTACTTTTTCTGTTTTTATTGGTAACAAATATCTAAATTTTTGGCTTTATGTTTTATACTTTGATACATAAGATTCTGAGGCTATATTTTCCAGTATTTATATAAAAGAATGCTCCAATTGGCTAGGATCTCTATTAGAATGGTACGCCTAAGTTCAATTCTGGTTGCTAAAGCTAGCCGAGCAAGTGCATCTGCTCGGACATTGGCTATTCTGGGTATCCTATTCATTTTTATAGCTGGAAACATGGAAATAACTTCCATGGTTTTGGCAAAGTATCCTCTCATCAACTCTTCCTTGACTCTATATAAATGAAGCACTTGGTTGACCATTAGCTGAGAATCACTGTGCGCCATTACCACTCGACACCTAATGAAAGGACCAAATCTAGTCCAACTATGAAAACTTCGTATTCTGCCTCGTTGTTTAATAATTTGAATTGAAACCTAAGTGCAAATTCAATATTAATATTATCATGAGTATTGAGAATTATACCTGTTCTTCTTTCAGTCGCACATGAGGAACCATCGACGTACAAATTCCATTATGGGATATCATTGTTAAAGAAGTTTCCAAATAAAATTTCATATTGGAATATTTCTTACTCTCATTTGCATATTGCTGGTCTAGTTCCTGGGTTCAGGAATTCAGGTTGATCAACAGTTATTTCAACTTGCTTTTGAGCTGAGCTCTCTTCTTTAGAAGTTTGCTCAACAGGAAAATTTGGTTGGTCGGGAACCTCTGGATAGGTGAATTCAGTAATAAAATCCGCCAATGCTTGGCCTTTCAATGAAGACCTTGGTTTATAGATAACATCATATTCTCCTAACTCTACTACCCAGTACATCAATCTACCTGACTTCTCAGGCTTGTGGAGTGCTTGCTGAAGAGGTAAATCAATATACACAATTATGGTGTGTGCTTGGAAATAGGGTTTCATATGCCTAAAAGCTTAAATAAGTGCTAAATCCAGCTTTTCTAAGTGTGGATACCTGATTTCGGCTCCCCTGAACGCTTTTCTGGCATAGGAAACTAGTTTTTGGATCCCATTATCTAATCTAACCAAAGTCGAGCTAGCTACAAATTCAAAAATAGCCAGGTATAAGTACAATTTATCTTCCAAAATTGGTCGGGATAACAAGGGAGGTGACCCTAGGTACTTCTTCAATTCTTGGAATGATTCTTCATATTCTGTATTCCACTCAAAGGTCTTTCTCAACACCTTAAAAAATGGTAAGCACCTGTCTATTGCTCGAAAAACGAATCAATTCAAAGCTGCTACTCTACCAGTGAGTCTTTGTACATCTTTTTTACAAATCAACAACTGTATTTCTATCAAAGCATTGATTG
Source organism: Sambucus nigra (assembly GCA_949130495.1). Taxonomy (NCBI): domain Eukaryota; kingdom Viridiplantae; phylum Streptophyta; class Magnoliopsida; order Dipsacales; family Adoxaceae; genus Sambucus; species Sambucus nigra. The sequence continues at coordinate 251,916,835 of OX422218.1, read as the reverse complement.
TACTGGACTAGATTCAATTCCCCTTTGATTGACTATGAAGCCGAGGAACATACCCTCCTGTACTCCAAACACACACTTGGTCAGATTTAGCTTCATTTAATGCTTTTCCAGCTGATCAAAAGTTTGACCAAGGTCCCTAATATGATTCGAAGACTTCTTGCTTTTTGTCAGCATATCGTCCACATAAACCTCTATGCTTTTTCCGATCTGTTCTTTAAATACCTTATTCACCAACCTCTGATAGGTCACTGCAGCATTTTTTTAGCCCAAAGGGCATAACAGTGTAGCAATAAATTCCTTGGTTGGTGATAAAAGCTTTGCTTTCCCTATCTTCTGGTTTCATCTTAATCTGGTATACCCAGAGTAAGCATCCATGAAGCTTAAGAGCGCATGACCTGAAGTAACATCCACCAACTGATCAATTCTAGGCAAGGGAAAATGGTCTTTTGGGCAAGCTTTATATAAATTAGTGAAATCCATGTACATCCTCCATTTATCATTCTTATTATTACCCATTACAACATTGGCCAACCAGGCTGGATACTCCACATTTTCAATAAATTGGGAATTTTGTAGTTTCTCGACTTCTTCTTAGATATCTTGATTCTTTTCGGGACTAAAAATTCTACGTCTCTGCTTGATCGACTTAGCATCCTTATTGATCTTGAGCTTATGACAGAGGAAATTGGGATCAATTTCGAGCATATCCTCGTGTCTCCAAGCAAATACATGTCTCTGTTGCCTCAGGAACACAATTAATTTCCATTTAAGGATTGGATCCAGTGTTGAGCCGATCTGCATAGTTCTCTCTAGTTTATCATCGTCTATGATAATGCTTTCATTAGCTTCCACTATTTGTCCCTTGACTAATTATGTCTCATCTCGTGGATTTAAAGTTTTAACTTTAGATTATTAGTATCCACCTGATAAGTGGTAGTCGCCTTCTTCAATTCAATCAAATGCTCTTGCCCGACTGAGGAGTAGTAACACTCTCTGGCCACCTTTTGGTTTCCTTTCACAACACCTACCCCAAAATGAGTTGTAAATTTCAACCATTGGTGGACTGTTGATGGTACAACTTCGAACTTCTTTAATCCTACCCTGTCGAGGATCACATTATAGGCAGATTTAAAAAATTTATCCATCACGAAGAAGCGTATTTTCTCAGTACGACTTGTCGGCCAAGTGCTAACCAAAACTTCTAGCTTGACTATCGCAAGAGGGTAAACTTTTTCACTAGAAAAATCTATTAATGGCCTGTGGTAGGGTTCCAGTGGTCTGAGCATCAAATCTAAACTCTAAAAGCAAGGATAAAGCAGAATATTTACGGAGCTCCTATTGTCAATTAAAACCCTAGCGATGATAGCATCTTGGATCCTGAATTTGATGACCAATGGATCATCGTGGGGATAAAGTACCACAGAGAGGTCGTTCTTGGAAAAGACGATTACCAGTTTTTCTTTGTTGACCTTCCTAGGTCGATCGTCTTCGTACATATTGATTTTTTTGTTATAAGAACAAGCCTGGGCCTCATTAAAGTAATCTTTTCTTTCGGCCGTGTGATGCCTCCTCCTTCATCGCCACCTGTAATTACATGACAATCAAATGAACGAAAATTGATCATAGATACCTCACTTTCTGGATGCTTAGGATTCTTCGACAGGTCAAGATCATCCTCATAATCATCTTCATGATTTCTCTTCCTGTCATCTATGGGCTTGAATGGATGATTTGACCTTCCTCTTGTTTCTGTGCCTTCTCGCTGATCAAAGAACCAATTCAGTTTTCCTCAATGAATGAGAGATTCTACCTCATTTTTTAGAGCGATGCAATTATCTGTCGTATGGCCATGATCCTTATGTAATTAGCAAATATTTAGATTTGTCCTCTTGTTTGGGGATGCCTTCAACCTTTTAGGCCATCGCAAATCCTTATTATTTTTAATTTTCTCGAGGATATGGTAAATTCTAACACTCAATGGGGTATAGGTTCCATACTTTTTGATCTTGTCTTCATTTTTTGGTTTCTGATCCTGGTATTTTTTCTTAATCTTTGTGGATTGATTTTGCTTTATATCCATTGCTTCCCAGGCGGTCATTATTCTCCCCGCCTTAACCATGAGATCAACTATGGTTTTAGGAGGATCTTTGGCCAGAGTGTAGTTTAGTTTCTCGAGAAGTAATCCACTCATAAGAGCAGTGATGGCTATTTTTTCCTCGTAATCTACCATTTATAATTTCTTGTTATTATAACGAGTGATGTACTCCCTGATTATTTCCCCTGCTTGTTGCCATACTCTCAATAGATGGGCTACTCTCTTTACTAGCTTGGTCTCGAAATAGAAATTGCTAATAAATAACTCGATAAGCTGGTTAAATATGGTAATTTGTCTTTGGGGCAAGTCATTGTACCATATCTGAGTAGAACCCATAATAGTACTTGAGAATGCTCTACATCTCTTCTCATCGGCGACCGAACAAATGTCAATGACAGCTTGATATTGCTCAATATGTAGAACTAGATCAGTTTTTCCATCATATATGGGGGTGATCACAGGAGTTTTAAACTTAGATGGAGTGAATAAAAGGTGATACTTTAACAAAAATTCGCTGCAAGGTATTCTTTGCTTTCGCTATCTCTCCTAACTGATCTTCCAACCGCTGGATTGATCCTTTCCACAAAGGATTGCTGCATCAGATTTATGCGAGGAGGCTTGATTAACCCAACCATGTGTCTGCGCTGAACTCTCTTCCTGAGAAGTTCGTTGCGTGCGTAAAGATAGTCGGATGCTTGATCTTGATCTAATTGAGGCTTCATGCTGGTTAGCTGAATATTGCATGTTCCTGAATAACACTCTAGGAGGCTTTCTATTTGCTCGAGGTCCCAATCGGTCGAAAGGCGAAGCTCGACTTGATCTTCAAGGACGCTTGGCCTTTTAGGAGAGATATAATGATCATCATAAGACTCTGAGGGTCTGATTGAGGAATTGATTCCTGGGTGGTAAGTCCTATCACGTAATGATCTGGAATAGTTAGGTTGGTTATGCCTAGGAGATGGAGGTATCATTTCTCTCCTCGATGATGGAACGTCTTGCTTCCTTAATAAGGCTAGAGATCTGGCTTGTAGCGACTGTGTCAATTGTCTCATTAACTCTTTTATGGCATCTTGTCCCCTGACGATATTGGCAAGGATTCCATTTAGGTCTGCCACTGTAGGCTGAGGAGATGGAATAGGCGAATTGCCTTCGTTTTTGGCACTGGGCTTTGGATCATTCATTTTTCTTGGATAAGGTTGTTTTAGATAGAGAACATCGCCTAGACACACGTTCCCACAGACAACGCCAATCTGTTGATGTCAAAAAATGGACTTGGTCCAATTTTAGAATCACAGATAAAATATAGAGTTGTGATGAGATAATTAAAAGAGTAACGCAAGGTTTTAAAGTGGTTCAACTATATAAGAAAGCCTACGTCCACTTTTATGGTATTAATTTCAGAGATTACAGAATGCTAAGTATTCTTGTAAATAATAATATCCTAGAATCTGTTCTATCTTGCCTTCACTGAAAGGGATACAACGTATTTATAATGACCCGAAGATCAAGGGTTGAAATGTTAAGGGATGGAATGCCTTTATACATTTAAACATTTACACCCGTATATAATGAATGTGATGGTTGGTTATGTAAACCACGTGCGACAAGACCCTTGGTATTATGATGCTTCCTTGGTATTGATGGTTGTATTCTTTATGTTGGTCGGCATACCCACCGAACTACTATCTGCTGACTGGGATTTCGATCATATAAGAAAATAAATGCTCACTTCTAATTGGTCCATGTCGGTGGATAATTTTTGGTATCAACAATACATGATATTAAATGTTATCATTTTATCACCAAATATCATATTGAAACCCAAAAATTATATGGGAGATTACTATGATGAATTAAGAAGTACATTGGATAATATTTTAAGATGATTGGTGTTTGCCATTGAATACTTAGCCTCCTCTTCTCTCTAGCCTTTGGTCTCCTCTCTCTAGAGATGTGACTATTAGGTTTAGGTTTTGTTTAGTATTAAGAGTTTCTTGACCTCCCTCTTTTACTTATATTAATCCCAATCTCGAGTTAAGGCTAAATTCCCCTTTATGGGACCCAAAATGGGCCCGAACCCATAATTGAAATAGTCCAATAACCTCCCAAATGATATACCTATACCTTGGGACCATTTTCAGAGGTCTATAACACCTAAATGAGTTCCCAAAATCTCCTTAAATAGGCCCGAAATATTTTTATTCAACATATGCATTTGTCAATTGTGTTGCATATTCTATATCAATTATTCAATGAACATGTAATTATTTTCTATGAAAACTATTTAACATGCAAAGTTAAATTCACATAATATGAAATAATATTTAATTCATTCATTCAAAAGATAATAAATTAAATTCAATTGATTTAATTTAATTCCTTTTGATTTTATTTTATTATAAAAATACGGGGTATTACATTCCTCCCCCTAAAAATGAAATTTCGTCCTCGAAATTTGAAATGTACCTGGTTTGAAGAGTTCTGAATATTTCTCTCGTATGTCATCCTCCCTTTTTCCCACTTGACTCTTCTTCCTTATGATGTCCCCACTATACACGTACTAACGGAACAACCATAGATAGAAGTCGGTGCTTGCTACGGTCCAGAATTGCTACGGGTCTCTCCTCGTAGGTAGCGTGTGGCTGGAGCTCTATCATATCATCAATACGTGAGACCTCGTCTAATTAAATACCAGGTGATCAGTCATTTATTAAATTAAATCAAAGTATCCAGTTGGTTCCGTCTTAGCATCACTGTCGAAAATATTTATTTTATTAATCACCTAATGATTAATTAAGCTAGTGTCAAAACATTTTATGCAATAATTAATATCAATTAATTTAAACCATTCAATAAATTCATTATTATTATGAATAACCAATTCATGAATAAAACACCATCTAACTGAATATGATAAAACTAGCATAATTATTCGAATTAAACGAAATCTAAACCATCAATCGTAAATATACTAAATCCAACAAAACTGAAATACTGAAATGAAATGAGTACAATGTCTCTCTAACATAAATAAAATGAAGATGGGCGACACATGCCCTAACTGATGAGCCTAAATCAAGAACCGAAGTCATAGATGTGGAGCTGTCTAAATACGAGGACCTGTAACTCCCACAATAGCCGTAGAACATCAAAAGATCCAACCGTTTAATCTTGGCTCCCCTATGGCTAGACACCTAAAAATAATTTCACAAGAAAAAGAGGTTTTGCAAAAGACGGGCCAGAGCCCGGGTGTAAAAATGTTCTAAAACAATTTAGTTAGTATTTAAAAATTGCAGTAAAGCAAATATTACGTGCATGTAAACATTTCGAGCACTCACTTGAGATTCTCACCCCTCATCTATTGTGCATGCCTAACATACCTCTAGACCGTTTTAATTATTTTCATCACACCTAAGTAGGTTATAGACATAAGCCTTCTAAACCCACACCCATAGTAACAACCTGTATCCCCCCACATATTATTATTATTAAATATTTCTGCATTTACTATCCCAGGTAATAATTTCACAATAAGGTTAAGTATTCACATAACTGGTTCAATTTCATTAACATTCTCATCTACATATTTACACAATAGATTAAATTATCAGTATTTGTTTTCCATCACACTATTATAAACAAATACTAATACAACAACCCTAGACTTAGCTGCGGTGCATACATGCGCTGCTATCAAGTCCCGATATATCTCGTACTAAATAAGGACAATAGGTTCGGAATCACTCTCGAACCATATAAATACAAGTCACACATATTAGAGGAAAACATAGTTCCAAGCCTATGAGTTATGCACATACCTACGCACCCATATGATCGCCATCACTATCATTATCACAGATAGATCGTACCTAGGTTCTATATCATGAGGCACCATTGTAAATCCCCCTGATGTCTCATCAAGATAATACTATCCTCTCTTTATGACCTCCCATAATAGCAAGTATGGTAGGTATGTCATACACAAAATAAATATTACTATAGGCATTCACACAACCCATCCAAATCCTTTGGTATACACATAACCCAAATATTATAGTTCATACGTAATATTACTTTCATTACTACTTACAATATATTTATTAAATCACATATACTCTTTTTCTCGTAATTTCTACAAATAACTCAACGCTCCAAATACCTAAAAGTATTATACCCAAATAAACTTCAATAAGTGTTCACTACCCTAAAATTCAGTTTACATTATTTAATCTCACTCGAATTAACTGCGTCGAACAAATTGGATTCAAAAGAAATTTCCAAAAAATCATACATGTCATTCAAACCAGGGTTGATATCGTTTGAACGTCCTCTTCGCACGATAGGCCATCTCGTCAGAATGAAATCTAATCGCGTTTGAACGAGATTGCGCTGTATCGTCCCCAACCTCGAGCTGTAGCATTTTTTTTCACCATTTTCAACCTAAAAACCTCTACTGATCCGTACCAAACACCAATTAATCAGTTATAATCGATACTCTAACATGCATATATGACTTCTAAAGACCTAGAATCGATAAATCAATGATAAATAACCCTTAAATATGAAATCCCCAAATTCATATACATTAGAACCCTAGTTCATAAATTTTCAATTCAAGCATTCTAATCCCATATTTAATCATCAATGTTCATCAAAAATTTGTTGCTATTCTTCTAACTATATGAATGAATTAATTTCATATTAATTCAGTCCTAGTTTAGGCATTTAATCATCAACTGTTCATCAAAGTCACATATAATTCAAGGGTGTTTATCACCTACACAAACATGAACATGATTATTGCTAAAAGGAATAAAGTATTAAACACTTTCCTCGAGAAAGAAGGTATGATATGTTGGTGAAGTTGGTATGACTGTGATCCTCGCTCTCCGATCTACGCGGTGGTGGTCTTGGTGGTGTAAATGGTGCACTAGTGTGGGTCCTTGACCTAGAAACCTCTCATCCTCCATCCTCCTTTGTCCTCTCAGTGTCTAACAACTGATAGCCCTAGTCTAAACCCCGTACATCATATTTTATTCCTTTAATTTTCGTCATTAATTATACTCCAAAAATACAAATTACCCAAATGCCCTCTCGGGATGCCGGTTTGGCTTAAAATTGTCCCGGGATCCAAACTAAACCCATGGGTAGACTTTTCTGACTAATTCGATCCTTTCGGACACATTGACACACTTGAAATGACAATTTGGGTGACTTATAAATAATTTACTTTTTATTTCATTAATTTAGTCCCGACACGACTGATACGCGCGCCCTGACTTAATTACTGTAATTATCATATTTCTCACTGGTGATAATTTTCATAAATTCACCATTTTATATTACTTTATTTGCTCAGTAATATTCAATATTATTATCATCAATAAATACTAACCCTTATCTCGCTATTTAATTTTTATTTTAATCCGGATTAATTATAAATTAAATTTTTCATATTTAAATTTTAATTAATCCCTTGTTTTTAAAATCTTAAAAATTACGGGGTATTACAAAATATCGATAAACTGGTAAGCACTCTCGTCCGTAAGGAACATCTGCAATGGGGATATGTGAAAGACATCATTCATCCGCTGCAAGTGGTTCGATAGTCCCAATCGATACGCTACAGGTCCAATCCTCACAATGATTGGGATTAGTCCCACATACTGGGGAACTGACTTCCATTTCATCCCAAATATCATCACCCCCTTCATGGGAGACACTTTAATCAGCACCTGATCCCTGACATTAAAAATCTAAGTGCTTTCGGCCCGTATCCACATAACTTTTTCCTATCTTAGGCAATTCGAATCCTGGCCCGAATCATCTCCAACTTCTCCGAGGTGTCTTGAATGAATTTCGACCTGAGTAATTTTGTTCTTTGCCACCTCCAACCAATATGAGGATGAACAAATTGGTCTCTCATATAATTCCTCAAATGGTACTATCCCAATATTACATCGGTAACTATTATTGTACGCAAACTCCACCAAGGGCAAAAATGGATCCCAACTCCCTTTAAAGTCTAAGATGCACATTCGTAGCATATATTCCAACATCGAATTCACCCTCTCTATCTTCCCATAGGTTTAGAGGTGGTACGAGGTACTCAACCTCAAGTCTACCCCTAAGGCCTACTGGAAGCTCCTCCAAAATTAGAACACAAATGTCTTGCACTTATTCGACACAATGATGAGCAGTACCCAATGTAATTTCATATTATCTATGAGGAAAATCCTAGCGCAGTGCTCTGACGTGTAGTCTATTCGGACAGGCAAAAAGTGGGCCACCTTTTCCAATCGGTCTACAATCACCCAAATATACTCGTGCCCCCACTATAACATAGGTAACCCGTTGATGAAATTCATGAAAATGCTCTCCCATTTAAACATCGAAATCTTAAGAGGCTGTAGCACACCTACGAGATGATGATGGTTCATCTTCACTAATTGTTATGTGGCACACTTAGATATAAAGAGTTTTATGTCCTTCTTCATTTTGACCCACCAATAATGACGTCGCATATCTTAGTACATCTTGTCCCCCCAATATGTATCGTAAATCATAAATTGTAAGCCTCTGTCATAACAGCCTACCTCAACTCCTCGTCATCTGGGATAACCAATTTGATCTAAAATCTCAATCCGCCATCTGACCCAATCGATTAGTGCTCTGCCCCCTTAGCTAATAACTTCTTAACCCTCTCCTCATAAAGCTAGTCTCCAAACTGTGCCCTCACAACCTAAATAATGATCTCCGTGTGATGGTGAGGATTACCATAAAATCATGAGTCAACTCATCATCATCGCAAAGTGATTTTCATTTTGACTTCCACCCAATATTTAGCTCCAGAATTGGCTTGCAGCTCAAAGCATCCCCCACTACATTTGCTTTCCCAAGGTGATCCTGATTTTTGAACTAGTAATCTTTCACAAACTTTAGCCATCTTCTTTGCCTCATGTTCAACTCTCCCTGCATGAACAAGTACTGTAGGCTCTTATGGTCTGTGAATCCACCAAGAGGTAATCTCTCCATATATATAAATCAAATACCATGGCTTCTAACTCCAATTAGTGGATGGGTTAATGTCATTCATAAGGATTTAGCTTATGTGAAGCATAAGTTATCGACCTCTTTTCTTAAATTAACACTCCTGCAAGTCCCCGCAAAGATGCATTTGTGAAGACCTTATTATCTATCCCCGGCCAAGGCAATACAAGTACTGGTGTTGTAGTTAATAGAGCCTCCAAATCGTCAAATTCCTACCTTCACACATCATCCAAATTGAATGGAAAATACTTCTTCACCAAGTTCGTGAGGGGTCGTGCTATCTTTGAGAACCCCCGAATGAATCGATGATAATACCCGACTAATACCAAAAAACTACACACCTTTGTGGATTTAGTGGTTTGTTCCCACTCCATCACTGCAGAAACCTTCCCCGGGTCCACTAAAATCCCCCTCTTAGATACGATGTGGCCCAATAACTACTATTCCTATAACTAAAAACCACATTTCTCAAACTTAGCATAAAGCTGATGGTCGCATAACATCTGTAAGACTACCCACAAATGTAATGCTCCTCCTCTGCAGTCCGAGAATAAATCATTATATCATCAATAAACACTATGATGAACTGATCCAGAAAACCATGAATACCCAATTCATCAAGTTTATAAATACCGTCGGTGCATTGGTTTATCCAAAAGGCATAACCAAAAACTCATATGACCTGTATCTCGTTAGAAATATCATCTTTGAGATATCCTTCTCTCGAACCCTCAACTGATGATAACTCGATCTCAAATCTATCTCAGTAAAATATATAACACCTCTCAGTTGGTCAAACAAATCATCGATATGGGGCAATGGATATTTTTTCCATATGGTGACCGTGTTCAACTCCGTATAGTCGATACAAAGCCGTAAGGATCCATCCTTCTTCTTGACGAATAAAACTGGAGCACCCCCTTGTAAAGTACTCATCCAAATAAAACCCTATCCTAGTAACTACTCAATATGGTCCATAAGCTCCCTCATCTCTAAAGGATCCATCTAATACGGTGTACATGCAATAAGTCTCATACCCGGAATTAAATCAATCACAAAGTTTATCTCCCTACTAGGTGGCAACCCTGGGATCTTCCAAAATACATCGAGAAACTCACTAACTACCGGGATGGAATCTAGTGATACTATGATATACAAACAAGTCTCCTCCTTAATATAATATAAGTGCATGCTCGACCCACCCCCGGGGTGCAACATCATAACCAGGTACATCTCCTGCCCCAAAATAACAGAAATGATGAACCAACTGTAACAGTCAACACAGGCTTTGTACATAGCTAGCCAATCCATCCCTAATATGACATCATACTCAAACAAATCTAATACCAGTAAGTCTGTCACAAACTCGAGTCACCCAATCTCGACACCTATATCCTGGTATAATGAACGTATGGGTGCCCCTTTACCCATAAGTGAATTAATATAAAGTACAATATCGCATGCAAAATCTATCATCCCTGACTCTCATGAAAAACTAGTGCTAACGAATAAATGAGATGCACCAATATTAAAAAAAGTAGGACCACATGTCCAAAGATAGGGAACATACCCTCAACTGCTTGAACTGGCACTGGTCCCCCAACCGGTGTAATGTGATATACTCGTCCATACTATAGTTGTAGACGTTGCCCCTGAGGTGGGGCAGCTAGAGCTGGTAAAGTTGACATTGCAATCCCAAGGGCTAGTATTTGCTGACGCTACCCCTGTGGCATTATATACCCTCGTTGTCTACCCTGATCCTGAGGCCCCCAATTACTCTGAGGGCACCGCTTCGGCGTATGACCCCTTTCACCACAAGTGTAATAATTCCCATGAAATGGGCATCTCTTTGGCTATCTGCCCTACTGTCCTTGGTCCTGATGGCCCCTACTGTCCTTGGCCCTGATGGTCCCTATGTTATTGGCCCTGATGGACCTGGACCTACTGCCCTATCCCTGCTGGCGCTATCTATTTCGATCATTGGAACCCCTAAACCTCTTATGCTGCTCAGCAGATTGTGGACCCCTAGCCAGATGGTCCCCTTGACTGATGCTCCTATTTTTCTCACCCTACGAGTTCAACATATATGAGCCATGTCTCTTTCCCCTTTGATATTTTTGAATTCCCTATGATCCTCGCAGTGAAGTAGAGAAGAATTCACCATTTGATTATAAGTAGTGAAAGCCGAATTTTCCAGTAATGACTTCCTGATGTGATAAGTTGTCCCCGACATAAATTTCTCTATCTTCTTCTCCTTAGTCTTTACCTTATCCCCAATAAAATAGGATAGTGCAATAAACTCTTCCCCGTACTTTTCTATGGTGCGACCTTTCAGCTTAAGGTCCATAAATCTTTGCTTCATCTCGAACTTCATCACTGGTGGGAAGTATTTCCCTTCAAACTTTCCCTATAACTCATCAATTGTCAGACTATCTCTCTCCTTTAAGGTGGTGACAGACTCCCACCACTATAAAATGGCCCTAACCAGCCTACATGAGGCTAATATCTGCTTCTAAATCGGTGTACACTCTACCATCTGCAAGTGATGCTGAATATTTTTCTTTCACTAGCTAGCTACCAAAATATTGGAATTTCTTACAGACTTCGATGGGTGATCCTCAGTGAAGGCTTCTTTATCTTTGTTCCATACTGTCTCGAGTACCTTCACTGGTAGCACCACTTACTGCGGGGTGGTGGTTGCTGCGGTTATGGTGGCTAAAAATGATGAAGCATATCGACCATCACTGTGGAGACTGTTTGAGTCACAATAGTAGCAATCTGTGTTAGGCCAACCACAAGTGGTGTAGGTGGTGTTTGTGGGTCCTACTGGGGCTCCTAATGAGCCTCTTCATTTGCAGTCTGGGTATTGCTATATCATTTGGGAGGTTATTGGGTTATTTTGGTTATGTCTAAAAATTTGAATTTAGGCTTAATTTGGGATTGAGATTAATATAAGTAAAAGAGGGAGGTAAAGACGATCTTAACACTTAATAAAACCTAAACCTAGCAGTCACATATCTAGAGAGAGGATACCAAATACTAGAGAGAAGAGGAGGCTAAGGATTCAAGGGAAAACACCAATCATCCATAACAGGTTTTCTTGGTTAAACTATTATCCAATGTATTTCTTAATTCATCATAGTAATCTTCCATATAACTTGTGGGTTTCAATATGATATTTGGTGATATAATGGTAAGATTTAATCTCATGTACGTAAAGGAAATTAATCTAAACTTTGATGTTTAAACACATAAATTTAAGATGATTGAAATCTTGAATTGGATGATAGATTTCATGCTTTAGGTTTTTGAATTGATTTGAAATATTGATATATATGTGGAGCAGTAGAAATCATGATTTAGGATCTGCAATTTATGAGAATAATGATCCTATATGATGCTAAAATCTGATTAGAATCTAAAGGGATTAAGAGGTAAAGAATATGGTTTTATTAGACATGACAATTAATGTAAATTTTGGGTTTTAGAGAATGGATTTCTAGGTTAAATTATGTAATTAACCATCTATACATGATAATATAATTGTATAAACCACTAGAATGGAAATTGAGATTGAAATAAGAATTTGTGTATTGAGAAACCTTGGAAGATCTGGACATCTCCCCAGATCCGAATCAATTTGTCCTTCTTAAAACGAATCGATTCGGCTAAGAAAATCGATTCGACCCCAAGAGGCGAATCGATTAGGCCTTTGGGGCAAGTTTAGATGGGACCGTGGTTGGATTCGGGGGATTTTTAGGAACCTATACGAGTTGGTAGGACGATGTTTGGATGGATCATAATTTTATTATAAATGCTTTTGTGGCACTAATGTTAAATGTGGGACTTATAATTAACCGAGATGGTTACATCCTATTATTAAAGAAATAAAACTCAAAATTAACTGGATTTTTAATTGTTAACGTGAGATTATGTATGGATGAATATATGGGATATCTTAGATAATTATAGCATAATTACCAATACATATTGTGTTATGATAATATGTAATTATTTATGCGTGTAAACATACCTATGTTCATGGATGGTCCTATCGGTTAGAGTTGCGCGCATTTTGGGATCGTAGCACACATCGACATAGGTGGGCTAGGCATTGTGTAGGTCATTATTTTAGATACTATGTAGAAGCGCCACTTACGAGAGGTAGGTGTAGATGTTGGATCCATTGTTACTATTGGGAATAGGCCGTATAATGGTGTATTTTTTAGGGACCGCCCCACTTGTGTGCATTTTGTGATGTCTGATTTGGATAAGAGATTCCTTCGAACTTAACGATAGAGCACGAACGAGACATTACAGATAGATGATTTTAAGTGACTCATATATGTCAGGACATATATATAATCATATAAATTAAATGGGATTCATACATTAGTATAATGATATAGACAATAATCGACAGACTCAATACTATGTAGTATGCATAATAGATGTTTATTTCACTTTTACGAGCACTATGACTAGGGTACTTTGGAAAGTGGTAAAATGGGTGTTAATAATCACATTTAATAACGTGAACTTTGATAGATGCATATTTTATTTTATTGGCATAGTTATCAGTTATTACCTTGGGACCTGGGCGGTTATACATGTGGTATTGCACTTAGATGAGGGGTGAAATACTTACGTATGTGAGTGACGATGGGGAATGCTTACTTTGAATTAACTGTATTATTTCACTTTAATTTACGTAAGTTAATTCTTTCAACTCTATCTAGTTGACCCAAATTATAAATGTGTTCTCCCCCAAGGTGCACCTAGAAAGGGATAACATGACTGGCACGATATCAGCCTTGCACTCTCACTTTTCTTACCAGAGATCAGATCGTTGATTCTAGCTCAGGTTATTACTCTACTTAAGTCTTTTACTTTTAGATTATTATTTGGGCATAAGCCCGGAGTCTATTTTATTTTGGCGGGTTAGAGATAGTTATTTTTATGTTGGAATTTTTATTTATCTTATGTAGATGATGGACTTGTCATTTTTCTTGGTTATTAATTTAATTCAGTTTTAATTCGAATACGATTTGGAAATATAAATGTCTTATTATGAGTTAATGCTGAGGATGATATAAATTGATAATTATGGGTACCTCGATTTATCACCTTGGGCCCAGACGAGTAGCCCAATAAATTATGACCCAAAGTCTGGAGGCCTCACGCCCCAACTCATTCAGTTACGACCTAGTTTATTCCTAAAATCTCGTAAAGAGATATTGTAGGAGTTATGGATTGACGTGGGGAAGTCCAGCACCCCCACTCCCCGAAAATGAACATCTATATAACAAACCCTTAGCGAGGGGCAAAGGGCAAGTATTATTCTTCCTATAAAACACTCCCTGGAGTATAGAGAAATAATATTGAGAACAGAACCATGGACGTAAGCATTCTTGTTGAACCACGTAAAATATTGTGTTGTGTGATTGCCATTCCTTACTTTCTTTATTTGTTCTGGTGATTATCTTTTCTTGATAATTTGTGCTGAACTTAATTGTCACTACAATAAATAATACCCAGGTGTGTCCTAAAAGGTAGTGTGATCGGATAGGCCTAAAGGAGTGTGACGATATGACCTAAAAGGTAAAGTAAGGAAGAATGGTATCTCATCAGCATACTGGACTAGGAGGATACTCATGCAATAAAACAACTCTAACCACATCAAATCTAGTCGTCTATGAAGAGCCCAAGATAATCAAATAAAAATTAATGAAGTATAAAATACACAACGCATTTTTAGTCGGCGAATCGCCCAAAACATAAATATTTTATTACTTCAGTGCATTTATAACAAGAGTTACGTTAAATGAATTAAGTAAATCCTATTAGGGATTAGGTTTTCGAGCAAGGTAATCAGCTACTTGCACTCTTCGGTCGTTATCTGGGTGGGGATATCACCCCAACTCTACTTCATTTGCATCCGGCTCCAGTAGTTTCCTGGGAATAACATCTATGGGGACCCACTGGTCATTCCTCCGAAAAGGGTTTGGTATCAGAGTTGAAGGTTAGATCTCATGACGATACTAGAGGACTGAGTTCCTGGGAACTTTCAACTCCCTGAGAGCATTTAACCATCCCCTAATAAAGGATAGCTCTTCAAACTCTACTAACCTCGTCGGAGCATCTGCCCAACCCTGATCATAACCGTCAGCCCACACTCGTCCAGGACCTTTCTTGAACAGATACTTTAGTCGTATGACATCTCTTTGGAGCCCAGAAGCTATCACGTATGCTCGAAGAACATATCCTTTAAGCTCATCCATATCCCTAGCTGGACCCTCGACATTTGTACCAGCTCGCGGATCGACCGATAAAGTGGAACCTCGTAAAACTTGAGGGGTGACACTCGGTGCTGTGCCAGCTCGTGGACCAGCTGATGAAGAGGAACCTCGCAAGACTTGAGGTGCAATGCTCGGAGCATGCTCCTTGAGTTGTGACACCTCCCTCCTCAGAGTTTTATTCTCCTGTTGAAGAACTTCTTCGACTTGATTGATCTCGAAGGCATCCAAAAGTTTAGCCCTCATAAGGTTCACTTCTTCTTGAACAGAAGCACCAACCTCTTCCATCTCCTGAAGTATATCCTTCAGTTTGGAAACGAGATCGGACTGATCTTTAAAGCTCTTGTTCATTGACCTAAGGGACTTACAAATCCTTACAAAGGCTTGGCCAACTTTATTGCTCGCATTAGGACCGAGGATCCTTCCCAGTTGAGAGGTAGCATGTATATACTCATCCACATCAATCAACTACAAGCCATAATAAGCATTAAAGAGCATAAGAATCAGTATGAAGAAAGGAAAGTTCTTTCATTTCATTAAAATGGAACGTTCCAAGTACATCAGTAATTAAAAGGATAGTATAAACAAAGCAAACATATAAAGAATATCTTCAGAATAGGGTAGCTGGTAACCTCAGTTTACTCTGAGGTCATCGGTTGTTTTCCCTCATCTGCAGTAGCAGGGACACCTCCCTTAGGTGGAGAAACTGCTATTCCCTGGGTAGAAGAAGCATCAGCAAGAATGGTCTGAGAAGGAGGAACACCACCGTCAATGGCTGGGGCAGGTACCTCATCCACAACAGGATTCAAACCTAGATTATGCTCATCAAATAATGGAGAATCGATATCCACTCCTTATTCCATCCCTTCTTAAAGTTCAGTCGACTGATATAGCCTACCTGAACATCGACATACTCGTACGCAGTAGCCCATTCGGCATTGTACGAGCTTTCCTTCAGGGTGGCTACCTCAGATTCCACCTTCTTCGCCAGCACTTTATTCTCCTCTCCTATAACCAACTTGATCGAGCAGACTAGCTCATAGGAATGACTCAACTCCCCCAAGCTCCTTGATCGCTGCCTACTTTGTTCGGTTGGCTTCAGACAAAGTGAGATTATATGACTTTTGGGCAGCATCGACAGCCTTCAAGCTGGCCTCCAGCTTGACGTTCTTCTTTTTAAGATCAGCATTCCTCTTTACCAGCTCGTTGCGACTGCAGTAGAGGACGACGAAATCGGTCACAAACTGTAAAGAAGAGAAGTATTAGCAAGGGAAGCATAGAGCAAAGTATTACGATAAAAGAGAAGTGAGAGTAAACTTACCAAGGCTAGCCACTGACTCGCTTTCAGAGCTAACTGGTCGGTCCCCATCGCCTTCTGACGATCAGTCGGCAGAACTGCTCTTTCGAGCAACGCATGACCCAATTGAGGAGAAAGGGCCACAGAGGCCCCTTCTGGCAAGGCAGATAGAGACACCAGAGCCTCCCATGCCTTCATCTTAACCTCCTCTCTCCTTTTTTCCTCTTCCCTTTCCTTCCTCTCCTTTTTATCTCTCTTTCTCTCTTCCTCCTTCTTTCTCTCCTCCTCCTTTCTCTACCTCTCTCTCAACTTATCTTCCTCCCTCTTCTTCTTCTCCTGCTCATGAACAGCTGGCTGAGAACCAGTTGCAACCCCTTCGCTGCCAATTTTTTCTTCTTTGATCGACGAGAAAGGAGCACATCATCATCATCATGAATCATATTCTTCATGAGAGTAACCATATCTTCCTCGCTAGAACTACTCGATTCACTCGAAGACTCTCGAGCCTCTGAAACTTCTTTCGAGCTGGAAGACCCTTCACCACCGGAGCTCCCTTCACTGGAACCACCCTCAGCACCGCCCCTGTCACCACCCTCGCTCTCCTCACCAGAGCTTCTTTCTTCCTCGACCAAGTGGATGAGATCGACAACAACCTCTTCAGTAATGTCTAGCTCAGGGATGCTATCCACAGGTCGCGCAATAAATCTGGACCCAATGTTCTTATATTTTAAGAGAAAATCTACCGATAGAGGGTGTTCACCATCAGCTAAGAGCTCCCTGATGTTTTAGGCTTTGACTAATTTAGCAGCTCGAACCTCGCTGAGAGCAGGTTCTGAGTTTTTTGTCCTCGCTAAAAAGAAAGAAAAAAAAATATCAGATAAATTGTACATGAATATAGGATCGATGAGTAGAAAAATACTAAGCCTACCTATGTACTCCTCCCCATAGAAGGGGACTTCAAACCTGCCAGACCTCGACCCCTCAGTGCGGGGAGGAAATTTCCAATTTCTAGAAATAAAACCCTTATGCCAGTAATCCTTGTGGGAATCAGGTAGATTTACTACCAATACCCTATCAGAATTCCCGGACTTGAGGTAAAGAAGACCAAAACTTGTTCACGAGAAAGAATAACAAAAGCAGATCTCAGCAAGCCCTAAATTGGTATCAAAGAGCTGATTTATTCTATGTACACCATTAACAATCTTCCAGACATTGGACGAACACTGTGCAGGGAAAATATTGAAATAACCAAAAAGTGCAAAAACAAATTGCTTGGAGGAAAAGTAAGACCCCCTTGGGACAACAAGAGAACGTGAATCCAGTGAGCATCCTCAACCTCCCTAACATTACGGGGGATAAGGGCACACTCGATGTCTACCCAATTTCGAATATTATAGAACTTCCAAAATTCAGATATTGATCTATTGCCTATTTTCACCATTGAAAGATACAAACCCTAATTACAAATGCGAAGAAATTTCAACAGAAAAACCAAAGAGAAAGAGAAAGAGGAACTTACGAAGTAAAAACTTAGCTTGGGACGATGCAAAGTCACAAGCGAAGACGATGAAGAAGATTGAAATTAGAAGACGAAGACCTGGGAATGAAAGGGCAACAGCGGAAGCTTGGAGAAGTTTAGAAATATGGAGAAACTTGAAGTTACAACAAGAAAAGACTTCTACGGAGGATTTTTAAACGTTTCTAATCATAGCGCACAGGCAACGAGGCAGGCTTCTACCTAAATCAGTTCAGAAGAGGCGCTTCGATCTTGAAAAGTGTTGCACAATTTATAAAATAGCCATTGTGATAAATCATTTAAAATTATTGAGCCCAAATTGTGGCCCAATAACTTTAGGGGCAATTGTGGGTACCTCAATTTATCACCTTGGGCCCAGACAAGTAGCCCAATAAATTACGGCCCAAAGTCTGGAGGCCGCACAGCCCAACTCATTCAGTTACGACCTAGCCTCTTCCTAAAATCTCGTAAAGAGATATTCTAGGAGTTGTGGATTGATGTGGGGAAGTCCAATACCCCCACTCCCCGGAAACGAACATGTATATAACAAACCCTTAGTTCGGAGCAAAGGGCATGTATTATTTTTCTTGTAAAACACTCCCCGGAGTATAGAGAAATAATATTGAGAGCACCACCGTGGATGTAGGCATTCTTGCCGAACCACGTAAAATATTGTGTTGTGTGATTTCCATTCCTTACTTTCTTTATTTGTTCTAGTGATTGTCTTTTCTTGATAATTTGTGCTGAACTTAATTGTCATTACAATAAATAATACCCATATTTTGTGTATTATGTCTGGCCAACCTTTATGAGGAAAATGTTGTATGTCCTATTATTGAAGGAATAAAACTTAAACTTAACAGGTTGGTTAATTATTAACGTGGGATTATGTATGGATGATACATTGGATTATCTTTGGTAATTATAGAGTAATTACCAATACATATTATGTTATGATAATATGTAATTATTTATGCGTGTAAACCTACCTATGTTCGTGGACGGTCCTATCGGTTGGGGTTACGTACGTTTCGAGGCCATAGCACACGTCGGCACACGTAGGCTAGCGTTGTGTAGGTCATTATTTTAGGTACTATGTAACAACACAGCTTACGAAAGGTAAGTGTAGATACTGGGATCCATTGTCACTTTGGGTATAGACCGTACAATGGTATATTGTGTAGGGACCGCCCCACTTGTGTTTGTTTTTGGTGCCCGATTTGGATAAGGGAATCTTTCGAACTTACTGATAAGGCACAAAGAAACACTATTGGTAAATGACTTTAAGTGTCGCATATATGTAAGGACATATATATAATCATATAAATTAAATGGAATTAATGCATTAGTCTTATGACTTAGATAATAAACAACAGACCCAATACTATGTAGTATGCATAATTGATGTTTATGTCACTTTTACGAACTCTATGATTGGTACTTTGGGAAGTGTTAAAATGGGTGTAGATAACCACATTTAAAAACTTGAACTTTGCTATATGCATCTTTTATTTTTTTTTGGCACAATTATCAGTTATTACCTTTGAACTTGGGAGGTTACATATGTAGTATTGCACTTAGATGATGGGTGAGGTACTTAACATATGAAAGTGACGATAGGGAATGCTTACTTTGAATTAACTTTATTATTTCACTTTAATTTACGTAAGTTAATTCTTTCAACTCTAGGGAGATCTTACAAATTATAAATATTTCTCCCCTAAGTTGCACCTAGACATGGATATCAAGACTGACCCGATATTAGCCTTGTAGTCTCACTTTTCTTACTAGAGATGAGAGCGTTGATTTTAGCTTTGGTTGTTACTCTACTAAAGTCTTTTACTTTTGGATTATTATTTGGGCATAAGCCCGAAGTCTATTTTATTTCGGTTGGTTAGAGGTAGTTATGTTTATATTGGAGTTTTTATTTATTTTATGTGGATGATGGACTTATCATTTTTCTAGGTTATTTATTTAATTAAGTTTGAATTCAAATGTGGTTTGGAAATATAAATGTTTTATTATGAGTTGATGCTAAGAATGATATAAATTGATAAACAAGCCTCATCTTCGACGTATTATGTTTGGCCAACCTTTACGTGAAAAATGAGGGTTGTTACATGGGATTCAATCTTCACAAGATTTATTGCAAAATATTTGTATCCTATTTTTAGCATTTGTGCATTTAATGCTTTGATGTGCAACACAAATCAGAAGACTTTTTCTCCCAACATTCATATTATTTTTGGTATTTCAAAGGGATTATAAGAAGACCTTTACGATAATAGTTCAAACAACTAAGAGCAATCAAGAATATTTTCTGTTAGAACACAAGAGAGAAATAACGAAAATATTCAAATTATATTCAAGTCTTATTGAGAGAGAGAAAAACTCAGACTCAAACTTGTATTTTTGTTTAGTCATCCATCCATTATAATTACTACACACTTCAAAAAATTTAAAGCTCGATTATAAGTGTCCTGCTGTAAAATTTGAGTCTCGATTATAAGCTTGGAATTGTAATATTTAAAGCTCGGTTTAAGCTTCAAGTTTTCAAGAATAGTAGCTCGGTTTTAGCTACTTGATTGTAATTTTATCTCGGTTCAAGTTACACGCAATGTACGCAATGTTTTGATCTCCCGCTTAAAGGATCACAGTAGTGGAACTCAAGCGACGCTATAACTTGGAGAATGGACTTAGGCTAACCATTCACATTAAATATTGTTGATTTAATTTTTTCTCTTTATTTATTATTTTGTGGTGATTTTTTCTTACAATTTCAGCCTATCTTTTTAACATATTTTTTTATGATACGAGAAATCGGCCATAAGACGTTCTCATACTAGCAAGTCAAGAGTAAAGTGTGTAATAAGTAAATAAAGCGAGTAAATAGAGAGAAAATGAGCTATAGAGTGGTTCAACCACTAAAATAGGTCTACGTCCACTGTGTTGCTCCGTTCTCATTATATGCGTTGCATTGTACAATATAATCGTACCTAAAGAGGCATACAAGTATGAGAATAAAGGAGAGTACATGGCAGTATTGTGAATTTCGGTGTGCCGAAGAGGTGGCTGCGATGTAAATATGTCGTCTCTAAGTCGTATGTTGAGGTTTTGTAGAGAGAATTAGTATTGTAGAATCTCACCCGGGGGTCTGGAATCCGTCCCTCATTTAGAGGTGTGGTCCTCTATTTATAGGAGATATGGTCACGTGCTCTGGACACGTGACGTATATAAAATCTGGAGTTGCTGTAATGGAGAGGAATGCGGCCTGTAAGGCAAGGAGTGTGGGTGTTGTGCCCTGCTAAAGGCTAGAGCCAATAGGTGCCGCACCCTGTACTAGGTAGTGCCGTGGCGTAATCTTGGTGGGTGGTATGTGTTGCGCCTTATATTTGGTAGGGCCGCACCTCGTGTTGAACGGGGCCGCACCCTATGCTGAGAAGGGCCGCGGCATATAAACATGTGCAGTGCATAGTACCATCCGCGGCAGGGTGCTATATTTGTACTATCAATAAGCCCCCAAGTCGTAGTGCCAAGAGATTGCGATTGGGGTTGCGGCTTAGTTCAGTCTTCTTAGGTGCTGCGGTACTTCCAAGACGACGATTCATCTTCCACGATCTCTTATATAAATTGCTCAGGTCGTGGACTTCATCACGTTTTCCAAATCCTTGAGAGCATATCGAGAGTGAGTTCATGTACGCCTGTCTTCTTGCATTTTTTAGCTATCTTCCAAGGTTGTGTGTGGTGGTGCTAAGGCGGTTTGAGGCTGTTCATCGCCGATCTTCTTCATTTCCAGGTAATTTTTCAGCCACTCCTTTTTAAATAGCTTTTGCAGTTCATAATTTGTTTTCATGTCTTCTGATTTTGTGCATCATGTCTTGTTACTTTCCTGAATTCATATTAGATTTTTCTGTTTATGAGAAAAGAACCCCAACTCATGTAATAAATATTTAAGGTTTTGATTGAATAACCTGCCAGCACCCTAGAATTGAACACACATGAATGATAAATAATTATAGTTATTGTTGATTGGTTCTTTGGATCATATGGACTGCGTTTGAGTCGAATCGTGATGAAATCAAATAACTATTCGTGATGTTCATGGATGAACTCTTCATATTATAGGTCTTTGATCTTTAAATGAATAAACCTTAGGTACAAAACTGGTTGAGTGAATGGCCGCGGTATGATAAAGTACCTATTTAGTAATCCAGGGCTGCACTTAATCCTTTAAATATTCCTTGATTTTATCCCTAGTCGCGGCTTGTCGTGAGCGGTGGCTGCGGCCCCTTAGGTTCTTAGATTTAGACTTCGCGACGCTTTATCCCATAGCTTTCGTTGAGTGAGTAGCCGCGACACTGTAAAACTAATCCAATCAATGTGTCGCGACGATGTTTGTCTTTTGGGGCTCAAACCCCACATTCATCTTGATATTCCATTGAACCTATCGTGGCCTCTAAGAGGCCTCAATACCATACTGGTTGTGGCACCTAACTGGGACTTATGCTTTTTAGGTACTGCTGCGGCCATATGATCTTTGACCCAGAAGAGTTTTTGAGAGGCCTTTGGGCAAAGCATTTTGGAACCTCTCCTCCTGAACTCCCCTCCATGCCTCCTCTGAAATCAATAGGGCCTTGCCAATTGAAGAATTTACCCAACTGCGTAGTATTAGACTCAAACTCCGCAAAATATGCTTCTAGGAAGGATTCTGAGACCACGTGGATGGAAGAGGAATCCAACTCTAGTAACTGACCAATTGATGTGGAAGATGATGATGCGGCAAAGGGTGCTACCGATGTTAGGTATGAACTAGCTGGTCCATCCGGGAGGGCTGAGAGACCCCTAGTTGCGCTTGATATTCGTAGCATCATGACCCAATATTGGGTTAACCAGGTAGCTGAGGCCTTCGAGTTTCTAAAAAACTTGATGTGCTCAGCACCTGTCACATGCCTTTGTTTATGGGCTGCGGCTATCAGTTCTTGTTCCTATCAGACGAATTTTTCAAACCCTGAAACTAGCACCAGCCTAGTTAGATCCCAATGGCTGGAGGGTCATCCTTGTCGCCGTCGTGCTTTGGGAGAACCAATTCAAAAAAGACATTACTCTCGTGGAGTTTTCTCACTTCTACCGTCCCAAGGAAAATTGCGTGAAGTTCGTTGGGTACTACTACTTCTCATCCGCGGTAAGGATAAGACCCTTTACTCTGGGAGGCCGGCCAGTGTAAAGAACTGTAAGGGAAATTACTTTTACATCTCAGGAGAAGGGCGGGAGATTCACCCTCAGGAGAACGATAAAGAGAGGTCATTTCAAATACTACAACGATGGGGGTCCCCTTCTAAGCTTGGTATTTGATTTATAGTCGCGTCCCCTCTTTGTAGTTGCTTTTTAAACTTTACTAACCTTTGAAGTGTTTTTCTATAGTTCTTGACAACTTGCAACTGAGCGGGAGGCAAGATAAAAGAGTTGCCAAGGCCGCGACCATCCCTGCTGAAGAGAAGAAATTCAGCGTCCTTGTAACATATGCAACTATTTTTGAATCACGATTCTTTCCCAGCAAGTTCATTCCAAAAGATATGGCCGTGGGAGGTAATAACCTGATCATCATTCTTTGTCTGCGGTAACTTATGTTGAAACTTCAATTATTTACCATTATTTTTCCTCTTTCAGGTGAGGAAGTTGATAGGGAACTGTTGGTTGCCTAGCTAGCTAAAATGGATGAGTATGCAATTGTTCTCAACAACGCAACAAGGCATAGGAAAAGGAAGAGGCCCAGTACCAAAACTTTAGCCGTGGCCCCTTCCAAAGACCCAAATCCTCCTACCGTGACCCAAAATCAGGCCGTGGAAAAAACTACCACTGCTGCCCCACCCCAAGCTTAGTTTGATGACGATATAGGGGCCAATTTGGTCAAGGTAGATCTGATGTCAACGTCGGATGTCCCTATGCATTCATCTTCTCCGCCGCCACCACCTGTTGTAGCGGTTAATGCAAACTTAGTACCTCCTCAGTGCCACACCGGAGCTGGTCCTGATGGTCGATCGTGGCCACAGTTAAGACAACCTGACCCTGAGTCCTCATGGGATACTACTGCAAAGGCTGCGCGAAGGATGAAGAGGGCCCTTGATGTCGCGGATCTTGATAGGTTGGTCGAAGAAGACCATGATGATCGGAGGACTACGGCCTTCATAGTCTTTTGAGGGTAAGTGCAAGTGCTTTCTCAGTTTTAATTTTGTATTCCATATCTTTCTCCTAACATTTTCATTTCAGGCCGCGGACGTCATGGTGGCCCAAAAGAGGAAGTATGAGGCCCTTTATAAACTAAAAGAGGCAGCAAAGAGGGTACACACCACTGACTTGGAGGCTGCACAAAATTCCTCTTTTAAAGCTGGGAAGCAGTCTGTAGTCGCGGCTCTTCAGGCAGCCCAGCTGAACTTGGGAGCTGAAATAAAATCTAAAGAGGAAGTAGAGGAAAACTTTAAACAGGCCACGAAATACCTCAAGGTCTCCCAGTCTCAGTCCGCGAAAGCTGCATAGGCCGCGAAAACTTCTAGTAATAAGATCAGGCTTCTTCAAAAGACATATGAGGAACTGGAGGCCAAGTCTGCCCAAAATGCCGTAGTCCATGCCACGACAATTAAGAAACTGGAGGGGGACCATGCCGAAGCCCTTTGACTTACCATTGACAGTATTGTGGAGTCATTCAAGGGCTCTAAGGACTTTTATCTCATCAATAATAGGGCCTGCCTCCGCGGCTACCAAGAACTTAGGCACAGGGTCATAAAGAACTTTCCCGACTCTAAGGAGACTATTATAGTATGAGGACTTGGTGATGTTGAGCATCAAGAGTGCATAGTTGAGATCAAGGCCGCGACTGAAGAGAAAGTGAGGTTGAGAGTAGAGTTTGAGGCAGCGGAAGCCGATGAGGAAACTGAGATCGTCGTCGATGGCGATGAGGGAGATGAGCATGATGATGCAGCCTCCTGAACTATTTGTAATTTTTGAAGTATCATTGATACAGGACTGTGTCCCTTCTGTTATTTTTCCTTTTGTAGTGGCTTTGGCCTATTTGTCTCTAATCTTAACTGATATTATCAAGGTTGCGGCCACCTTTTCTGCATCGATTATTTTTGCCTCATTTTCTTGTCGCTCCTTATTTTTCTACTTTGCTTGCTTTGATACTTGAATGAATGTTTTGCTTCCTTGAATTGTGCATTTTCTTCTTGCAAACGTATGGGTCATGGACTGCTGCCCTATTTAGAAACCAAAATGGAATATAACTTAAGGTCGCGGCACTCTGATGTGGATTGGTTGCTTGAACCATATAGTTGTTTTTATCATCCCATAACCAAAATGGAATATAAAGAATGGCCAAAGTTGCGCTTTATAATTTTAAATAATCTTGTGGACCTGTATCGTAGATTACCATGTGCACTTTACATAGGCCGCGGTACCTTACGACTGGATCATTGTAATAGTGCTTCTTGATCATTGCCGCGACAGGTCAATTGTACTGCTTACCTTCGTCGCTTAATGGATTCATTTAATAGTCGCGGCCGTATATTTAGCCTTTAGGAGATTCTGTAGATTTGGCATGCTTTTTTTATTACAGTAAAACAACAACTGCCTCTTTTGGCTTTCCTCTAGTCGCTTCAATTGGGTCTAAATCCAAGTCATTACCACATCAACTTAGTTGCTTTAATGGTTGCAGCTGTATTGCCAGGGCTACTGCACTCATCTAGCCCTTTCGTCTGGACATGGGACTTTATAGATTTACGGGATACCCACAGCTAACATATAGGATACTTTCAAGCCTCCCCAGGCTGGGTTATGTTATGAAGCCACCCACAGCTAACATACAGGATACTTTCAAGCCTCCCCAGGCTGGGTTATGTTGATAAGCCACCCACATCTATCATACAGGATACTTTCAAGCCTCCCCGAGATGGGTTATGTTATTAAGCCACACACATCTATCATACATGATGCTTTCAAGCCTCTCCGGGCTGGGTTATGTTATTAAGCCACCCACAACTATCATACAGGATACTTTCAAGCCTCCCCAGGATGGGTTATGTTATTAAGCCACCCACGGCTATGGATATATATAAATCCATCCCTAGATAGATACTACAAGTCTCCTGACTTAATGATGCATCTCGAAAGCTAAGAATGGGCATTGGAAGCCCTTGCAGCTAATGACACATCCCGAAAGCTAAGAACGGGCATTGGAGGCCCTTATGAGTGATGTTGCAGTCCAATTTGGATAACTGCATTCAGTATTTGCTTTCGCTATTTTCAATTCTCATCTACTTTAGAACAATCAGGCGTCTTGTCGAGCGTTTGTGGGCCCATTTAGATATTATCATTATCGATATAACAAATCATCGCCGATCGAGATATGTATATATGTATGGCTGATAAGACAAAATGGTCATTTGTAAGATAACATTTCATGGAAATGAAAATCAAAACATGACACTATAAAAGTGAACTTGATTTCATATAACGATTCAGATATATATATTACTTTGTAATGATAATACAAAGTTTAGTTTAAAACAACATAAGAAGAGTTGTCACTGGTTAATGGAGATAGATGGAATATAATATATAAGCATAAAAAACGGGCATGCAGTATGTGAGACTAGACTTCATCCCCTAAACATCTTTGAGGAACCTACACAGCATCCCTTGCCCAATAAGCCTTTCAATTTCATCCTTTAGTGCATAGCACTGCTCAGTGTCGTGGCCATGGTCCAGATGGACCTTGCACTAAATAGCTTTGTTCCTCTTGTGGGGTGGAGCTCTCAGCTTTTCTAGCCACCTCAACAGCTTGTATTCTTTGATGAACTCAAAGATATTTTCAATCATGAAGGCTAACGGAGTGTAGGCCCCAGATTCCTTCTCTGCCTTCTCCATTCTCCTTTTTAGGACCCTAGCCGCGGCCTTGTGTTCTGCGGCCAGTTCTTTTAGCTCTTTCACCTCCTCGGGTGAAACTTCTGGGGCCGCGACAGCACCGATTCTGGGTGCCGCACCCACATTGGATGAGGCCGCAGCCTCTAGCATTAGTACCCTCAAAACCAAATAGTTGGCCTGGGTCTGGAGTGAGGTATGACTGTCGTAGAGGTGGTTGAGGTGATTGTACAGCTGCACAATCACATCTTTGAATTCAATGCTCTGGCTTGATTCTCCTTCCATTTCTGCTTTTGTTAGTCTTTACGAAGTATATATAATCTGAGACGAAACTAACAAAAGTGAGTAATATCAGGGATATTGGAGTAACCAAGTAGGAAATAAGGATGCAACATTTGAACTACTATATGGCTTTCTGTTGAGGCCGCGGCCAGTAAAGCACACAGGTGTACTGCCGTGGCCTTTGTATGATATTCACCAAGGTTGGGCTGGAGACTATATAAGTCTGGTCCTTGTTGTTTTGAAGGTTCTGAAATGCAACTGCCCCAGTAGAGGCCTTCGCATGTAAGGTAGTTGAACTACCACGCCGCATCCCTACCTAGGCAGTGAAGGGACAATCCTAAAATTAAAACCCCAAAACTGAGTTTTTCTCCCGAAACCCGTGGAGAGCATACCTACTAGGTTCTATCCATTGAGAGAATAACCTCTCGGTGCACAAAATAGCACAATTCTAATGATAAACCCTAGATCATAGGTAAAGAACAACAAAAAGGGAGTAAACACAATCCTTCCCTAAGCATTCACCTTTTTGGGGATAAAGCTCGTCATGCTTTTCAGCATTATCTAGGTGGAATGATATCACATGGGTATGTAGAACGGATCTAAGGTCATGAGATGAAGACCCAAAAGTAGATCTTAATATACAAAATACCCATTCAAGGGTGTAAATGTAAAACTGAGTTCAATAACCAAAATTTACTCATGGGATGATGATCTAGAGGATCCTCATGAATATAATAAGGTGTTTAAGAACTCGAAACATAGAGAAACAGGATTGAAATATCTCATTTTCCACATACGGTGCCAAATTGATGATACGAGAAATCGGCCATAAGACGTTCTCATACTAGCAAGTCAAGAGTTAAGTGTGTAATAAGTAAATAAAGCACGTAAATAGATAGAAGACGAGATATAGAGTGGTTCAACCACTAAAATTGGCCTACGTCCATTATGTTTCTCCGTTCTCATTATATGTGTTGCATTGTACAATATAATCGTGCCTAAAGAGGCATACAAGTATGAGAATAAAGGAGAGTACATGGAAGTATTGTGGATTCCGGTGTGCCGGAGAGGCGGCTGCGATGTAAATGTGTCGTCTCCAAGTCGTATGTTGAGGTTGTGTAGAGAGAATTAGTATTTTAGAATCTCACTCGGGGTCTAGAATCCGTCCCTCATTTCGAGGTATGGTCCTCTATTTATAGGAGATATGGTCACATGCTCTGGGCACGTGATGTATATAAAATCTGAAGTTGCTGTAATGGAGAGGGATGCGACCTGTAAGGCAAGCAGTGTGGGTGTTGCTCACTGCTAAAGGTTAGATCCAATAGGTGCTGCACCCTGTACTGGGTAGTGTCGCGGCGTAATCTTTGTTGGTGGTATGTGCCGCGCCCTGCATTTGGTAGGGCAGCACCTCGTGTTGAGCGGGGTCGCACCCTATGCTGAGAAGGGACGTGGCATATAAACATGTGCAGTGCATAGTACCATTCGCGGCAGGGTGCTATATTTGTACTATCATTTTTATAATTCCAAAAATCATATTTATTATAAACAAACAAAATATTAATTAAATCATAGTTAATTATTTTCTCAGAACGAGTCAATAGTTTTTAAAATATAGAAGAAGTCAAAAAGTTTGGAAAAATACAATTCATCCCCTCTTGAGTATTTTTCTCGACAATAATTGGTATCAGAGCAAGGAAGTTATTTTCATTTACTGATTTAGCAATCTTAGAGTAAAAGATCATAGTAATCTTTTGGGTGAGAGACAATTCATAAATACGCCTTTTAATTTTCCGAAAATAATTACAGCTATTGAAAAAATGTAATGAATTTTTTTATTCAATTACATGATTATGATACTTGATGAGCTATTTTATATAGACCTCATGATTCTATGAAAACTTGTGATGGGATGTCGAAAAAATTCAAGTTGATGTTAAAGCTATGAATATTTTTCATTTTGTTTTTAATGTAAATTAATAGAATATAATTTGTTATTGTGAATTTTTTTATGATAGACTAAAAGTACCTTATGAAGGAACTTGTCTAGTAAAAGAAGATAGAATTTGTATGCTTGTTTGTAGTTATAATTTATTCAGAGAGAAACCGGATGAATTCATTCCGAAAATGTTTACTAGATTTACTAACATTATTAATGTTTTAATATCTTGAAAATTCTAATAGTAATAATGAAAATGTGAGTAAAATTCTTAGGTCACTACCATTAAGGTGGTTAACTAAGAAGCTCACTATTAAACAAGCACTTAGAAAAAGACCTATAAGTATTGATGAACTTATAGGCAAACTCATTACTCATGAGATGGAGTTGAAAGAACTTGAATAAGAAAATCAATCAAAAGCAAAGAAAACCATTGATTTTAAAGCCATGACTAAGGATGATTAAGATGACGACGAAGAAGAGAGAGATGGAGATTTTGCTCTCTTGGCCAAAAGTTTCAAGAAATTTCTTTAAAAAATAAAAAGGGCAAAATGGGGGAAGAATGAATAAGTTCTCTTTGAAAAATACAACGAAGGAAAATCACATTTTAAATCCGAGTCGAGGTTCTACAATTACATTAGACCAAACTGTCCAAAATTAAAAGATAATAAAGAAGACAAAAAAATAAGAAGAGATAGAAGAGAAAAGAACGAAGAAAAAAAATACTATGAAGGCCATTACATAGAGTGAATCCGATACTTGAAGCTCTGGTGATGATTCAAGTGACGATGAGATTGCTAGCCTTTTTTTCATGGAAAAGGAAGAGGAGGTACACTCTATCTCTGACTTTGTAAAAACCTAACCACCCTAACTTGTAATAGTAATTAAATAAAATTCTAACTCTTTTAAATTTAATTTAAGACATGATTGAAACCGTTGTACGCATGCACATAAATAAAAACAAAATTGTGATGATGATGCTGAAATAAAATAATTTAGAATGGGATGAGGCAAAGATGAAATTGACGCAGTATTTGTTCCCAAGCAAACCACCATGGTGAAAAACATCGTATCCCTAGTCCCAGGATAACTCATACACCCGAGTCCACTATTACCAATTATGAATTACAGATCACAGTCCACCAGTTTATAATGAATTTAAACAAAGCAAATACAAGTCGTACCTCCAGCCTAGTGTCAATACAACCCAACTTGACTGATAATCAGTCAACCCAATAACACCCAGGTAATAGCAACTACACACGCCAACCACACACTCAAACCCGAGACCCCATGAAGTTATGCAAAACACAAATTTAATTAAAAGGTTTGTTTTAATCAGAACATAAAAATTATCTTGTTTATAAAACGAGACTTAACACACACCGGGTTATGTCTAATTTTAGTAAACAAAGATAATAAACAAATGGTGAAAAAATAAGAAGGTATAGAACCAAACACACACTCTCAAACATTATAATGTATCCAATTTTTTCATAAGCCAAACACACTCAAAACTTACTCTTATTTTGCAAAAGATTACCACACTGATTTAGAAACAAACTGATTAAGTTTTTAAATTAAAAAAAAATCTAAACTCAGTTTTTTTTAATAATAGAACAAATCTGAAGTATTTATATAAAAGAAACCTAAGTCAGTTTAAACAAAACACCATAAGGAACAAAAACCAGACTTGGATATGATTTTATAAAGTAACAAAACGAAGTGTTAATATAAAACCAAATGCAGATCAAACAAAACAAATCCAAAGACGTTTTTTATTTTAAGAGATTATAGGCCCGATTAAATACCCCCACAATTTCGATAAAAAAATAGGGCAGTTTGAGTTTTCAATCACAGTTTCGATTTAAACTTCCAAGTTTTATGCTAAAACATTATAACAGACTATAAGTCTGATATATATATATACACACACACACAGAGACAAAGATGGTATCACAAAGTAGGCCTAAATAGGCTTTGGCAGAAACATACGAAGGCAGAAGAAACCAACACAAAATGCAGACCAACGTTCCAAATCGCAACGTATAAACCAACCAATAGATAAAACCCCTAGAAAACTCGAATCAAATGAAATCAACCATCAAGAGAGACCCGAGTCTTTAAACGATAACTCCAAAAATCTTAAGCCATAAACAAGTTTTATGGATTTCAATAAACAGTAAGGAGACACACATGAACCTGTCAAACCAACAAGGATTTTCAGGCCTTTCACAGTGTATGGATCCTTGTTTGTGCGTTTGAGGTATATATATATATAAAAAACTCTCAGAAATTAAAAGGAAACTTGAGGTATCTTGAGAACAAATGTCGTCAGTAATGATAGAAATGAAGGTTAACCCTAAATGGTTTTCAGAAAACTGTATATAAAGCCCCAAGTAAAGACCTAGGATAGATCGTAAAATACACGAACCAAAAGGGCACATGCATAACATTACTGGGGAGACTAAGGATAAAAAAGTAAAGGGGCAGAATGGTAAAATAACAAGGTGACATGTATGGCCGCAAGAACACGCGACTGCAGGTCTCGAGACACACACCAGCAGTCCTTGAAACCACAAACTACTTAGCCAAACACAACGGTAATTAATAACCCAAAACGACTTCAAAAATAAAAACGACAACCGATTTTAATTTTGGGATATAAAGATTAAAATAAACAAATAATATGTTTATCTAATTTGTTAATATATCCCCCCAAAAATAAACAAAATAGAAAATTATTTAAGTACTAGAATAAAATTGAATAGAAGTAGACTATCAAAATACTAAATAAAAAAAACTTAATTTCAAAAAATGTTTAAAAAAATACGAAGTCTCAAAATTGAGACAGACAAAAATAAGGGACAATTTCAATCTCCCCCGTTAGCCAATTTTGAGACAAACAAGACTTTGAGACAAAATACATAACTCAACTAACAACATTTTGAGTCCTAACTAAATACATAACTCAGCTAACAACATTTTGAGTCCTGACCAAATACATAACTCAACTAACAACATTTTAAGTCCTAACCAAATACATAACTCAACTAACAACATATTTCCTAAAAGACCAAATAAGACACTAAGAACCTCAAATTCTTCCCCTTTTTGTTTCAAATGGACAAATGGGGGAAAGTGAAATTGAATTAGGTAGAGATAAAGTCACAATCCTTTTGACATCACAAGTCATTTTTCTTAATCCATTTATATTCAACCTTGGGAGCAACAGTTTTAAGAGGGGTATTACCAAAAAGAACTTTAGTTTGTTAACAATAAATTTAGATTTTAAAGGGATCCTGGGAAAATTATTAACTCCATTTTGTTGTTTATTTAAACGCTTATAACATGACAAATTTTCAGACAATAATTACATTTGTAAACATGTCTAAAATCCAACTTAGGATTAACAGGGACCCTATGTTTAGCATTCAAAGTTTGTCTAGATAAGTTCAAATGCTTGAAATAAAATTGTTCTAAATGACCAAATTTTGAACAAAAATTGCAGTGAAACACTTTTCTTTCAGCACACTTGGTAGTATTGCAATGGTGCTGGTTCTTAACTTCAATATTCCTATTTAAATTCAGCTTTTTATAACAAAATTTCTCTAAGTGTCCTAACTTAGAACAAAAATTATACTTAAAAGCAGATTTTGTAGTTTTAATATTCCCAACATGCCGAATTTACCTAAATTTGCCTAATCCAATTTTATTTTTGTCCTAATTTCTTAAAACATAATTTTTCTAAGTGTCTAGTTTTGAGCCAAAAATTGCATAACAAAGCAGGTTTAGCAGAACTTGAACAACCTTCATTTTCAGAATGTTTATAAGACAACCTAATCTTATTTAAGTTCGAAAATTATTCCTTAGAATTGACAAAATTAGTTACATCAATTTCTTTACCTCAAAACCAAGTTCTTTTGTAGGAACAAAATCAGAATAAGAGTTTGTTGGGTCATAACACATTTTTTTACTAATAAACTTAACTACATCACCAACATTCCAATAATTGTTCAACTTTTTCGAAGTGACCTCTAGTTCCTTTTTACATTGATCATATTTATTCAAAACAACCTTAAGTTCATTTTGAGATTTATCAAATTTGAATAAAATTTCCTTGTTTTTAATTTCAAAAGAGTGATTAAGATCGGATAGCGTAACTATTCTTTTCTCTAAAAATGAAACATCATTTTCAAGTTCACCTATGTGAAAAACAGATTCTTCAGTTATAGACTTTATTTGATTGTTTAAAACATCATTTTTAGTCATCAACCTAGAATTAATTTGAACTAAGTTAGTGCAGTCCTCAATAGGGTTATCAATGACATTAGTACTCACACAACCTTCTAAACTCGTACGCATGCACCCTTCTAAAATGGCAGAATTGTCTACATTGGATTCATCAACATCATCAAATATACTACCAATATGTGAAAAGGATACAGTGGCAGTAAGGTGAGTATGAGCAGGAATAACATGAGATACATTCACAATTTCTAATGCAGAATTATCTACACGTAAATCAGAATCATCAGAATCATTAGAAAAGCTATCAAAAATGTTTTTCAACTTAATATAAAAAAATGATGCAAATGCCATAAATTTTTTATTCATTTCATGATTATCATTGTCACTATCGGAATTATTATCCCAAGTTTTAGAAATATGAGCTTTACTTGAAGATTCCCTTTTTGATTTAGAAAAACAACGTATTAGCATAGTGACCAAATTTATTACATTTCCTACATTGAATATGACTGATATCATTGTTAGGTTCTAATTTTTCAAAAAAATTCTTTTCCAAAAGTTATCATGGGGTGCATTGGAAAATCTAGGTTGACCTTCTCTTGAAGCAAACTTATTCCTAAACTTAACAAACTTCTTGAAGTGATTAGAAAGCAAATCAATTTCTTTGGCCAACGACTCAAGTGTGATACAAGAATCATGAACATTAGACAAGGAAGAAGTAAAAGCTAAATTTTTAATATTAGAGCTAAAATTCAGCATACTTTGTGCGGGAACTTTTTCCCTTTGTTCATCTCTAAGTGTGTTATGTAATTCAAAAGTTTTAAGCTTACTACACAAAAGATGAAGGGTGTAACTATCTAAATTATCACCAATAGTATGAGAAATTAAATCAAAGCTCTTAGGAAGAGACCTAAGTATTTTATCACATATTTCAGCATCACTATAAACTACACCATTAGCATGCGATTGATTTAAAATATCTTACAATTTAAGGTAAAACTCATCAAATTTCTCGTTATCTTTCATAAAAAGAGAATAATACATTCTAACTAACATCTGAGACTTAGCTCTTTCAACCCTAGAGTCTCCTTCGTGAGTGGTCATTAGAATGTACCAAGCATCTTTTGCCTTTATTGTTAGACTGTGAATTTAACTTTTACTCTTTAGTCCATTCGAAAAGGGATTTTCAAACAGAAACTTCAGCATCATCACCAACAAAATCTGTAGGAATAGAAAAACCAGTTTCAATGACATCCCATACTTTATCTCCCAATTGTTGGAGGTACGCAACTATTCTTACTTTTTAGTAAGCGAAGTTTTCACCATCAAACATGGGAGGACGTACAGAAGACCCATTATGGTCACCCATAAAAACAGATTAGTTAATTTAATAACAAAATAAAAGAGTTCAGGATCTTTGCGGAATAAAACTTTTAAAAAACGACTTCTGAAGCTCTGATATCACTTGTAAAAACCTAACTACCCTAACATATATTAGTAATTAAATAAAACTCCAACTCTTTTAAATTTAATTTAAAACTTGATTGAAACCGTTGTACGCACGCACACAAATAAAATAGAATTGTGATGATGATGCCGAAATAAAATAATTTCGAATGGGATGAGGGAAAGCTGAAATTGATGCAGTATTTGTTCTCGAAGAAATCATCGTGGTGGAAAATCCCCTGTCCCTAGTCCCAGGACAACTCACACACCTAAGTCCACTATTACCAATTATGAATTACATATTACAGTCCACCAGTTTATAATGAATTTAAATAAAGCAAATACAAGTCGTACACCCAGCCTAGTCTAAATACAACCCAACTTGACTGATAATCAGTCAACCCGATAACACACAGGTAATAGAAACTACACACGCACAACCACACACTCAAACCCGAGACCCCGAGAAGTTGTGCAACACAGAAATTTAATTAAAAGGTTTGTTTTAATCAGAACATAAAAATTATATTGTTTATAAAATGAGACTTAACACACACTAGGTTATGTCTAATTTTAGTAAACAAAGATAATAAACAAATGGTGAAAAAATAAGTAGGTATAGAACCAAACACACACTCTCAAACACTATAATGTATCCAATTTTTGCATAAGCCAAACACACTCAAAACTTACTCTTGTTTTACAAAAGATTACCACACTGATTTAGTAACAAACTGATTAAGTTTTTAA
This sequence comes from Sambucus nigra, assembly GCA_949130495.1. Taxonomy (NCBI): domain Eukaryota; kingdom Viridiplantae; phylum Streptophyta; class Magnoliopsida; order Dipsacales; family Adoxaceae; genus Sambucus; species Sambucus nigra. The sequence goes on along the minus strand of OX422218.1, from coordinate 251,881,003 downwards.
ATTAAAAAAAATTAAACTCAGTTTCTTTTTAATAACATAACAGATCTAAAGAATTTATATAAAAGAAACCTAAGTCAGTTTAAACAAAACACCACAAGGAACAAAAACCAGACTTTGACCTGATTTTATAAAGTAACAGGATGAACTGTTAATACAAAACCAAATTCAAATCAAATAGATAAACGTAAATAATATCTAATAAAACAAATCTAAAGACGTTTTTTATTTTAAGAGATTATACGCCTGATTAAATACACACACAGTTTCGACAAAAAAATAGGGCAGTTTGAGTTTTCAATCACAGTTCCAATTTAAACTTCCAAGTTTTATGCTTAAACTTTATAACAGACTATAGGTCTGATATATATATATATATATATATATATATATATATATATATATATATATAGAGAGAGAGAGAGAGAGAGAGAGAGAGAGAGAGAGATAAAATTAAGAGGGTCTCACAGAGTAGGCGTAAAGGCTTTGGCAGAAACATACGAAGGCAAATGAAACCAACTCAAAATGCAGACCAACGTTCCAAACAACAACGTATAAACCAACCAATAGATTAACCCCCAGAAAACTCAAATCAAATGAAATCATCCGCCAAGAGAACTCCAAGTACTTAAACGATAACTCCAAAAACCTTAAGCCATAAACAAGTTTTATGGATTTCAAGAAACAGTAAGGAAACACACATGAACCTCTCAAACCACTCACAATGTATGGATCCGTGTTTGTGCGTTTGAGGTATATATAAAAAAACTCTCAGAAATTGAAAGGAAACTTGAGGGATTTACATAACAAATGTCGGCAGTAGTGAGAGAAAACAAAATGAAGGTTAACCCTAAATGGTTTTTAGAAAACCGTATATAAAGCCCCAATTAAAAACCTAGGATAGATCGTAAAATACACGAATCAAAAGGGCATATGCGTAACATTACTGGGGAGGCAGAGGATAAAAGAGTAAAGGGGAAGAATGGTAAAACAACAAGGTGACATGTATAGCATCAAGAACATGCAACTGCAGGTCTCGAGACACACACCAACAAACCTTGAAACCACAAACTACTCAGCCAAACACAACAGTATTTAATAACCCAAAACGACATAAAAAGAAAGGCAGATGATTTTAATTTTGGGATATAAAGATTAAAATAAACAAATAATATGTTTATCTAATCTGTTAATATATCCCCCCCCCCCCAAAATAAATAAAATAGAAAATTATTTAAATACCAGAAAAAAATTGAATAGAAGTAGACTATCAAAATATTGAATAAAAAAACTTAATTTCAAAAAATGTTTAAAAAAAAAAACAACGTCTCAAAATTGAGACAAACAAAAATAAGGGACAATTTCAGACTTTTGTAGTGATGTTGTTGAAGATATGATAAAAGATTATGAGTTACAAGATGATTTTAATGAATTGTATGATAACTTTAATGAACTTAAAAAATAAGTATCTTACTCTTAAAAAATACATTCATCTCTCTCTACAAATGACATTGATGATTTAAAACTAGCCAATGAATCTTTGAAAAGAAAACGAAACTTTAAAAAAGAAAAAAGGAAAAAACTAGCAGCATTTCCAACTCTTTTGAATCTATAAATTTTGAGTTGAAAAAGAAAGTTGAAGGTTTTCCACATATCTTAGAAAAAATTTAATGGGAACGATAACTTAGATAAACTTTTGAGTTGTTAAAAATGGATGTTTGATATAGCCGGAATAGATTATGACCCTAACAATAATGAGAAAAGTTTTAATAATTATATTCATAAAAGTTCTTGTCTGAGTAGATCTCTTTGCACTTATTATTGTAGACATACTCATTTTTCATAATATTATCATTTTAAAAAAAATAGTCAACAAGAAAAAAGTATCTTGGATTCCAAAAGGAACTACTTTGTTTGATTCAAATGTATTGTGTAGGTATGCATGAGAGCCTCCTGTAAGGAAAATTTTTCCATAGTCCCTAGTTTACATTAAGTATGGCGTATCCCGTTACAACCATCAAGGAAGTTCACATTCACACATTCAAGAAGATGTATCCAAATATCAAGCATTTTTAACATATACGCGACATGAGGTATATGTGACACCCCGCCTAATTAAATACCGGGCGATCACTCCTTTATTAAATCAAATCAAGGTATACAGTTGGTTCATTCTCAGCATCACTGTCGATAAAAATAAATTTTCCAATTTAACACCCTAAATAATTAAGCTAAGTGTCAAAACCATTTTCATACATACTTTCCAAATTTTAATTTAAAGAAAAACATTTATTTAATTAAAAACAACATACTTACAATTAAGAATCACACTACAGTAAGTCAAATAATATAATACATTTGGCAATCGAATGGCAACAAATTAAAACTAAAACACAAGTCCATACTGAATAAATCCCAAAGAAACAATACTGGAAATGACTGAAATATAAATCTCCCAACAACAAACGAAATAATGAAAAGGGGAGACACGTGCCCAATAAATGAGAGTACTAGGAGTGGAGTCAATAACAGAAGCCGTCTACTCAAGTTACCTGCAACTCCCACCTAAGCTGCAGCTCGTTCTTCTCAAGGGATCCTACGCAAGACGCCCCTGTGGCTGGGAACCTGAAAATATACATATATATACAAGAGAGAGAGAGAGGAGAAGAAACGGGTCAGAGCCCGAAAGTGTGTTTGATTTTAAAATACGTTTAGCAAGTATTTAAATTGATACAGGCCAATGCAATAACATATTAGAGCGTCGCTCTCTTGAGAAAATACTCACCTCTCTTCTAATGTGTACCCATATCGCACTATCCTTCCCATTGGTTTGTTTTATCATCTAACGCACTAGTCTTTCTAAAAGATTTGACTTAACATCACTTACCCGAAAGATTTGCAATTCACGGTTTCATTTAAAAGAGATGTTCCAATTTGTAACCAAATTTCTCTATTTCTAACTTTATAAAAACAATAAAGTTTTACAGTGACACATTATACTTTCACAAAACAAGCATTTATTATTGAGTCAACAACCATGTCCTACTTATCAAATCACAGTAGGCAGTTTAAAGTTCATAATCTCATATATATATTAACTACTCGTATAATATATATATATATATATATATATAACAGCACCCAAACTAAAACTATGGTGCGGGCATACTCTGCTATCCAATCCCCGTATCGCTCACACAAAGGGGAATACAAGTTCGGAATCACTCTCGAACTGTATTAACATAAACAAAACAACATTGAGGCGAAGCATAGATTTCCAAGTCCAAGAGGTCAGTACATACCCTCACGTCTCTTAGGACCGTCCGACTATCAGTTTGATAGCCCGTACCTAGGATCTCTATCTTCTAGGGTACGAATCAATATCCTCCATAAGGCAACACAGGATAAGACCGTCCCAGCGCGGTAACCTCAGGGATAGCAAGTAGCGCGGGTACGTTTTTCCCATGTATATAATATATGTACACACAATCATATAAATATACCACTTTATCATATTAACATAGGTTCTTCTCATCACCCGTACATATACCATTTATCCTAAATTTTATATTTATAGAATAACGCATAAGGTTTCATTCCTAACCTCAACTCGAAGGGTTTACTCACTTATTACCTAACACTCATGGATTATATCTTCCAAATTCTGAAATTCAGTAAGTGCCTTTATTAGATTCCAACGTAACTCTCTTACGCACCTCCCCCCTTTAAAAATTCATAAATCTACCAACCTAAAGTCAATATCCCGTAAATACCATTCTCGTTGAAGATTAAAGGTTCTAACGTTTATCCATATACCCTACTGGTCCTCAATGTCTCCCAAATCATTTTATTTAAGATGCCCAAAGATTATTTCACAATAAACTTAAGTTAACTAATTTAACAAGGGAAAATAGGAGTCTGCCAGGAGGGGTCGATCGATCGAAGCTTGGGGCTCGATCGATCGAAGCTCTAGGCTCGATCGATCGATCAAGCAGGTCTGGGCAAAATTCTGCAGAATGCAGTGATGGGTTTTAACCAATTTCTTCATCTAAAACGATGTTCTTCTATTCTGATCGCCCCAAAAATCCTACTATCATCATTATAACATTATACCAGGTGTTTATAACGTATAGCATGCGTGTAACTATCATTAAACATGGATTTATAACCTAAAATCATGTCCAATTATCAAGAACTCTCCAATTATTCTTAAACAGATTTCTAATGCATTTCTTCAAAATTTCTTTTGTATAATCACCAGATTTCGTGGATTATTACCTCTACATGGCAAGGGTTTCCAGAATTTACATAAACATCAATACTACATGGATTCTCCTATAAAAAATGGTGTTTTCTTCCATTGTTTTCGTCACAATTCAATCCTAAGCTAACATGAATATTGCATCAACAAAAATAGAAAGTTTAAACACTTGCCTGGGATTTTGGTATGCAGGTTCACGGCTTATTTTCGTATGGTTGCGTTCCTCGTCTCGTGATCTACGTGGTGGTGGTGGTGGCGGTGCAAACCGGTGGCCTTTTGGCCTTGGATTGCCTTGGAGTTCTCTCCTCTCTTCTCCAATGGCTGCCATTTGATTTGTGAATGTTCTAACCCTAAGAGGCTGACCTAATGGCTGATATAGGTTGGCTGAAATTCGTGGGTTTAATTGCCCTATTTTGTAAAATGACCAAAATGCCCTCCCGGGTCACTAATTAAGCCTAAAAACATCCCGAGATCCAAACTAAACCCCCGGGTACACTTTTCTGACTATCTCGACCCTTCCGGACGCGTTGGCGCACTCAAAACGACCATATGAACAACTTATAAAATATTCACTTTTATTTAACAAAGTAAGTCCCGACGTGACACGGGCACATCCTTACTTAAATTTCCGAAAGTCATTTAATTCACTTATGACATTCAATATAACCAATACAATATATTACTATGCTCATCCAGTAATATGCAACAAATAACAAATTTCCAATAATTACTAACTCTCGTCACGCTAGTAAATATTTAAAGCAACATTCCGGATTAAAATTAATTTAATTTATCTCAATTAAATTTAATAAATCCCATAATTAAAAAGCTATAAAAATACGGGGTATTACATACTTCCCCCCTAATAACTAAATTTCGTCCCGAAATTCGGAAAATAAGGCCTAACAGGTAGCACAATTCTGGATATCCTTTTCCGTACACAAACTAACTACACATTACGGCGCTCAATCACTATAGCCCTTTCCTCACAGTAACATTGTTTTGCATTCTCTTTGGAGACACTTCACATTGTGCTCCCAACCGACAACATTCGCATAGGTCACGCCTGTACGTTATACATTTCATTATCTCACTATCATTAGGAGGCCGCACCTCACTACAAGACAAAATACTCGGATTTAATCATATACAAAACTCCCATTCTGAGAAAATATTACGAACATTTGATCACCCTTGCTCGTCTAAAACAGTCGTGGAATTCTACCATAGTTATCGGATATTTTCTCGACCAATCTAAATATTCTGATTATCTACTCTCCTCTAAACATACTGAAGGAGAATAGTCGAGGTTCTTCCATAACAAAACCTTAATAAGAGCATTTTTGAAATCATCGTACCAAGATTCCAAAATCTCCTTCACGTGGCTCCACTAATCTTTAATCATCATGCGCTTATTCTCTGGCTAAGGGTGATATATCCTACTTGAAATGAAATTTTATCTCCGCTGGTTCCTGAAATCTCATATCAAAGGTGAGATTCACCAATCTCATCCTGATTCAGAAATTTATACTGTGCCGGACCATGCACTGGCGCGATCCTTCCTTTCAAAGGAAGTCTGGGGCATACTAGTTAATATTGTAAGCCAGTCCAAAGGAATATCAATCACTTCCCTCTCAGCGACTTAATTCGCAAGTTCGGGATAAACCCTTGATCTTGTTTTGAGGATGGCAACTCATCCAAGAACTTTACCGACTTTACCAACCTCTTCCAATTTCAGTAATATTCGATAATCAAAAAATTCTTTGGTTGATTCTCCTTTTTCAACCGAACCTTACCTATGGGCAGTGCATGCAGAGACTACTCACTACGTCTCGTTAAACATCGATTCTTCCCTTGGAATGTCTCACATTAAGTGACACGTAATACTCCCCTTCCTTCCTTGGAGCATTCCGAGAGTTCCGACCCGTGTTTTCCCTCTCCACGAAGCGCACTTATGGATCTCTTATGCCATCCTAACATCATTACTCGTTGTATGCGCAAGTCTCTCTCACACTTGACTAATGACCACTCCGTTCCGGGTGTGCTTCATAACAATTTAGTTCTACCCTATTCCAGGAATACCATTTCTTGAATGGCTTCCTACAGCCTTCCAATCAAGTTAGGGCGTGCTATTCTAATTGCGCACTTATGTATGGATTATCGCCCCTCATGTGACGTTTAATCCACTCTATCACTTCCACTTCGTTATACTAGTCCCACAAACTTATATTTCACACGTCTATTACCACGTCCCTTTGACTTGAACTATTTTAACTGTGGTTAACCAAGATACCCACATTTTTACAACATCCGAACGGCGTGCTACTCATCTGTAGGACTAACTAAATTCAACGGAATAGAAGGAATAAGGCATTAAAATTCCATGACAACAAAAGAGAAATAATAATTCTCAACCTTCCTCAGATAAGTATAAATTTTTTTTTTCCAAATAGGTACAACAACCAAAATAAATCACTAATGCTTTATTCATCAAAATTATTACAGGTCACCTCTTGTATGATATGAAGTTATTTTCAGATACTCCATGCTAAAAATCATTTTAACTCTTTATTCACCTTGTGTTCTGTACGCGGTTATGACATTTGGGGTACCTCCAATCACCCTAGAAAATCAAAATTCTTAAATTCTCCTTACCATCGTTCCACTCCTCAACTCGTGGGGATAACTTTCAATGCTTTCCTGCCATAAAATCCGGCTTCAATGACCTTAAAACAGAATTCAACTTCCAACTTACATATATAATTACTTGATCCTATTTCGACCAGAGTACCGTACTTATGGAATAGTGACCAAACGTCTCCCTATTTCCAACCTTACGCTAAGTTTCATGCGTGGGATGTCTCGCAAAGCGAAATCCAAACAAGGAACCCCCCCGATACACTACTACCTAGCATTGTCGGTTATCGGGATTCGCTAGGTCCTCCGTCCATAGAGTGTACCCCTTTATTCTGTCCCTTGACAGAAAAGTTGTAATTTCTACTATAATTATGCTTAACGAATATCGTTTCCCAATTTTGCTATCGTATTGGTTGATGGAAATTTCATTCTATGAACCTCGGATACATACGATCGGAATCCTCGAGATTCACTTCCCTAATAATAGGGGTATAACTAATAACTCCCACATCTTTAAAGGATAAATATAACATCTCACTTTTCCTATCACTAAGTCCGGAGTGCTAAACATAGTTCTGAGTCAAATCTTTTCGCTCAAGGGTAAGTGCAAGTCCAACCTTCTTACAGGTGAGGCCTCGCCCAAAACAAACATAAAACATGTTGCACCAATGCAACTACTCCGATAGCCTCGAAATCAATGTACACTATCATACTACCCATTTTATATAACATTTTATCAAAAATAATATTATACTCGTGTATCGCATCTCTACAATGAGCAACCTCTATAAAGTATAAAACACTGCTAATATACTCATTCATCCTTCGCGGATAGCACTAAAGAAAAATCCCGCTACACTAGGGAAAAATATTCACAATGGTAACATTTATAATTATATGCATTAACTCGTCTCACATGCTAATATAGCAATGAAGAAAATATGGTGACTCGCTCGTGTCACATAAACACGCCGCATCCTCTAAGGATATAACCTATGCTTCCATCTTGGCAATCGTCTTGACTGCACAAATGGTTTCGGACGTAACACGTCTGTCCAAATCAAAACAAAATTATTTTAATCGTTGCCTTTTACTAGGCACCATATTCTTGTCCCTTTTCTCATTTTGGAACATATTATCATGAGTGATCTCACTCCGCACAAAATACCTCAACGCATAATCCACTTACCACCTATCCTACTAACCAGGTTAGGATTGTCCTTCTCTCGGACTTTAGTAGACTCGATTCCTGTTAGCCATCCCGGTTGTTCCCTTAGCCTTTTTAGGCCATAAAGATCATGTTACTATCTATAATAGTACTTACTGAATTTACCATCACTTGGTAAGAATTTAACTATTTGAAGCACTTAAATGGTTTTCCGGATGTTTATCCACATCTTTTTGTGGTGATATACCACCACCGATGTATTCAGCTTTATTCCCGACTAAATTCTTCGATTCCTTTAACTTTCCCCACAAAGAAGCGTCATCATTTATATTGACAAAATATGTCATTGTCAACCTCCGAATCGGTCGCCCATCATAATTTCCTCCTCGAGTATTATTAATTTATTATTACAAGTTGACCTCCCACTTGGAGTCGTTTCCCCCACTTGTATCTACATCCTTCGATACAAAATTCGTTGACGGTTACAATTCATATTCACGGATGGACCCTTGACATGCCCTTCCTCGATGAGCTCAGGACCACTTTTGCCTCATCCTGAACAGTTGAGGAAGGGACATACGGTCAACATTGTACCTAAGGTTCTCCCATAGGCATAGCATTCCACTTCTAAAATTGGTGGTTGGATACAACCATTATAATTTCATCCCGAAAGCCAAGAAAATTTTCTCTAAATTTTCACTTTCGATTTGCCATACTCCGTCCTATATTTAAGCATATGAATACTTTACCTCATTTGGTAAACACATTCAATTTTCGCGTTTCTAAAATTTCCACTGACAGTCTCTACACGTTTTCGTAATACGTTGGGTAAGTTTACCCTCGCACCTCATTTGGCTATAACAACATTTGAAATCCTTGTTGTACCTTAGTCGCCTTTCTAGTCGTGGATTCTCATGCCATAATGGAGGTGACCTCGACTACGGTCATCATCCTCAGATATATTTCATAATTTTCAATTGACCCCTGCCTCCTGATGTACGCTTAACGGTCCTCTTCTGACATCCGTCATCGCTCGGCACACGCACACATCCGAACGAAATTAGAATTCACTAGTGTATACACATTACAGCAGGAGAACGAAATCTCGTCAAAGGAATCGACAATCCTAAACATAGGGATCTATAACAAACAAAGCAACGCTAGAAGCATAATTAGCCGTACAGATCCTAAGGACACTAGAACCTGATGCTCTGATACCACCTGTGACACCCCGCCTAATTAAATACCGGTCGATCACTCCTTTATTAAATCAAATCAAGGTATACAGTTGGTTCATTCTCAGCATCACTGTCGATAAAAATAAATTTTCCAATTTAACACCCTAAATAATTAAGCTAAGTGTCAAAACCATTTTCATACATACTTTCCAAATTTTAATTTAAAGAAAAACATTTATTTAATTAAAAACAACATACTTACAATTAAGAATCACACTATAGTAAGTCAAATAATATAACACATTTCGCAATCGAATGGCAACAAATTAAAACTAAAACACAAGTCCATACTGAATAAATCCCAAAGAAACAATACTGAAAATGACTGAAATATAAATCTCCCAACAATAAATGAAATAATGAAAAGGGGCGACACGTGCCCAATAAATGAGAGTACTAGGAGTGGAGTCAATAACAGAAGCCGTCTACTCAAGTTACCTGCAACTCCCACCTAAGCTGCAGCTCGTTCTTCTCAAGGGATCCTACGCAAGACGCCCCTGTGGCTGGGAACCTGAAAATATACATATATATACAAGAGAGAGAGAGAGGAGAAGAAGAAACGGGTCAGAGCCCGAAAGTGTGTTTGATTTTAAAATACGTTTAGCAAGTATTTAAATTGATACAGGCCAATGCAATAACATATTAGAGCGTCGCTCTCTTGAGAAAATACTCACCTCTCTTCTAATGTGTACCCCTATCGCACTATCCTTCCCATTGGTTTGTTTTATCATCTAACGCACTAGTCTTTCTAAAAGATTTGACTTAACATCACTTACCCGAAAGATTTGCAATTCACGGTTTCATTTAAAAGAGATGTTCCAATTTGTAACCAAATTTCTCTATTTCTAACTTTATAAAAACAATAAAGTTTTACAGTGACACATTATACTTTCACAAAACAAGCATTTATTATTGAGTCAACAACCATGTCCTACTTATCAAATCACAGTAGGCAGTTTAAAGTTCATAATCTCATATATATATTAACTACTCGTATAATATATATATATATATATATATATATATATATAACAGCACCCAAACTAAAACTATGGTGCGGGCATACTCTGCTATCCAATCCCCGTATCGCTCACACAAAGGGGAATACAAGTTCGGAATCACTCTCGAACTGTATTAACATAAACAAAACAACATTGAGGCGAAGCATAGATTTCCAAGTCCAAGAGGTCAGTACATACCCTCACGTCTCTTAGGACCGTCCGACTATCAGTTTGATAGCCCGTACCTAGGATCTCTATCTTCTAGGGTATGAATCAATATCCTCCATAAGGCAACACAGGATAAGACCGTCCCAACGCGGTAACCTCAGGGATAGCAAGTAGCGCGGGTACGTTTTTTACATGTATATAATATATGTACACACAATCATATAAATATACCACTTTATCATATTAACATAGGTTCTTCTCATCACCCGTACATATACCATTTATCCTAAATTTTATATTTATAGAATAACGCATAAGGTTTCATTCCTAACCTCAACTCGAAGGGTTTACTCACTTATTACCTAACACTCATGGATTATATCTTCCAAATTCTGAAATTCAGTAAGTGCCTTTATTAGATTCCAACGTAACTCTCTTACGCACCTCCCCCCTTTAAAAATTCATAAATCTACCAACCTAAAGTCAATATCCCGTAAATACCATTCTCGTTGAAGATTAAAGGTTCTAACGTTTATCCATATACCCTACTGGTCCTCAATGTCTCCCAAATCATTTTATTTAAGATACCCAAAGATTATTTCACAACAAACTTAAGTTAACTAATTTAACAAGGGAAAATAGGAGTCTGCCAGGAGGGGTCGATCGATCGAAGCTTGGGGCTCGATCGATCGAAGCTCTAGGCTCGATCGATCGATCAAGCAGGTTTGGGCAAAATTCTGCAGAATGCAGTGATGAGTTTTAACCAATTTCTTCATCTAAAACGATGTTCTTCTATTCTAATCACCCCAAAAATCCTACTATCATCATTATAACATTATACCAGGTGTTTATAACGTATAGCATGCGTGTAACTATCATTAAACATGGATTTATAACCTAAAATCATGTCCAATTATCAAGAACTCTCCAATTATTCTTAAACAGATTTCTAATGCATTTCTTCAAAATTTCTTTTGCATAATCACCAGATTTCATGGATTATTACCTCTACATGGCAAGGGTTTCCAGAATTTACATAAACATCAATACTACATGGATTCTCCTATAAAAAATGGTGTTTTCTTCCATAGTTTTCGTCACAATTCAATCCTAAGCTAACATGAATATTGCATCAACGAAAATAGCAAGTTTAAACACTTGCCTGGGATTTTGGTATGCAGGTTCATGGCTTATTTTCGTATGGCTGCGTTCCTCGTCTCGTGATCTACGCGGTGGTGGTGGTGGCGGTGCAAACCGGTGGCCTTTTGGCCTTGGATTGCCTTGGAGTTCTCTCCTCTCTTCTCCAAATGTCGTCATTTGATTTGTAAATGTTCTAACCCTAAGAGGCTGACCTAATGGCTGATATAGGTTGGCTGAAATTCGTGGGTTTAATTACCCTATTTTGTAAAATGACCAAAATGCCCTCCCGGGTCACTAATTAAGCCTAAAAACATCCCGAGATCCAAACTAAACCCCCGGGTACACTTTTCTGACTATCTCGACCCTTCCGGACGCGTTGGCGCACTCAAAACGACCATACGAACAACTTATAAAATATTCACTTTTATTTAACAAAATAAGTCCCGACGTGACACGGGCACGTCCTTACTTAAATTTCCGAAAGTCATTTAATTCACTTATGACATTCAATATAACCAATACAATATATTACTATGCTCATCCAGTAATATGCAACAAATAACAAATTTCCAATAATTACTAACTCTCGTCACGCTAGTAAATATTTAAAGCAACATTCCGGATTAAAATTAATTTAATTTATCTCAATTAAATTTAATAAATCCCATAATTTAAAAGCTATAAAAATACGGGGTATTATAGTATACTTTGGTATAGATTTTGTTTTGAGTTTCTTAGATTTTTAACTAAATATTGGGATACTTTTTCTGAAGTGTTTTGTTATCAAACTGAGGCGTTTTTTAAATTAAAATGTTTTCAAAATACTCCTAAGCGGACTTTTAAAAATTAATATTTTTCCCTCTAATCGTTCAAATGACATAGACATGTCGTTTAAACGATGTGGACATATCGTTCGAAGGTCGCGAGATGTCTGGTATCTTCTGTACATCAAACAACAATGTACTCTTTTGATTTTTAGCGGGTCATTTAAATAACTTCTCATTGTCGTTCGAACAACATGCGAAAGTCGTTTAAACGATCTTCGCCGCCTCAAAAAAATTTGTTAGCCTATAAATACCTATTTCATAAAGTTTTTCAATTAAAACTTTCACTTTAAGCAATTTGCAGAACAATTGCAATTAAGTCTTCACTTTTTAGGGCTAAAACCTTTTTTGATTCAGACAAACACATCCCAATAACTTTTGTGAATCTTCTTTGGAACCTAAACACTTCTTTCGAAGTTTATTCATGTGGAGTGCTATCTCTTCTACTGACTTGGGGATACTCGAGGGTATTCACTACTGAAGGAGGAGCTGCAATTCTTGTGATTCTCAGAGGAGTGATTGTTGATTTGAAGGCCGCGATCTTTATGGGTTTCTGTGGAAATTCATTGTATTATTTCACATGTAAGTTTATAAGTTGTGATTACATTTTATTAGTGAAATACAAGGTTTTACCCTGAGGGGATTTTTTCTGAATTTGATATTGTATCCTTTATTATTTTAATCCTTAAATCACCTAGATGCATGTTTAGGGTTTAATAAAATTGGAATTTTGTTTATTTGAGATTAACATCTTGTTAAAATAAGTTAGTCTATTGAAAATTTGTGAAATCTCATATTGGTATCACATCCCGCTTTCTCAAATTGGTATCAGAGCAGGTTGCTCCAAGTTATCGAGTGATCTATTTTTTTTAAAAGTTTTGTGATATCAATCGTTTCGAAAAATTGATTTTTGAAAAATTGCTATTTTTTCGATGGATAACTTATATAATCAGATGCCCGTCATTGATGGAACAAATTGTGCCAATTGAAAAGCCGGTATAAGATCTTGTTTAAAAGCTATTGATGAAAGAGTTTGGCTCATATGTGAAAGAGGGTGGACTCCTCCCACTATCACCGTTGAAAATGTCACCAATCCCAAACCTGTGTCTGATTGGACTGAAGATGATTATAAATGGAGTGTCGATAACTCTTGAGGCCTTAGTGCTCTTTCTGGAGTCGTCACTCTGACGATTTCCACCGTACTAGGTCGTGAAAAACATTAAAATAGGCATGGTATGTCCTCCAATTGATACTTGAGGGTACTAACGCGATTAAGGCGTCGAAATTACAAAATTTGACCTCCCAATTTAAGACAATCACTATGTTAGAGTCCGAGTGTTTTGACGAGTTTTATGCTAGGTTGTCGAACGTAGTTAACATGAGTTTTAATTTGGGTGAGAAAATTAGGGTGTCAAGAGTAGCTGAAAAGATTTTGAGATGCTTTCCTTCCTAAGGTCACTGTTTTAAATTCATTGGGTATTAGAAGCACCTAGGTTAGGAGAAATCGTAGGAGACCTCAAACTTATGAGATCGACATGTTTCCCAAAATATTTAATCCTAACGATATATTGATAGCTTTAAAGACCCGGGTTAAGAAAAAGAAAAAAGATAGAGTTTGTGAGTTTGATTTTGAGGGTGAGGTTGATTTAGGTGACATGGCCTTGTTTGCTAAAATTTTCAAAAAGTTAATCTAATTTTTCAAACAAAATTCTTCCAATAAAACAGTTTTTGAGAATAATAAAAAGAAAGATGAGGCCAAGTATAGTTGTGAGAAAGAGTAAAAAGTGAGATGTTATGAGTGCAAGGGAAAAGGGCACAAAGATTTTGAGTGTCTCACTGTGCTAAAGAGAAAAGTCAAGAATATTTCTAACACGGCTAGTGACATCGAGTTGGATGATTTCGGGAATGAATCACCACATAGAAAGTGCATTGCTTTCATGGCTAGTCACGTGGGCACACTTAGTTTATTCCACGATGATGAGGAGACTTGTATATATGAGAGCCTCGATGATGCTTCGAGCTATTCGAGGAATAATGAGCGTCAGAATAAGATTGGAAGTGAGGGTAAAGGTGATCTCCAAAAGGTGTTTAGAGATTTGTACACCGAGACATTGAAAGAAAAAAATTTGAATAAAGAGTTAAGTCTTGAGGTGTTATATTTGGAGAGAGAGACATAAGTTTTGAGGGAATGTGAGGCATCAGTGAGTCAAATCGAGAAGGTCAGAGGTTCTTTATGTGAGAAGTTGATCATCTTAGGTTGGAAAAAGTGTGAACTTGAAGTCCGTCTATCCTACCTCTAGAGAGATCTCGAACATGCCTAGGAGGTCAAGGTAACTATTGAGGACACATCTAAGAAGGTTGGAAAGACGCTCCTCGGTCCCGCTTTGGATAATGTTGAAATACTAGGAATAGGTTATAACGGTGCCTCTACTTCCCATGTTGCACCCGAGCCAAACCCCAGTTTGTGATAGATCCATTCGACTCTCAACCTAACCCACCTAGACGTATGTTTTCCCATAGGAGAGCGGGTCCTAGACATTTTGAGAGAGGTGTTCCTAAGCCCATTTATGTATGTTCCCATTGTAATAAAAGAGGACACCTTAGGGAATTTTTCTTTAAGTTGGGCTGTGTGTCTCATAGGTATTTACCTCGTTATGCTACTACACGTGTTCCCACACGCACTCCCACACATAATACTTTTCATTCTCTCGCACACCACATGAGATATTTTGATAATTTTCATGAGAAGGTTTAGTATTTAGTCAAGAATTCACACGATTTGATGGATGCTTTTCATAGGATGTCACCACCTTTGAAAAACTCCTCCGGACCTAATGATTGTGGTTTAGACTTGTTTGCTAGCATAGGATGATTTTTATGATGATATATTATGCCTATTGCTAGTGTGTACTACCATTGTATTTACTTTTCCATTTTGATATATTTTTCAAAAAATCCAAAAAGATTTGATTTGAATATTTTTGGAAAATTACAAAAAGGTTTTCTATTTTTTGCAAAAAATGGAAAAAGTCAAAAAGATTTTATTTTGATAATTTTTTTGACAAACACAAAAAGATTTGTGTCGTTTATTTTACACCATTTATGGATGGACATTTAGGATGACTAAGTCACAAAATATTTCATTATCCATGTGACTATTTGATAGTGTTTTGAGACAATACATCATTTCATCCATGTGCTTTGTAAAGTTTAGAGTCATTGAGATGTAATTAATGATTACTTTCTAGTTGTTTGACTCATTATATCCTTTAATGCACATGTGCACGATTTTATTTGATTATTGTACTTATTTATAACATGTTAGTCGAAGTCTTTTCATATCAATTTTGTCT
Source organism: Sambucus nigra (assembly GCA_949130495.1). Lineage (NCBI taxonomy): Eukaryota > Viridiplantae > Streptophyta > Magnoliopsida > Dipsacales > Adoxaceae > Sambucus > Sambucus nigra. The sequence goes on along the minus strand of OX422218.1, from coordinate 251,865,216 downwards.
TTAAAATGAACCAAATGAGATAAAACTTGACAATAAAAGTAGTGCATGTAAGAACCGTTGCCCATGAGAATTTGTTTAGTATTGAAAAAATGATGAGTGTACATGGGAAAGGGCTGTGAGAGGCATGTGAACTCGTCGTGAAAGTCACCGTTTGAAAAGAGCCCAAGAAAAAATCAAGCCAATAAAAATAATTATATGTCAAAATGGGGCCAATAGAAAATCTCTTAAAAAGAGAATTTAGCACCTCATCAGAAAAATAAAATGAATTATTATTTTTGAGGGAGTTTGGTAGAAAATTAACGAGTGTCTTGACAAAGTCTGGAAAGCACATTATATAGTTTTAGATGCTATTGGTGCGAAAATCATTTTAGACTTTGATTTGATGATTATATTGAGCCGATATCATTTGAATTCAACATTTTCACATCTAACGACAATTTTGAGTTTATTCGTTAGGAGTATCCATATTCATCGTGCACATATGTTATGAATGTTTGAGTTGGTTTTCCTATCGAATTTGTTCGCACCCATTCCTTCCATTTTCATGATTTGGTTATCGTAGTGTTAGTTCATGGTGTGTGTTGTTTTAGTAAATTACTTTTGCTTGAAGATTTTGGAAAATGAAAGATAGTTTGTGAAACCTTTTGAGTTTATTCTTGCATGAGCTTAATTGATATATATTTGCTATGTTTGTCGTGACACTCCATATTTAATTATGTTTTATTCTTTTCCATGTCTGTTTCAGACAAATAAAAAGGGGGAGAACGAATTATGAATTATGGGGGAGTAAGAGTTTGAATTATGGGAGAGACTTGATTTGATTTGATATTTGATATATGTTTATCTCATTTCAAAATCGATATGTCACGAAGGTATTTTCTTTGTTTATTGTGTGTAGGATTTTGATGAGGATTTGAAGAGCACACAAAAGAAGAGCAAGGAAAGTAATTTTTTTAAGACTTGCATATTTAGTATCTTTTCACTTCTAGGTTCATGGGAGGGTATTAGATTTGTATAGTACACTTATTTATAATTCATATATTTTTATTTTGTACCGGAATAGACATAGGGGGAGATTCATAAGGACATATTTTCCATAGTCCCTAGTTTATATTAAATATGTCGTATCCCATTAAAACAGTCAAGGAAGTTCACGTTCACAACGGATCCGAATATCACACATCTTCAACATATACGCGACATGAGGTATACTTTGGTATAGATTTTGTTTTGAGTTGCTTTGATTTTTTACTAAGTATTGGGATGCTTTTTTTAAAATGTTTTTTTATCAAACTGAGGCATTTTTTAAACTAAAAATGTTTTTGAAATACTTGTAGGCGAACTTATAAAAATTAATATTTTTCGCTCCAGTCGTTCAAACAACTTGGACATGTCGTTCAAAGGTCGCGAGAGGCCTCGTTTCTTCTGTGCAGCAAACACTATTTTGATTTTTACCAGGTCGTTTCTTGGGTCATTCAAACGATTTCTCACCGTCGTTCGAACGACATGCCGAAGTCGTTAAAACAACCTTTACCGCCTCAAAAAAATTTGCTAGCCTATAAATATCTGTTTCGTGAAGCTTTTCAATTAAAACTTTTACTTTATGACATTTGCAGAATAGCTACAATTAAGTCTTCACTTTTTAGGGCTAAAACCCTTTTTGATTCACGCAAACACATCTCAATTACTTTTGTCAATCATCTTTGGAACCCAAACAATTATGTTGAAGTTTATTCTTATGGAGTTCTTTCTCTACTACTGTCTTGGGGATACTCGAGGGTATTCACTGCTGAAGAAGGAGTTGTGATTCTGATGTTTCTCGAGGGAGTCATTGCTGATCTGAAGGCTGCGATCTTTATGGGTTTCTGCGAAATTCATTGTAGTATTTCATTTGTAAGTTTGTAAGTGGAGATTTACATTTTGTTAGTGAAATAAAAGGTTTTACCCTGGGGGGGATTTTTCCTAAATTTGTGATTGCATTTTTATTGTTCTAGACCATCAATCACCTAGATGTATTTTTAGGGTTTAATAAAATTGGAGTTCGGTTTTTTGAGATTGACATCTAGTAAAATAAATTAATCTATCAAAAATTTATGAAAGCTCAAATTGGTATCACGTACTTCTTTCTTAGTTCCTCACATGAGTCAAAGTGCATTCTTGATAGTGGAAATTGTAGGCATATGAATGGAGATAAAAGTAAATTCTCAGGTCTTATTGCCAAAGATGGTGGAAATGCTACATTTGGGGACAACTCCAATGGAAAGATCATTGAAGTGTGTAATATTGGTTAGGAACATTCTTCTTGCATCGATAATATTTTATTAGTTTATGGATTAAAACTAATTTAATTAGTATTAGTCAACTTTTTGATAAAGGATATGAAGTTATGTTTAAATCGGATCATTGCCTAGTTAAGAATGCTAAATATGTACACTCTTGATTTAGATGATTTAGCTCAATAATATGTTAAATGTTTAGCCGCATTAAATGAAACTAGTTGGTTATGTCATAGGAGATTAGAACATTCTAATATGAAATTAATGCATCCTTAGACTAAAAATAAATTAGTAAGAGGCTTGCCTAAAACTAAATTTATAAAGGATAAAATTTGTGATGCATGTCAATTTGGTAAACAAACTAAAATATCCTTTAAAAGGAAAATGGATATTACGACATGTAGACCTTTAGAATTATTGCATATGAATTTAATTAGCCCTCATAACGTAGCTAGTTTGGGTGTAAATTTAATGCCTTTATCATTATTGATGGTTATTTTAGATTTACATGGTTATTATATCTTACATGTAAAAATGAAAATCATTATATTTTTGCTAAGTTTTGTAGAAATTTTTAAAATTAAAAAGGCTATACTATTACATTTGTTAGAAGTGATAGAGGAAAATAATTTGATAACAAAGAATTTGAAAGTTTTTTGATGAAAATGATGTTGAACATAATTTTTCGGCACCTAGAACTCCACAAAAAAAGGATTTAGTTAAAAGAAAAAATAGATAACTTTAAGAAATGGCAAGGTTTTAGGCTGAAGTCATTAATACTTCTTGTTATGTAATAAATCGAGTTATTATTTGAAAAGTCTTAGATAAAACCCCTTAAGAACTTTGAAAAGACAAAAATCCTAGTATTTGTTACTTTAAAATTTTTGGTTGTAAATATTTTATATTAAATGATAGAGATAAATTAGGTAAATATGATGTTAAATCAGGTGAAGATATTTTTGTTGGCTATGCTTTAAATAGTAAAACTTATAGAATTTTTAATAAAAGAACTTTGGTGTTCAAGAGTCTATACATGTTACTTTTGCAAAATCTAACCCATTTGTATGTAAAAAGAATGATGACGGTGATGATGACGACGATGTTGAGATTTTAGAATAAAGTGTGAATAAACTTGATTTAAATAAAAATAAAAACAATGATAATCTTGAACCTTCTAGTAGCATGCAAACACCTAGTAAAGCTGTATATACAAAAGATGAAAAGGATAATCGTGTTTTGACTAAAAGTTGAAAAATTGTACATGATCATCCTAGTGATCAAATTTTAGGTGAACCTACTAGTGATATACTAACTAGATCATCTCTTAAAAAATTGTGTAATAATTTGATAGTTGTTTCTTAAATTGAACATAAAATTATTCATGAAGCCGAAATGAATCTCGGTTAATGGCCATGCAAGAAAATTTATTTAAATTTAAAAGAAATAATGTTTAGAATTTAGTACCTAAATTGAAAGATCATATGATTATTGGAAGTAAATGAGTTTCTATAAATTAGAAAGATGAATTCAAAATTATTATTAGAAATAAAGCTAGATTAGTGGCACACAGATATAAATGAGTTTACAAATTTTATGTAAAAAGAATTTGAAATGAGTATGATATGTGAACTTAATTTCTGTTTGTGATTTCAAATTAAACAAAATAAAAATAGCATTTTCATAAATCAATCAAAGTATATTAAAGATCTCCTTCAAAAGTATGGATTGGATAATGATAAACAACTTGGAACTCCTACGTGTACATCTCTTAAGCTTGATAAAGATGAACATGGAAAATTGGTTGATATGAAATTATATTGATGTATGATTAGTGTCTTATTTTATTTAACGTCTTGTAGGCCGAATATTATGTTTAGTTTATGCTTATGTGCATGTTTTCAAGCTAATCCTAAATACTCTCATTTATGTTTCGTAAAACATATTTTTGATATTTCATTAGCACAATTGATTTAAGATTATGGTATTCTCGATTTAATTCATTTGATTTTATTAGTTATTTGGATGTTGATTTTTTCGGATTCATAATTGATAGAAAAAGTACTAGCGGTACTTGTCATTTTCTTACATGCATTAGTTTCATGATTTAGTAAGAAACAAAATTCGGCAACTTTGTCTATGACCGAAGGCGAATATATAGTGGCATGTGGTTGTTGTGCCCAAACACTTTATAAGATTAGGGGATTATAAAATTTTATTTGATTATATTCCTATTATCTGTGATAATACCAGTGCTATTTGCTTGACTAAAAATTCTATTCAACATTATAGAACCAAACATATTGAAATTAGACATTATTTTTTTAGAAATCATGTACAAAAATGTAATGTTAAACTTGAATTTGTCAACACCGATCACCAATTAGCGGATATTTTTATGAAACCCTTGTAAGAGGATCGCTTTTTCTTTTTTAGACGAGAATTGTGAATGACATGATTATATGATTTATAAATTGCTTAATTGCATATGTTATTTTTTTAGGGGGAGAAATATTTATTTACCCTTGACATTCAATTTTATGAAAAATCTTTTTGATAATGTAATAAAGGGGAGAAATTTTGAATTATCACACCATTTTATGGCTTATAATTCCTTACATGCTAAAATATTATGTTTATTCATTTTAGTGAATCATTGTTTGTCATCATAAAAAATAACGAGAATGATGGAATTTAGTTTTTATTATAATTGCTTTTGATGATAACAAATCATATTTAATAATATTTAATGTTGCAATTACACTTATACATATCTAATATTATTTTACTATATACAATAATTGTACAAAATTTAATTAGTATAATTTTTTATGGCTCACGGTAGTTTATTCTATATATTGGTTTATACTTTTTTTAACAAATTTATTTTTAAAAAATAAAAATATATTATTATAACTCTTGTTTTGTGACACCCATTATATATTTTCATGTTCTTATTGGTATCAATTAATGTATTTTTGTAAATAGCTACTAAAACTGTCTTTGACACTCATAATTCTCGTCTTATTTTGTATAAATATTCATTTTGTCTAAATTTTATGATTTCTTTTAATAACTTATTTTATCACATTTAGTCAAATTATGCTTTCTCATCGTATTTTACTTTATACATTTTATTTTATTTTATATTATTACTTACATTTTTATTTTTAATTCTTAATTTTATACGCTTTTTTTTTATCTTCGATGCTTTTATTTTTTGATATGTTTTATTTTCAATTTCCCAAAACAAAAAAAATTGAATTTTTTTTTCACATTTTTTTTCTTTCTTTTGTCTTTTATTTTCCTCTTTTTCTCTCCTCTTTATTACTCTTCACTCACTCTTCCCCAAGTCTGATTTTATTCCCTCACTCTCTTTTTCTTCCTTGATTCTTTCCATTCACTCTTTTCTTTACTTCTTCCCTATCCATTTTTTCTTTACAAGCTCCAAGTTTTCAAACAATCATTTCATTAAATGTTGGGATATCTCTACACTTTTTCATTTGATTACATTAGATACAGAGGACACCCCGAATCAAATTCTCATCTCCTAAAGGGTTAAAAAAATTCCTACTATACTCATCAAAAGACCTCATTTGTGCGGTTCAATCTTCACAAGATTTATTATAGAAGATATGCATAATATTTTTAGCATTTGTGAATTAAATGATTTAATGTGCAAGACAAATTAGAAGACTTTTTCTCCCAACGTTAATATTATTTTTGGGATTTCAAAGGGGTTATAAGAAGACATTTACAAGAAGGGTTCAAACAACCAAGAGCAATCAAGAAAATATTCTACTACAACACAAGAGAAAAATAATGCAAATATTCAAATTATATTCAAGCCTTATTGAGAGAGAGATAAACTCAGACTCAAACTTTTGTTTTTGTTGTGTGATCCTTTCATAAAAATTATTACACACTTTAAAAATTTAAAGCTCAGTTATAAGTTTCTGGTTGTAAAATTTGAATTTCAAATAAAAGCTTCCGGTTGTAATAACTGAAGCACGATTTAAGCTTTAAGTTTTCAAGAATAGTAGCTCGACTTTAGCTACTTAATTGTAATTTGTAGCTGGGTTCAAGCTACATGCATTGTAAGCATTATTTTGATCTCACCCTTAAAGGATCATATCAGTGGAACTCAAGCAAACACGGTAAAGTTGAAGAATGGACGTAAGCTCACCGTTTTTTAGCCAAACCATGTTAAATTTTATGCATTTAATTTCTGCTATTTATTTATTGTGGTTATTTTTCTTACACTTTCAGCCTATCTTTTTAACACATTTTTATCATTCCAACAATTGCATTTATTTTTTAAAAAAAAAAACTAAATATTAATTAAATTGTAATTAACTATTTTTTCAAAATCAAGTCAATATTTCTTAAAATGGAAAAAAAGTTAAAAAGTGTGCAAAAACCCAATCCACCCCCCTCCCCATGGCATTTTTCTAGGCAACATAAAGCATTCTCACAAACATGATTATCATTTCAAAATGAATAAGACAAGCCTTTATTAATCAAAACAAAATATCTTTACATGGTTTTAAGAATAAAATCCTAACAATCTTCTACTTAGTCTTAAAGCCATGTAGCCATGCACTTGACTCCCATTCCTTCTACATAATTGTCAAAAGTCTTAACTGGTAAGATCTTTGTAAATGGATTCTCCAGGTTATCCTAAGATGTAATCTGGTAACAATAACATATACTCTCTACATGACATCCAGAATCAGGTGATACTTGCGCTTAATGTGCTTCTCCCTCTTATGAGTCTTTGATTCTTTTGAGTTTGCAACTATACCATTATTATCACAATAAAGAGTAATAGCTGACTGCACTGAAGGAACCACACCCAAGTCATTCTGGAAGTTCTGGAGCAACACGACCTCTTTTGTTGCCTACGAAGCAATAACATATTCAGCTTCCATGATTGAATTAGAAATACATGATTACTTGATACTCCTCTAACTTATGGCTCCACCTCCTAGGGTAAACACTTATTTTGAGGTCAATGTCATGGAATCCCTATCTGACTGAAAGTATCTTCAGGTAATTGAGAATGTGCTTAACAGCAGTCCAATGCTCCTCATTTAGATTAGACAGAAATCTGTTGACCATGCAAATGGCATAACAAATATCTGTCTAGTATAGATAATAACATGCATGAGGTTGCCCACCGTCAAAGAATAAGGTATATCCCCCATCCTCTCTATTTGATCAAGTGTCTTAGTAAACTAGTCCTTAGACAAAGAAATTCCAATCCATATTGGAAGAAATCCTTTCTTATAATCTTCCATGCTGAAGTTTGTGAGCACTGTGTCGATATAAGTTGGTCGGGATAAGCCCAATATCTAATTTTTCTGATCACGCAAAAGCTTGATCCCAAAGGATGTGACTAGATTCTCCTTAATCCTTCATATTGAACTGATTAGATAACCACACTCTTATACTATTACACCCACATCGTTCCCGATTAGGAGAATATCATCTATATAAAGTACTAAAATACCACCACATTGTCGTCATACTTCTTCTACACATAAGTTTCATCCAAATATTAATCAAAATCAAACTATTTTATTGTCCAGTCAAATAGGATATTCCAAGACCTTGATGCTTGCTTAAGTCCATAACTGGATCTCTTAAGCTTTCACACATTATTTTCGTATACCATTGCTATGAATCCCATTAGTTTCCTCATATATATGCACTCATCAAGATCACCATTCAATAACATAGTCTTAACGTCCATTTTTCATATCTCAAAATTAATATGAGCCATAATGGATAAGAGAATCTGGATAGACTTTATCATGACTACTGGTAAGAAGGATCCCTTATAATTTATCCTCTTTTTCTGAGTGAACCCTTTCGTACCAAGCAGTGCCTAAAAATTTTACACTTTCCCATCTACCCCTCTATTCGTGTTGCGGATCCACTCGCAACCAATAGGTTTAATCCCATAAGAAAATTCTTTAAGTTCCTATACTCGATTCGAATCCATATTACTATTCATAGCCTTTAGCCAAATCTAAACATCCTTATCTTGGATTTCCTCATCATAGTTGTCAAGATCCAAATCGTCTTCCCTTGGGACTCTATCGAATTTCTCTCTCAAATACACTAACGTATCGGGCTGATGCCTGATTATCGCACTACGACGTTTCTTCACTTGTGTTATAGTAGAAGTAACACATGTATCATGATTATAGGTAATACTCCCACTACCATTAGGCAATGTACTATTGATACCTGATTGTATTTAATTATGTACAGGCATCCCAAATCAATTACTTGCTCTTGTCCTACTAGCTCTTATAAGATAATCTTGCTCTTAAGCTCATGGTTTATCGTATAGTCTTCCTCTAAGTACCGATCATTTGTGCTAACAATTACCTTCTGGTCTTTAGGATTATAAAATAAACCACCCTTGTATCCTTTTGGGTAATCCACAAAAACACATACTTATGTATCGATTCTAACTTGTTAGGATCCTTCCTTAACATGGGTGTCGGGCAATCCCAAATCTGTACATGTCCTAGATTAGGTTTTCACCCAATCCAAAGTTTTGTAGTAGATATTGAGGGTGACTAAGAAGAAAGTAAATTCATTATATAAGTGGACGCTTCTAATTCATAACCCCAAAAGGAATCTAGCATATCCGAATAACTCATTATGGATCTGACTATATATAATAGAGTTATATTCCTTCTTTTCACTATACCATTTTTTGTGGAGTGCTCGGTGCGGAAAATTGGGTTCTTTTACCTAAATTCGATAGGTGTTGTCTAAACTCTCCCAAGACGTATTTCCCACAATGACCAGATCGTAGAATATGGATTAGTTCATTGTGCCTATGCTCCACCTCAGCCTTGTACAAAAGGCTTCAGATTTATGGTGCATAAGGTAGATAAAACCAAACCTCGAGTAATCATTGATGAAAGTGATGAAGTACTCATAACTACTTCTTAACCGAATAGTCATAGGCTCACATAAATTAGAATGAAATAATTTCAACATATCTTTGACTTTACATCCCTTGGTCGTAAATAATATCTTAGTTTTCTTTACTTTAAGCTGGATTTATAGGTGCCTCCATTTCTAATGAACTCGATTTTGTAATAACCCGCCCTTTTGGAGATGATTAAATTCCATAATTTAGTATAATTTGGAATTTGGAGAATTTCTCGAAATAGTAACTTTTGGGATTTTCGAGGATTTACTGATTTTTAAGGGGGTTATAAATTATTTTGGGACTATATATGTCGAAATATTTTATTTATATGTCGCCGTGGAGTATAGCGACAAAAAAGGTAAGATTTTGAGTAGAAAACCGCATTTAATTATTTTGGGTTAGAATAGTAATTTATGGTCAAGTACCTCGGATGGAAATTTCGACTGCGCCATGAGTCTCGGAATGTCCGAGATATTCAGAAAAGAGTGTTCGATTGTCGAAATTAAGTTCCGGGTAATTTTGGAGTTAAATAGGCTCGTAATTGGGTAAACGAGTCATTTTTGGTTTTGAGGGGGTTTAACCCTTTTCTCCTTATAAAAGGAGGGAGAGGGGGAGAAGAAAGAAGAGGAAGAAGAAAGAAGAGAGGGAAGAGAGAGAGAGGGAATAAAAGAAGAAAAAGGGGGAGATTCCGTCCGGCCTCCACGGGATTCGGCTCGAGGACGTCGGATTTTATCCACGAGGCAAGTGTTTACTTGCTTTATTTATTTTTGAGCATAAATATCTCATATCACTGTTGGTATAACAAACCCTAATGATTTTGGGTTGGGTATTCGTGGATACAACGGGTTTTCGGGAGATAAAACGAATAAACCCCTAAAATTGGTAAATTGGAGATTTTTAGAAATTAACCAAAAATATTGGGTGATTCTGGGTTCTAGGATGTTTAGGACCCGTATTATAGGTGTATTTGTTGTTGGTAGAAGTTGTAGGCCGTTGGGTGTGGAGATGGAAGCTTGTAGGAAGCTTCCATGGCCGAAACAGCTGCTCGGAGAAGAAGATGCCCGACTTGATCGATCGATCGAGCCTGGGGGATCGATCGATCGAAGCCTTCGATCGATCGACGGCAAGGGGTCGATCGATCGACCTCTGCTGAAAGTTGAAAATTTTTCTAGGATGATTTGGATGGGATAGATTCCATTTCATCTTGCTTTGAGGTTAATTAGGTGATAACCTAGGGGACCTTTTTGGACTTTATGGTCCATAAATTAAGGCAAATTAGGAGGGTACAGTAAGGGTTTTAAGTATATAACCCTTAATCTATATTTTCGAGGAAAATAGAATAGTTGTAGAAATTGATGGATTAGGGTTCCTAAATTATATTGGGGACTTCTAAATGACAAATTGGACTAGGAATAGTCTTGGGGTTCAAGGAAATGAAATCCTTAACCCAATGAATTTAAGGTTGATCGGGTGAGATACATCCCGAGAATATTTCTAGTAGGCATATGGGCCTGTATAATTATGCTTATAGAAAGCATAATTATATCGATTATCGTTAAGTACATCCTAGGAGATAATTAGGATAATTTGGGAATATAGGTATTTGTCGATTTCACTTAGAGTGAAGGGTATCATTGGAGATATCCAATAAATCCTTAGATAGGATTGAGAGATATAGTGATAATTAAAGTATAAAATACTTTGGATTTAGAATCATGCTAATATGAATGCATGATTATAATTCCTGGAGGGAATCTTTGGGATTATGGTCATCGCTAGATGCTATAGGCCACTATGGCCGTTTATATATATATTCTAGGAAGAATATATAGGATATGTATATACTGTGTGATTTAGGTATATATATATGTTATGATGGAAATGATTTTTGAAAATATGAAAATGAATATTTTCAAAACGGTAAATAAATGATTTTCATAATTGATAAAATTGAGGATACACACCTCTCTAAATCGCTATCATAAGGGAAGTTTGCGTACGTATGGTGAAGCCCCCTGGATAATGAATGAAGGGTGGATATAGTCCTATAGGCCATGTGAGCGTTTGTTGATATATATTTTATGCGCTGGTTAGGAGATTCCGGGTGTGGTCTTCACTATCCCGCAGGCACATGGCCACTTCCCGACGTCTTGCGATGTAGGATCCCAGGTTGTCTTATGATAGGCCCTGGAAGATGATAGCCATTTAGGGGCGCGCACAGTGGAGAAATCCGGACGGGCGATCTTAGAACGCGTTATATTAAAGCAATTCATGATAATGGATTGGCTTTAATTACATTTCCTGGATATAGGAAGGGAAATGGGTTATATAAATTGGCTTCGGTAACACTTCCCGGATGGAAGAAGGGATGTGGAAGCATATGATATGATAAAAGCATTTTTATGATAATAAAAATGGCTTTTAATTACATTTCCTGAGTATAAAAAGGGAAATGGGATATTTTGAAAATGGAAAAGCATTTTTATGATAATAAAATTGGCTTTTAAAAAGGTATCTGATTTGTTAAAGCAATTCATGATAATGAATTTGCTTTTAAATACATTTCCTGGATATGAGAAGGGAAATGGAAGGTTTTGAGATAAAAATGATAAGTATTGATAAATACTTTGTAAATGAATCCTCAGTCCGGGAGATAGATCCGGATGGTTATGGTAAAAATATGAATATGTATATATGAATGAATCGAGTACCGAGGGTCTAATGGATCCCGACGATCGACCTTGTCGCATAGTAGTGTATCGGGGGGTTCCTTGTTTGGATTTTGCTTTGCGAGACACCCCACGCACGAATATGGCAGTGTGTTGAGACTGGGGAGAAGTTTAATCCTTAGTGCTCTTATATTATAAATTCTTATGGTGTATATATTTATATATATCTTTCTGTACTGAGGGACTGGAGGATCTCGACGATCGACCGTGCCGCATAGTAGTGTATCGGGGGGGTTCCTTGTTTGGATTTCGCTTTGCGAGACACCCCACGCACGAATATGGCATAGCGTTGAGACTGGGGTGAAGTTTAGCCCTTAGTACATTACTTGGACTATCTAGGGTAGATAGTAGATGGGTAAATTAGACTAGTTAGGCAGGGATAGCTTGACTAGGGTATGTGTTAGGGTGCGCTAGGTGTGCACTACTAGAGGAGAGGTGAGGGGTATCTCATGGGAGTGCGATACCAATTTAAATATGAGATAAAACTATTTTTCTAAAAATAAAGCATTTATCCACTTGCAAAATATTTTCAAAATTCGGGCTCTGACCCGTATATCTACTCTCCTTTCTTTCTATATATTATATATATATAGGTGTCCATACACAGGGACGCCTGGATGGAAATTCTTTCGAGTCAGACGTCTGCTGCAGCAGCTGTGGATGCTTGCGGGTTATCGGTAGATGCTTCTTTCCTTGCACTTTAGAAAGGAGATATTGTACAAACATTCGGGCCAATGGTCCAACTGATTTTATTTATTATTCGCACGTTATTCGATATGGTTGTATAATTTGGACCGAGTGTTCGGTTATTTTAATTTATTTCAGTTCAATTACGCATATAATTGTGGATGTTTTAATTTGATCGCTAAAAAGAGTAGTTAGATAAAAGTTTTTAACGCTCACCTAATAGGATATTAGTAATTAAATGGATTTTCGTCAGTGATGCTAAGAATGATCCATATGAGACTCCTGTTTTAATTTAATATTGGAGTGATCGCCCGGTATCTTATTAGGCTGTAACAACCCGTTCTTTTTGGAGACGATTAAATTCCCTAATTGAATAAATTGGCAATTTGGAGAATTTCTCGAAATAGTGATTTCTGGGATTTTCGAGGATTGAATGATTTTCGAAGGATGTTGTGATTATTTTTGGGACTATATAGGTCGAAATATTTTAATTATATGTCGTCGTGGAGAAAAGCGACACGAGGTAAGATTTTTAATGGGAAAACCCGCATTTATTTATTTTGGGTTGGAATAGTGATTTGCGGTCAAGTACCTCGGATGGGAATTTCGACTGCGCCATAATTCTCAGAATGTCCGAGATAGTCGGAAAAGAGTGTCCGATGGACGAAAATGAGTTTCGGGTAATTTTAGAGGTAAAAGTAACTCGTAATTGGGTAAACGAGTCGTTTTTGGGTTTTAAGGGTTTAAACCCCTTTTCTTCTTATTTAAAGAGGGAGAAGGGAAAGAAAAGAGAAGAAAAGAGAGAGAAGAGAGAGAGGAAGAAGAAAAGAGGAGGAGAAATGGGAACTCCGGCCAAACTCCGCCGGATTCGACTCGAGGTCGTCGGATTTCATCCACGAGGCAAGTGTTTACTTGCTTTATTTCATTTTTGCAATCCTCTCATATCACATTTGGTATAAACATGATTTTAGGGTTAGAACCCTTAAAATAAATTGGGTAAAAGTTGATTATGAGTTTACACATTGATGTAGTGTAAACTCTTAATGATTTTTAGTATCAAAACCATGTTAATGGAGTATAAAATGGGTTTAAATGTTAAGTTGGGGTTTTTATGGTTTTAGGGTTTAAAACTAAGAGAAATGATTCAATACCCCAAAATAATTGACGTGTTAGTTGTAAAACATAGATTAGATGTTTATTGAGTTGTTGGGTGAGGTTAGAAACAACAAAAATGGAGAAAAATGGAGTTTGGGATTTTGGTAGGGACGATGAATAGTAACCCGTAATCTTGTGGGGTTATTTTGAGTAGGAAAAGAAGTGATTTAGCTTTCGGCCAAAACACGAAAGTTGTAGATCTTTTCGATACGGTCGCGTGGGCGCCGACCGCGTATTTTTCTGAATTTTCTACGATTTGATATGATTTTTACAAGATGACAGCTCCGGGTTGAAAGTACCAACTCGGAAATCAAATCGGGAATTGGAAAAATTACGGCTAGAATTAATGTCGTAGATGTTCGGGATAATTTTTGGGGTAGTTTAGAAACCCCGGAAATGAATTTGGTTTGATTTTTGGGTATTTTGGAGTTTGATAAATCGCCCAAACTGTGACCCTTGAACAGGCCGAATCGATTCGGGTACAGGCCGAATCGATTCGCCTAAGAGGAATTGGGTTTCTGCAATGGGCCGAATCGATTCGGGTACAGACCGAATCGATTCGCCATTTACAGACCTGTTTGCAGAATACTTTCCGAATCGATTCGGATTGGGACCCGAATCGATTCGCTCACCCGAATCGATTCGCTAAAGGGGCGAATCGATTCGCTTAGGTCAGAATTTCTAAGTTTTCTCCCTTTAAGAGTATGGGGAGTTGAATTACCATTTGGGATTTTTATGGGGATTCCTAAATAAGAGTTTTGAGGATAAATAAACCTTTAAGAGATGATTGAGGTAATTAGTATTGAACAAAGTAAGAAATACTTTGGATTTAGAATCATGCAACTATCAATGCATGATTATGATTCTCGGAGGGAATCTTTGGGATTATTATCATCGTTAGATGCTATAGGCCACTAAGGCCGTTTATATATATATATTCTAGGAAGAATATATAGGATATGTATATACTGTGTGTTTTAGGTATATATATATATATGATGATGGAAATGATTTTGAAAATATATAAATGAATATTTTCAAAATGGAAAGAGAAATGTTTTTCATAATTAATAAAATATGGATTACACACCTCTCTAAATCGCTATCATAAGGGAAGTTGCGTTCGTATGGTGAAGCCCCCTGGCTAATGATGCAGGGTGGATATAGTCCTATAGGCCATGTGAGCGTTTGTTGTTATATTTTCTGCGCTGGTTAGGAGATTCCGGGTGTGGTCTTGACTATCCCGCAGGCACATGGTCGCTTCCCGACGTCTTTCGATATAGGATCCCAGGTTGTCTTGGAGGCCCTGGAAGATGATAGCCATTTAGGAGCGCGCACAGTGGAGAAATCCGGACGGGGGGTCTTAGAATGCGTTTTTATTAAAGCAGTTCATAATAATGGATTTGCTTTAATTACATTTCCTGGATATAGGAAGGGAAATGGGTTATATATAAATGGGCTTCGGTAACACTTCCCGGATGGAAGAAGGGATGTGGAAGCATATGTTTTGATCAAAGCATTTTTATGATAATGAAAATGTCTTTGAATACATTTCCTGAATATAAAAAGGGAAATGGGATAATTGATAAAGGAAAAGCTTTTTATGTTAATAAAATTGGCTTTCAAAAGTATATGGTTTGTTAAAGCAATTCATGATAATGAATTGTCTTTTATAAATACATTTCCTGGATATGAGAAGGGAAATGGAAGTTTTGAAATAAAAAGGATAAGTATTTATAAATACTTTATGTATCAAGTAATCCTCAGTCCGGGAGATATTTATATTATCCGGAAGTATATTGTAGATGTATGTATATGTATAAATTGGGTGTCGAGGGTCTAATGAATCCCGACGATCGACCGTGCCGCATAGTAGTGTATCGGGGGGGTTCCTTGTTTGGATTTCGCTTTGCGAGACACCCCACGCACGAATATGGCACTGTGTTGAGACTGGGGAGAAGTTTAATCCTTAGTGCTCTAATATTATTAAATGTTTATGGTATATATATTATATATCTTTCTGTACTGAGGGACTGGCGGATCTCAAAGATCGACCTTGCTGCATAGTAGTGTATCGGGGGGGTTCCTTGTTTGGATTTCGCTTCGCGAGACACCCCACGCACGAACATGGCATAGCGTCGATATTAAAGTGAAGTTAGCCCTTAGTACATCTAGTTGAATATCTAGGATTAGGTAGTGGTTGGGTATTAGATTAGTTTAGCAGGGTAGCTTGACTAGGAGGTTTAAGGGATGCGCTAGGTGTGCACTGTTAGAGGAGAGGTGAGGGGTATCTCATGAGAGTGCGATACCAACTTAAAATATGAGAAAAATATATTTTTCTAAAAATAAAGCATTTATGCACTTGCAAAATATTTTCTAAACATTCGGGCCCTGACCCGTTTGTCTACTCTCCTTTCTTTCTCTATACTATGTATATATAGGTGTCCAGACACAGGGACGCCTGGATGGAAACTCTTTCGAGTCAGACGTCTGCTGCAGCAGCTGTGGATGCTTGCAGGTTATCGGTAGACGTTTCTTTCCTTGTACTCTAGATAGGAGATATTGTATAAACACTCGAGCCAATGGCTCAATTGCATTTATTTATTCTTTCAGTACAGCATTCGATATGGTTGTATTATTTGGACCGAGTGTTCGGTTATTTTAGTTCCTTTCTTTTCCATTTCAGTTCATTACGCATTTAATTGTGAATGTTTTAATTTGTGCGCTAAAAAGAGTAGTTAGATAAAAGTTTTTAACGGCCACCTAATAGGATATTAGTAATTAATTGGATTTTCGACAGTGATGCTAAGAATGATCCATATGAAACTCCTGTTTTAATTTAATATTGGAGTGATCGCCCGGTATCTTATTAGGCGGGTTGTTACATAGGCGGGGTGTTTCAGATTTCTCATTTGAAATCGATCTTTGTATGCTTCTTAGATTGATATGACTTAAGCATAAGTTCTAAAGACACATTTGGTTCAACTTATAAGGTCCCTTTCTCTTTAATTTTTTTCATTTAAGTTATTCACTTTAGCATTAAGAAGTAGTTATGAGACATGTCTTATAATATAAAGATCATTTTCTAATATACCAAAACAGATAAGATATTTTCCATTTTTAATTAAAAACACCTTTTAAAAATTAAATTAAAAATTCACCCATCACATGCTTAGAAACTAAAATTAAATTTCTTATAACGCAAGGAACATAGAAATAATTTTACAATATTAATTTATAGTCTTCACCCAAATTTAAAACTAAATTTCCTACTGTTACTACTGCTACGTTGTGATGATCTCACAAATACATAAACATCTCTCCATCACTGAGCTCCTTAATTACCTGGAACACCTGCAAAATAAGCGCAAACATGATTAGTGGTTCCCGAATCTACACACTAGGTTCCATTAGATTGTACAATAAAACATGTCTCACTGATATAGGAGAAATTACTTTCATTCTTCCTGGCTAAGAAGATCGGTCACTACTTTTCATAATGTTAAGAAATGCTAGTAGAAGTACTAATAGGAATACAGTTTGCCAAATAAACCAAATTTTAATTTCTAATTAAATTAATCGAGTGAGAAATTAATCCAATTTTAATTCAAGAACAGTTGAAACATACATTTTGTAAACAAAACCAATCTTATCTTGACTAAAACATTAACCTACGTGATATTTTCAAGAATAAAATAAATCAATGACACAACACCGTAATTTACGAGAAAAGCCCACAACGGGAAAAACCTTGGATGAACTAGCCTACACAAATTCACTATGGTATAAGATTTATATAATAGTGACATACATACTTGCTTCACTTGACTCTACACCTCTAAGCCTTGATGAAGTCTTCACTACTTGAACCTTCTTCACAACAATACCGTATAAATATACCCAATATTTTCATAAAACGTGCACCTCACACATCTCAGTATATACCAACCTTTGGCTATCAAATCGTCACCGAAGTCACATGGAATCCACCATGATAAACAAAATCTCAAATATTTTGAGTAACAAACTTAGTGATAAAAATTGGAGATCTCATACATGAATATTATCTTAATTCTTGGATCTCAAACATAGGGTGTAAATTAGGGTTTACGAGATTTATTTTGATATTAAAAACTATTTTTGAAACAATTCTCTATAAAATAACTTTGATGTTACCTTAATTTATAGAAAATAGTAAAAAAGCAGCGATGCACATCCCAATGTAAGTCATTCGAAGTACTTTGGGTACCTCGTTCAAACGAAAAGAAAGGCATTTGAACGAAACCCAAATTCTTGTTTGAACGAGGATCAAACAAGCTTTGAACGAGAACAGTATGCCAAGAAGAAATGTTTTGTTTGAAGATATCTCGAACCTCATTGGAACAAGAAGCCCAATCTTATTTGAATGAGATCACAATCTTATTTGAACGAAACCAAAAAAGAAAAAATATTTTCTAAAAAATCCTTTTTCCAAAAAATCACTTCATTAAACTATAAACACCTAGACATAAAATTCAAGGATCAACATAACACACCATTCATACCTTTCTTAATATCCCATGTATGAAGACAAAACTTGACATGGAGATGATGTTTCTTTAACTTGGCACTTTGTGTCTTCGATGCATCATAGGCTTTTAAGGACAAACTGAACATAATCCTAACTTATGACTCAAATGGATTTTTCCAATCGGAATAAATCCAATATTACAATTTATAATACATATTTTACAAACTTGACACATTAAATTTGTCCTTAAATTCCCCCCTTTGGATATTCCAGGACAAAACCAAAAATAAAAAACTATGCTGTCAATCTCTAAGACTCAATCCCCGGCCCCCAAAAGAAAAAAGCACAAACTGACATTTTACAGACTCTATCTCTTGTACAGATTTGATCTTGTGAAATTTTGTTACATCATCGCCTGAACCATCACACTTAACACACCTTTAAAATGTAAAGAGAATATGAAATATATAAACCGCATTTGAAAAATCCTCATTCCCCTAAGTAAAAGATATTCCCCGTAGGCACAATATTTCTCCCCATTTTTGTTTGGGAATATAAAAAGGTAAAGGTGCATAATATAAAACAACTTCTTCCCCTTAATGTGACACGTATGATCATAAAGGAAAATAAGCATATCGTGCGATGTGAAGTGAAACGAAAACGATAAAACAAACTTGGGAACAAAAGTACAAATAATTCAAAACGATAAAACAAATGATACCAATTTCATCATATGTGATACTAAAATGAAGCATGTGACCAACATGGGTTAAATGTATGAAATGACTTAAAGAAAATATCACACACACATGTGTGTGTTTGTGTTTGTGTGAGCGAATGTGTGTGTGAATAAACAATGAAACACATATGAATATATATAGGTATGACAAAAAATGACACAAAGGGCAAGTTTTCCACACTCATATAACATAAATGTTTTTAAACCAAATGTGGTACTGAGTGAAGGGGTGGGAACTAGAAAACAAAAGAAATATGTTTCAAACACTCAAGATAGTCCAAGGAGTTCTATTTTATCACATTAATTTATAAAACTTAGATTTAGCCTCATATGACAAATAAAGTGAACTCAAAATAGACAAACATACTAATTGCACATAAGCCTAGAAAATATTTACGGCTCTTAAACCAATAGCATCAAAAAATAATGATGAATTAAGACTCATTATGCAAACTTATTAGTCTTCAACTTATAACACCCTCAAAAATATAAATATTCAAATTTTTTTGCTCCTTTCAAATATTTCACTTGTGATGATCAATTTATCAACATTAGCCTTGGCAAATCTTTTCTCTTTTCTCTTTTTCTCTTCTTTTTGAAATGCTCTTCCTAATGGTGTCCTTTCATGCAATGGATATTTCTCACTTCATATCCCTTTACATTGCACGCTCATGTTTTTTCATACTAAAACATACTCATGTAATGGTTCTTACATCCATAAATTCCTTGGATAAATAAATATATGTTGACTACATTGATAGGAGAACACCTCGCTTAGCTCAAGCAACATAAGAAGTTAAAATCAAAAAGATCTCACAAAAGTGTGTGCAGAGGCATATACTTAGATAAATCCATTAAGCAAACCAAATTCGTAGAACTCCAAGGAAGATATGATTGAGAAATAATCCAAAGCATTGTAAACAGTACTCTAAAGTTCTATTTACATGGAAAACATGGAATGAATGGGATTTAAACACAATAATATGCCATACAAAATGTGTAAAACAACTACACGAACAAAACAAAAATCTTTTTGAGTTTTTCGAAAAAAAATTAAAATGACTCAAAAGACAAACAAACTCTATTCGTATTTTTTTTTAGACCAAAAAATTAAAAATCAAAAAGACACAAACATCATATCACTAGATACAAGATATAACATGTATCATAAACTAGTGTATGAAAATAATGCAAAAACAATCACTCTTAAGATATAACATATAGAGAATCATGTGAAAGCATGTGGGAATCAACAAGTTTAATATTAAGTGACTCCAAATCTAGTTTCCTAACATAAACAGATTATGAATTAATGCCTCCAGCTTTGGGATCCATGGTCACACTAGATATAGACTTCCTAAAACCCTTTTAAGATCATAACAAAACCTTCTAAGGTGACATTTCCGAACATAGTGTGTGCATGTGTACACATGAGGAATGTTACCCTTGGATTGACCTTTTCTAACATCCTTGGAATTGGTTAACTCTATCAAAATCTTGGACTTTGATTTAGAAATAGAAGCATTAGGATCATCAAAGACTAGACCTATCTTGTCATTTTTTATTTGGATGGTGCCTAAAATTTTATCCAACTTCTCTGACCTAGATGTTTTACATGACTTGAGTCTCTTGATTTCTCTTCTAACTCGAAAATTGTAGACTAAAAAAACGTTTTGGCTCCCAAAATTTTTGGGACTCTTTTTCATTTGTTCAGTTATTCTTAGAAGGTTATCTCTCTCCCCCTCAATTTATGGGATCTTATCCCTAAGAGTCTTCTCATGTGCCCTTAAATCCCTAATCAATTTATTAATATCATTTCTTAAAGTAGGGGTGAGCAAAGCGCTAAAAAAAGTGAGAAATACTAAGCAATATATTTTTATACCAAAATAATATACATATAACGTTTAGTTTAGCAATTCCAAAAAATTTATCATTTTATGAGCATAAATGCACTTACTATGCAATGCAACCCGAGCTACATGCTCATACCCCCACTCAACAAATTTACATAATTAGAGACCATTTAATTATCTTTATTCACTAGTCTCCATTTTAAATATTCTCATTAGGATGTATTTCTTACATTTCTAAGTACAACCTTATTCATTACCATTACTATTCTCATTATTCCGTTATCAACATTATCATTTTCTCAAAATTTACCAAATATCAGCGTACTTTAACAGGCTTCACACTCTCGAATATGCTACCATAAGCTCTGGCCAGTGATTTTGCGTCTTTCACCCTAGGGCTCCGGGCCATTCTTAATTCTTTCTGGTTGTATCCGAGTCCGTATTAATGTGTTTTAACATTTTATCCAATGTCCACCTTATTTCACCATTCTCGTCATTCTTACGGTTCACATTTGCATGTCGCATCGTATTCATGCCATTTCATTCATTCAATCGTTTTTCACATAACTGATCGATAAGGTCAATGAGAAAATCCAACCACCAGGGCCCTTAATTTTCATTAAAGTTGCCCTTTTACCCTTCATTTTCCAAAGCCACATTTTCTTTATTATGACATCATAAATCATCACTTTATGTTCAAAGCCACATTTCATGATTTGATGTTTAAAAACAGTGTTTCATCATTCTTTCTCAAGAAAAACTCATTTCTTTATATTTCTTTAACAAGAAATACATTTAATATTTTGAAGGACATTTTATCAAAATATTTATTTTAGCCTTATCATCATATGTTGTTTAAACATTATTATTTCTCATTTTTCCAACCTATTACAACACATTTAGGGCTGATTTTTCCAACTTTCTTATTTCACCATAAACCCATTTTTAACTTCATATATAGTGTTTGTATGTTCTCCTTCAACTTACTACAAGGTTCAACATGTGGTCGGGAGGATTTCAATCCTATAAATCCTTATATATGAACCTAAACACAATATTAACACGAAACTATATTTACATGCATCTTCCTCATATTTAAGATTAAAAATATTATTTGTTCTCTCAAAAAACCATTTAAGTCTAGTTTTCGCAAAACATCCATTATTATAAGAAAACTTTAAATAGACCTACTAGAAAACCATATTCTAGCATGCATCCTAACATATATTTAGATTTTAATCTTGAAAACATAGTGAGGAAAATCCCACATTGAGGTTGAAGAGGAGAAAATAAGGAAACGATGGCTCTAAAGCTCCTAAAATTCAAAGAAATCTCCAAAATGCTCTAACCCTTATTTAAAGCTCCAACAATAAATCTTCAACCTAACTTCTTCCTTGGTTAAGGCCTGAAATGGGTCTTGCTAGCTTGTAAATGGCCTAAATATTGCTAAGAATGGAGGTTTAGAGCTTGAGAATGATGGGAGTGGGCCATAAATGGAGGAGGGAACTTATAGAAAGAGATAAAATCCTTAAAAATCTTCTGAAAACTGTTGGGAATGACCCCTTAAACACCCTCTCACTCCTATTTATACTCCAAAACCTACTACCTTTAACCATTAATCAATCAACCCTTGACCCAAGATCCGATCTGAACCATTGGGAGCTTGATAGCTCGACCAATCCAAAGTTCGAGGACGTGATAGCACATAAAAACTTTGCAATTTTTTAATTTTTGATGGCTCGTTCAAACAACATCCCCTTTCGGTCGAACAACGTGCCTTCCCTTTCGAACGGGGGTTCCAATATGAGCCTAATGAAGACTAGAAAATGAGGTTGCTCTAATAGGAACCCATACCTCATTCCAATAAATCATGGGAACGAGGATTCTAACGAGATCCTAGAGAATGGGTGAAAGAGAACAGGTATTTCTCATTTGATGGTCGTTCGAAGCTCATTCGAACAACCCTTCTATTTTGCTCCAAAGACCAATCCTTTCATTCGAACGACCCTAAGATTTTCTATACATATATTAAGCCAATAATTCCCATTTGTGATTGCACAAAAGCTAATAAAACATTTCAAAATAGACAACCATCTATTATATTAAGTTTGTGGCCAACTTGGCATGCAAATTACAAGGAAAGGAAATATAATCTTAGGGGGCATGACCATCACAGTAAATGTAAGTCCCCCATGAATTGTTATCAAAAGAGATTATCCACTAGGAATATTATTAGACCACCATGGTCCAATAATGCATTGCTTATGTCAGAAGGTGCCTCAAATGCCAATAGTTTACCAATCTCCAGCACTTATCTCCTCGAGAGTTGTACAACATGACTTTAACTTGGCCCAAACCATTATATGGGCATGAATTTATCATGTTCACCATTGATTATTTCACCAAATGAGTTGAAGACGAATCAAATGCAGTGTTGATTGCGAACAAAGTGGCCAAGTTCATCAATAAGTGCATCATCGGCATTTATAGAGTTCCCCCCAAAGTTGGTATTAGATAATGAGCTCCATTTTGAAGTTGAAGTCACAGACATGGTCGGTGAATATAGAATTTATAAGCATAAGTCATCCTCCTATCAACCACAAACCAATGGGGTTGTCAAAGCTTCCCATAAATGCCTCAAAACCACAATGTGTAAAAGGATCTAAAGTTACAGAGAGTGGGAATATTAGATCCCATGTGCTCTCTGGGGGGTCACTACACCTCTATCAAAACATGCACTTGAGATAATCCATACTCCTTGGTATACGGTATGGAAGTAATCCTACCTGTTGAACTCAAAATATCCTCTCTACGAGTCATGATCGAAAGTCAAGTTGGCGAAGTCGATTAGCAGAAAAGTCGTTATGACAAACTCGCACTTTTGGATGAAAGAATACTAAAGGAGTTATACCATATATAAGGGTACCACCATCACATTGTGAAATCATTCAATAAGAAAATCAAAGATCGCACAGTGCAAAAGGGAGATTTCGCTCTCAAAGAAACTGTAGAACCCATTTAACACCTGAGAGGAAAATTCAAACTTATCTAGAGTTGGCCTTGCACCGTGAAAAAGATTATGTCTGGTGGCGCCGTTATACTCGCAGGTCCCCATTGGAGAGGAGAGGACTCATTCAATCAATTTGGACTGTCATAAGAAATTCTATCCTTAGTCCAATTCTTGTCGCGCTACTACTCTTCTCATCTCCCTTTTATACTATTTTTTTTTTGAATATATATATATATACAAAAGTACTCCTCTCCCCTCTCTTTTCAGAACTATTAAGTGCCTAATTCTCTCAAAATTTCCTTTTCAAAAAAGAAAAACTCACAAAACAAATTTTTCAAACCTGCATAGGTAAGTAGGCAGCCCATAAAGTCATGTTGGTCACGGTCCTTTCTTTTCACAAAATATTAGTCTCTTCTCTGCCAAAACTCTAGTATCTCTCATTATTTAAATGAACAAAAGGATTATGAATGTCTTAGCGATCAGTATAGATAATTCAAAAAAAGAAGATTTTCTATAGCATAACAAGTTATGTCAAAACATCATTTCATTCTTTTGTTACAAAACATGACAATTACATGACGTATCAGTGATAAGAAAATCCCAAAATACCTTCATAACTATACCATCCCTATAACCTAGCCTACCCAAACACTGAAAATCGTTCATCTAGTTATTAACAAAAGTTAAATTTTAGGTAAATTCCGAATAAACTCTTTTAGGAAATTCCTTTTGAATAAACAACACGAGATTTGTATGTGACACCCCGCTTAAAATAATAACGGGTGGCCAACCCAATACTAAAATAATCAAGAATTACAAGTGGATCATTCTCAGCATCAACTGAAGATACTAACTAAACACGGCTAACTACCCATTACTAAAAAAAAATTAAAAACATACAAAGCAATACTCAACTAACAACAAAATAACTACTAAACATGATAACATATGCTCACAATGATAACGAAAGAAGAAGAATAGAAGAGTACAACAAAATCTACAAGATGAAATACCAGAATATGCTTTCGGGTCACAGACAATACAACAGTCTGAGAACATAAAATATAAAAGAAGTGCTACACTACAACACTTGGGTATAAACCCGATATACAGATGAATCCTAAACTAGATATACAAAAGATAGGAAACCGCTACATCAAAATCCAGTATCAGTCCGCAACTGCTATTGCTCCGCGAATACTCTGAATAGAAGACATCAAAGGCGTCCTTACGACAAAACACCTAATATAATACAATATATATAGCAAGAAGAAAATATAAACAGGTCAGAGCCCGAGGTGTAAACATTTTTAGCAAGTGCATTAAAATGCATAATAATTATAAATGCATTATGACATGATTAAAGTGGAGTCGCACTCTCCAGAAAATCCAACTCACCTCTCAACTAGAGCGCGCACCTAGCGTATGCACATGATCCTCAAATATGTGCCCAAAATTATCTAGGTGGAAAACAATCTAACCAACACCCGTAATTTATACTCATTTAAACTATCATCTAAAACATACCCATCAACTTCCAATTGTCCATCACTTACTACACATATAAATAATCATATACGTATTCACTTGCTAGAATTTCTCATATTATAGCTATTGACATAAATGAGTTAATAGCATCGTATGCTAAGGACTAAACTTCTCCTAAATCTCAATACTGCACTGCGTTTCGTGCGTAGGACGTCTCACAAGTGAAGTCCAAACAAGGAACCCCTCCAATACTCTACTCCTTGACAGTATTGATTATCAAGATTCATTATGCCCTCAATGTATGACGCATATAACCCCAAATTACTTAATTAATATATATATAATTTAACTATTCCTAACTCTCAACAGTGCACTGCATTTCGTCTGTGGAACGTCTCGCAAGTGAAATCCAAATAAGGACCCCCCCGATACACTACTCCTGGGCAATGTCGATTGTCGACATTTATTAATATAATATGAGTACTAAGGACTAACTTCTCCCCACTCCCAACATTGCACTGCATTTTGTGCGTGGGATGTCTCGCAAGCAAAATCCAAACAAGGAACCCCCCTGATACACTACTCCTTGACAATGTTGGTCGATGAGGTCCATTATGCCCTCGATACTCATCGTGATATATACCCATGTGATATTTACGCTTCTTATTCACTCTAATATATTCATCACAATTTAGTCCGGATAAAATCTCTCGGAATGAGATTCAATCAATATTCTTATGTCTCTTTACTCTAGAGACATATATATGATAGCTCAAAATCATATACAAATAATATACTATTCACACAAGTGTAATAATAACCATCCCAGCGAGCTATAACTCGAGGACGCAGGTTCTCAATGCTATCATCGACCAGGGAATTGCTCACGTATCATCCTGGGTACCAACAGTCGGAATCTCACACCGCCGTGGTAAAAACCAAATCACAACATACGGGAAGCGGTCATAGTTCCTCCCTGAAAATGAGACGAAACATACCCACCACGTCTCACTGCTAATAAGTAAAATCACACAATAATAATGGAAGCTATGACCTAGAGACTATACGCTCCCTGCTCCTCAAGCCAGGGGCCTCACCCACATCATGCAACTTCCCATGATAGCATAGAAGGGGTATGCTTCACGTATATATATATATATATATATATCATTCACATTAGATATACATGTACCATCACATCATATAAATGTATACCGTCTCACAAGGTATATATATATCACGCCATATAAGTATACATACTCTTATTACGCTCTTAGGCGTTAATGAAATAATTTCATTTATTAGTATATTACTCTCGATATACCATTTATCACTAACTCACATAACTTCCCCACTTAGTATATACTATACTATTTCCCACTTGAAGGTCACTCATCACATCTATTTTGATTCATCTCTCAATTTAATTTATGTTGAGGATATTCTTTATATCCGTATGCACATCAATCAACATTTGTTACTCTTCAATTATTTACCTCTACACTAAGAGAATTTTCCACTAAATCAATACGATAACTTAAATTCTCACTCTCTCTAAATCAATCACTAAAACCCCAACCTTTACATCCAATCATCTATAAATTTTGCTCTCATGTGCTTGATGAGGGAAGAAATACACACTCAATTTCATTATGATTTAAACCCCAAACATCTTCTCACTTTCTAAGATCCTTAATCCCCTTAATTAATCACTTAATCCTCTATGATGTAATAATTAGGAAGGTCCACAAATATAAACCCAAAGGAAAGGGGATAAACTTAAATTCCCAAACTTGAGCTAAAAATAGAGGCCCGGTCGACCGGTGCCCTAACCGCGGTCGACGACGCTTTTCAATTACGCCTATAAATGAAGAAGTGTGCCTCTTATTAGGGGCGCGGTCGACCGACCCCTTGGACGCGGTCGACCGGCCCTACCAGATACCTCGGCCAAACTCCATTTTTAAGGAACTCCAACTTCTCAAAAACCTCAAAATACTTACATCCAACCACAAATCTTCAACCCAACCATATTAATAACATTAAAACTCATCAAATGTATAAATCCAACTAATTTGCAACTTCAAATTCATCATAAACATCTCAAATGTAAGATTTGACCCAAAATTTAGGTTTTAGCATATTTAACCCAAAATCCATAAATTTATCCACCCATCATGAAATAAAAGATGCACAAGAATTATTTAGCAAGTTTAATCACTTGCCTCAAAATTGTAGAGTTTGAATCTCCCTCAAAATCACAGATTTGCCGGAATTCCCAAGATTTCTTCTCTTTTCTCTTCTTCTTTCTCCTTCTTCTCTCTCTTTCTCTTTTTCTGCGGCTTTCTCTTTCTCTTAAGTGAGAATAACTACTCACGTAGGCTTTTAAGCCTTATCTCCCAGAATACACAGCTTCAAATGATAATACACACTTTAAATAACTCGATTACTTTGATTACTTTGATTTGAGCCAAACGAACTTAAAATATTTCGAAACCCAAATAAGACCTAAGTACAATCATTTCGACTATCTCGACCCTTCCAGAATCAACCGCACACTCAGAATCGTCATTTGAATTACTTTCCAACATCTTCAAATTTTGACCTCAATTGCCAATTTAATTATTCTACAATTAGAATAATATTATTTCTCCCAAAAATAATTAATTTATCATCCCAAAAATCTCGGGGTATTACATCGTAAAAGTTGTAAATAATCAAGTTTTAGTTTCGTAGTTACTAGGTTTTAAAATAAAAAAACCTTATTAAGCCTTTAAGTGCAGAAACCAAGAATGTAAGATTTAAGAAAGAACAGAAAGCAGTAAATTGACACGGGTATTTTTTACGTGGTAAAACCCCAAATTAGGGGAAACCTCTAAGGTGACGTATATGCCACAATAAAAAATTTCACTATAATAAACAAGAATTACAATCGCATAATCAAATACACAAGATCCTAATCTAAGTTCAGAAATATACCTAACATCAAATCTTCATCGCGGTACTATTTCTGATGCTTTGATCCTCCTGATTTGATCCTTCAAGCTTCGATTCCTTACTCCTCGAGCGGACTGAGTCAAACCCAATCTCTCCATGAAACAACACACTTTACTCTACGTGTTAGTGTGTGAGATTATTTTTTACTACGAAGTGCCTAAATGCAGTATACAATCTCGCGTCTCTCTTTATAGATATAAAAAATCCTATGAATTACAAGAGATTCTATATGAGATGAAGATGTTCAAACTTCAAGAAAATCAAACTTCAATTTATTTTGAAAACACTTTTTTAGATCTGAAATTAGATCTCTCAAAAATTAGTCTAAACTGAAGTTTATTAATGTACGAAATAAGTTTTAGAAACTGTAAAAATTTATTTCACAAATATTTTCATATATAAACTTATATACAGCAAGAAGTTTATTTCTCTTGATTTTTGAAACAATAAAGGTTGGATCACAAAATATAAATAGTTACAAAACTAGATCCAACAATAGAAATAACTAAAAACACCTAAAATAACTGTGTAAATGTATCTCGATTGTTCTCCTCACAATTTCTAGAAAAAAATATGAGTTGAACAAGGAGTGGTTGTTACTAAGAGAGAAAGGGTTATTAGAGTGTATGAAAATCCCAAACTCAAACCCACAGAAAACCTAAAATATTTTTCACTCAAAACCCTCGGTTTTCGTTGAAAAGTATGTATGAAACAATGTTTGGATTGATGATAACACTCAAACTTCACTCTGGTTTTTCTTCTCTCTTTCTTTCTCTTTTTTTTCTCTCTTCTATCTCTTTTTTTTCTCAGCCTAGTCGACTTCCAAAAGTTACCTAATGGCTAAGGGTTAAAGCATATTTATAGTTGGAAAGAATATTCTGGACAATCTAGGCAAAACAACGGTTGGGATTGAATTGATTATTCAACTGTTAATCTAAATGTTTAAGGGGCATTGCACAAAGGATTGATCCGATTGGTTATAATGGTTTGCACGAGGATCTCAAAATAACATGCAGATCGTATCTTAAATTGAATCAAAGGTTGAGATCAAGTCTAAAATATGTGAGATGAAAGAAACACAGTTGTAGCCATTTACATCATGACACATCCATATTATCATATCAAAAGTATAAGTTGTTATAATAAGAGTTTAGAGAGAAGTTAGAGAGAAAAGATAAAGTTTGAGTTAGGATTATCATCAATAAAGGCAAATTCACACTCTACGTATTGATTAAGACAAGTGATTAACTTTTCAAGTAATTTATATTTGCAATTCAATTCATATTAAAGTTGGTGGCAAATGTTTTGGGTAGGATTCACATGTGAAAATGTGGGATTTGGGAAATGATTCTTAAAAGTGAAAGTGATAATTTTCCATATAAATTATGGTTTTAATGTAAATAAAAATATTTAATCTTGAATGAGAAAAATTGAAGATCATTAAAAGTTTGTGATTTAATAAAGAAGTAGTGCAATTATGGATTAAAGTAGTGAATCCTATTATTTTGATGATATCAATATGGATTTAAATATGAAATTGAGTATAATCATAGTTAGTATTGATGGGTAATGAATTACTTGGGTTGTACAAATGTTAAGTATTGAATTGGTTGAGAAGAAAACATGAAAATTCGTACTTGGTAACAAGATCAGGGCCCTGCCCAGAGTCAAATCAATTCGGCCCTCATAGTCAAATCGATTCGGGAGCGAATTGATTAGGGCCAGGAAGCCAAATCAATTCGAACCTACTGTGAATACCAATATATTTTATTTAGTTTAATTGGAAATATGTTTAGGATTTTTGCGATATTAAAGAGACCATAATGATGTGTTGGGACTTCTGGAATTATCAATTATTATTATGACCTTATGTTAATTGGGATCTTATCTGGGGTGAAACTCGGGGTATTTGGGATGACTAATACTCGAGAAATTTAAATCATGAATTCGAGATGAAAATTCGATTAGAGGGGATACGGGATAATTGATAATGGTTATGTGTCCAGAAATTATATTTTAATAATCAATTAATTAATTAAACGAGTATTTAAATAATTGAGAATCCAGGTTTTGACTTGGAAATTTTAGGCTATTGCTACGAGGGATATGCACGGTTAGTCAAATTTATTGGAAATATATATGTGTATATATGTATCATTATATATGTGTGTCTGATATAATATTATGAACGTACCACTCTAATGCTATCAAGGAGGTTGTGTGTCATGGGCGATCTCTCCTGACGAATTTCAACAGGTGTAGCATTGGCCCTAGGGTGATAGAGCCATGCATGCCCACCCTATATGAGGTTGGATCCATAGTGAGGTGATTTACGATATGGTCATTACTCACTGGCTCAGGACAATGACCTCCTCCAGTACGTTTATGATTTTCGAGTTCGGTGGTAAGATTCTAACCCGGTAGCCCAGGATGATGTGTGTATGCCCTGGATCATGATAGCATTTTAGAGATATGCATCCACGAGGTAATGCTCTGGGGATTGCATTTATGCGTATATAGCGAGTGTTATATATGTGTACTTGATGTGATATATATATATATATATATATATATATATATATATATATATATATATATATATGCCACTAATGTGTGAACATTGAATTAATAACTAGTGAAAGTTATTTGGAATGAATCGATAAGTTATAATTGTTGAAAGTTAATTGAAATTAATTGATTAATTACAATTGTTAAACAGATGGGAAGGTGAATGATATAAAATACGGGTGACACGGGGTAGCATATGGACTTAATGGTATATTCAGACTAGTTAGGCTGGGAAACATAACTAGGGATTAAATGCATACGTTAGGTGCGCACTGTAGTGAAGCGGAGGGTATTATCTCATGTGAGTGCACCACCAATTTAAATATTGAAGAATTTGCTCATATTTATTATTCATTTTAATTACTTGCAAAATATTTTCAAAATGATTTGGGCTCTAAACCATAGCAAAATATTTTCAAAATCTTTTAGGTGTCCAGCCACAGGGACGCCAAGCATGAGTATGTATTCTAGGTTGTTGGAGCGCAGCAGCTTAATTTGCTTGAAGGGATTGCTGAAGACACGTTATATCCTTGTTACTCTAGATAGGATTTAGTCAACTACTATCCGGGCATGTCACCCAAAGACAGTTTTATTTCAATTTGTTTTATTTCGGTTTATTGAGATTATTGTAGTGGATTTTTATATCGATGGGTTATTAGCTTAATTGGCATGTATTAGATTTCAGTATTCAGATATGTGACTCTAGATTTCTTTATTTATTTGGATGAAACATTAGTGAATGATTTGTGTATAATTTGATTTACGAAATTCTAATAAAGTAAAACAATTGACACACGAATTAATTAAACAATAAGAGGTTATTAGTTAACTAGTTTTCGACAATGATGCTAAGAATGAGCCAAATGAGATTCCTGTTTATTTTAGTAAAGTGTTGGCCACTCCTTTTTTTTATTAGCAGGGTGTCACAGATGGTATCAGTTTTGAAGTCCTTAGGATCAATGCGGATTTACTATATTTTCAGCGTGGCTTCCTTTTTATGTAGAGCCCTATACTTAGGATTGTCGATTCTTATTACGATTTACGATCTCTAGCTATTGCATGTAATTAAAGCGAATCTTCTACGAGTTCAGTTATGTAAGGACAAAAATCTTCAATTGAGTCCATATGTAGTTTTGGCTTAATTCCGGACAAAACCATTTGAGTCATAGGATAAAAGTTTATTCCTATCAAGCCTATGACGTTTAAAGAAGCTGAAGACGTAGCAGCCAGAATATATAGTATGCATCATTATCAAGTTTTAAGTGCTCCGTTTTGCATCATCAACATTCGAGGATTCCAAGTCTCCAAAGGTATTAATGCTTTATATATATATAGGATCTTGGAAATTTTACTGGGTGTATTTCATTATATAATTTTTTATGATCTTTTATTTTCAGAAAATCTCTTTAGATTTTTTACTAAAGTTTTTGGGACTTAAATAAAAATATTGGATTTTCAGCATTTGCGTTCGAATTGTCGTTCGAACAAGAAATCGAACGAGTTTCAAACGACTTGAAACCAACATTCTATGTTTTTTCATTTGAAATTTCATTCAAACATATTATTTCGAATGAGATGTTTTCAAAGAGTTTTTTGGCCTATTTGTTTTCTGCGTTCGAACGACCTCAAGAAGTCGTTCGAACGAGATTTCAGTGGGAACAGTTTTTGAAAGTTTTGACCCATTTTCACACTTCTTTTCCCCATTAATTTTTGATAAATTTATCTCGTGCGAGAACCAACTTTTTATTACAACTTTTCATAAATTCCAAAAGCTCTTTGAGAGCAAAATACCTTTCACAAAAAGTCTCCTTGGTGTTTGTTTATCAACTTGATTATCTTAAGAACAAAACCAAGTTTTACACCTGTTGATGTAAAAAACTAGATCACTCTAATTCTTCAATCACAGATAAATAAATAAGACAAAGATTTTTAAAGTGGTTCGGCTAGGAATAAAGCCTACATCCACTGTTATGTTATTGCTGAGTGTTTGTGGAATTCTTGATTACAAGTTCTCTCAAGAAATTCCGGTCCCCTTGAATGGGATTGATACAAGGTATTTATAGCCTCAAGGCTGTACATGAAAGGTCCAATACATTAAATGATATACATATGAATGGGTAATACATTTAATGCAGCGTGTGCGTCAAGAATCTAATGAATAGTTGAACAGTTGTCCGTCTGATAATTGATGACACGGCCGAGGTGCAGTTCGGACCGCCTTAGTTGCTCGTTGATCAAGAGTTCCTCGGAGTGCTTAAAGTATCTCGGGACGATGGAGTTCCTCAGATGGAGTTCCTCGGCATGATAGAGCTCCTCGGTGTATTCTCGTTGTTCGGTACCAACCATAGTTGTTCAGTAAATGATCTTCCTCGCTGTTATTGTGCCACGTAGATCGACACGTGTCTTCATACTATTCGTCCACATCAGCATATTAATTTTGGTATCAACAGAAGCCCCCAATGTTTCATATTTCGAACTTTGAGGAGTATGGGACATTCTTTCTCGGTATATGGTAATATTAAATGACCTTCCTGGGTTTTAGGAGCATTGTATTCAAATTTCCTTCTCATTTCGCAGTTTCCGCCTTTTTATAAGCGCTTCGATCTTCGTGCAACTTTTGTCTTTTTAGCCGCCGGAAGTTCAGTAGTTTCTTTTTAGTAATCATTTCTTTCGCCGCTTCCCAATGCAAAGTATTTAAACCCCTTTGGTAACCATACCGTCGTCTACACTTTCCATTTTTCTGCCTTCAAGTTTTCTATTCTCTTCCTCTCTCTTGTGTGTTCATCATTGTTTCCGTTCGTTGTCAACATATCTCCTTTCTTTCTGTAAGATTTTCTTCCTTTCTTCTGCATCTCTTTAATTCAATATGGTTTATATTGTTGAATCTGCTGAGAAATTTCGTTCTGACTTTTCCATTCCTTCTTGGGTAATTCTAGAGGTTCTTTCTGAGCCTTTAGATTACTTTCGATTGGCTGAGGGACATTGGTTCCCCAGTCTTTTCATTGCTGAATGTAGTTTTTCTTTTCCCCCAAACTCATTATGTCTTGAGTTTTGTCAATATTTTGATCTTGTTCCTGCAAAAATAGCCCCCAATTCATGGAGAATAATTAACGGGGTGCACAAGTTAAATCTAACTCATGGGACTCGTATAGGGATCCCAGAAATCATGTACTGCTATAAATGGGCCACTTTAGATAATATTTATTATTTAAAAACTAGGTTTTTAAATAGAGCCCTTGTAGTTAACCTCCCTGATTCAAATAGAGATTATTTTGAGCATGGGTTGGTCATAAAAAATTGGCAACACGCGCTTTTATCTGGGAATGAAGTATACAACGGTCCCAGATGCCCCCCATACGGCAATGGGATAGGTTTATTTTTCATTTTTATTTTACTTATGAAATTGCGTTTTCATCATGTTTGACAAAATGTATGACTGAGATTTATGTATTTATTTGCAGTTGATAGTAAAAGAAAAACTCCAAAAGAGTCGGAAGTGAATATCAAGCATTTAAAACTTATCTGGAATTTGCATAAGACGATTGCAGACGAGCATATTAGATCTGCATCATATTTGCTGCAGTATAAGAGCTACACAACCTCTTATACTGCTCGCCCTGTTGAACCAGCCTCAACACCAGAAAGTTCATCTTCAGATTCTCATATTCCCCTATCTCAGAGAATGGGCAAGAAAAAAGCTCCTCCTGCTCTATTTGGTGAAATTTCTTCTGCTGTTGAAGCAAAGAAAGGTAAAATTGATGTCCCAGAGGGGACTAAAAAAGTAGATGTTAGTTCCTCCAAAGTTGCCGAGAAGCCCCCAGTGGCCCCGAGCAAGAAAGCTGATGTAATTACAATCTCTCCGACCAAGACTTCTTCCTTGGTTGATGCTGCTGACCCTCCTTTGAAGAGATTGAGGAAATCATCCTCGGTTAATCTTGCTGGAACTGCATCTTCTCTACCCGCTGGTGGTAGTAGTATTTCAAAAATCATTCTTCCGAGCTCTTCAACGAGCTCAGTTATACCCGAGGTTCTCGGGGTTGATGAAAAGATTCCTAGGGATACACTGACATCCCTAGCTGCTCGCCATCTTTCTTCAGTAAATTTCTCATACCTTTGGTCTTTCTTTTCTTTTTCCTGAACTCTTATATTTGTGTTGACTCTATTGTTTTTCTTATCTTTTAGCTGGTGAACTGTTTCAATACCATCGTGAAGAAAGATCAAGCTATTAAAGCTTCTAGTTCCTCGTCCGATGTTGACGATGCCCTCTTGGGTTTAGCCCAATCTGTGAAAGAATCTCGCCAGCAGTACGTCGAGGAGAAAGCTGCCTGGGAGAAAAAATTGGCTGCAGCTGAGGCTGATAAGATGAAGATGGCTGAAACCTCCAAGAATTTGGAGGAGAAGGTGAAAAGCTTAGAGGTCAATCAGTAAAAGTGCGATGACCAACTGAAGAAGGCAGAAGAAGAACTGTCTATCCTGCGAGACATCAAAATCCAGAAAGAACAATTGGATGTCAAACTCTCCTCGGAGCAGTTGAAAAGAAAAGTTGCAGTTAGGAAACATTTCAGTGCTGGTTGGGAAAAAGGATGGGATAAAGGGATTGCAGCTATGACATCTCAAGTCAAATATGGGGAGTTGAAATACTTCCATGACGGTTGGGTAGCTGCTCTACAAGAGCTAAAAATCCAAGACAATTCTGAGCTATTCCAACGGCATCTCCCTGGTCCTCCTCCACCAATTGTAGAAGA
This sequence comes from Sambucus nigra, assembly GCA_949130495.1. NCBI lineage: Eukaryota > Viridiplantae > Streptophyta > Magnoliopsida > Dipsacales > Adoxaceae > Sambucus > Sambucus nigra. The sequence continues at coordinate 251,829,507 of OX422218.1, read as the reverse complement.
AGAAGAAGATGAACCTGCATCAGATGAATCTTCCATGGCTGTGGATGTCCCAATTTCTGCTTCTCAACCCTCTGTCATTGAGGATATTTCTTCTATGCCTCCTCCTGCCGAGAAGATTTCTGCTGATCAAGCTGTTGTTATCACCGAGCAACCGAGCTCCTCGTCCCAGCCTCCCGAGAAAGTCTTGGGAGACAAGGAAAAGGTGTGAAGTTGTTCGGTATCATTCTTATCTTTTATCATTTGTAATCGAACACTGTAATCCTTTTATGATCTAATAAAATACTTCTTTACTCATCGCCGTTATTGATGATTCTTTGTTGATTGTTGTCTTTTTCTTGTCTTTAGTTTGTTGCTAGAATGGAACTAATCTCTTCTCATGATACCGAGCTGATGCAGCAATGTCACCAATACTATAGGGCTGGTCATACAGACCTTAGTTCTTCTGAAATTGCTGACATTCTTGGTCATGATGCTTCAGAACAGGCGACTGAGGCTTATCGGTACTTGAAAAATTTACTCGACCGAGCTGTAGCTAACAATGTCGCTTATTATGACTTGATTGAAGAGCTGCATTGTTCCTTAGAGGATCTCCAAGGCCAGCACAATGAATCGATGGCTTCATTACACGAGGAATATGAAAATAGATATCAACAACTTTCCTCTGATACAGGTCATAAAAAGATCATTGTTGCATATGACATTAGGGAAAGGACCCTAAAAGGTGAAGTTGAAGCCTGCCGACAAATTGCCGAGATCCTGGAACAAGAAAATAATAGTCTGCAGAAAAGATTGGCTCAATATGAATTCGTTGCCTCCTCTTCCACTGCATTAGTACCAGTTACTGATGAAGGTTTTTCGTTTCTAGAGGTTGAAAACGCCAAACTAAGGCAAGAGTTGGATGACTTGAAAAAGTCTATTATTCCTGTGACTGCTCGGGGACGAGGAAGGAGTTCTCGGGGACGAGGAAGAATCGTCGAGGAGCAAAGTTCTCCAGTTGCTTCTCGGAGCCGATCAAGAGTTCTTAGCCGTAGTGTTGAAGAATCTCGCACCCAATCTACTCTGGAAACTCAAGCATTCCAACTGAATGTTAAGGATCGTGCTCTGTCTGATTTGTCTAAGAAAAATTTATCTTTAGAAGATCAATTGGCTGCGATGAAGTCTGATCTGAATAATAAAGATGCTCTTATCAAGAACTTTCTCGAGCAAGTAGATAGATTAACTTTCCAATTCCATAAACAGCCTCGGGAGTTCTGGAATGCAGGCTATAATGAAGCTCTTTACCATTTGGATGATCGCCTTGAAAATGCTAACAACGAAGGTTATAAACAGGGATGGTTGAACGCCCTGGGTGTATTAAAATTGGAACAAGGTCATTATTTATGGGATTATCATGCTCCTGGATTGCTAGACTTGCCTGTTCCTCCCTATAAATTGGATATGGCATGGATTCCTGCTCGTTCCATTCCTCGGAGTTTGATCTCTAAATATCTTGGTGATTATAACCTTCATTCTCAAGTTGAAGTATCTCGTCCTGAGCACCTGTTGGACACTCCTACAATAATGAATGTCAGAATGCTGAAGGACATGAACTTTATTAATTCTCCTCTTTGTCTAGAGGATCCTCCTGCTGGCGAGGAACCTGTCTCAAAGGATAAAGGAAAGAAACCAATAGAGTAGGAATCTTTAATGTAATAGTTAGCACATACATGTAACATGTAATACATTTTTATCTTAATGAAAGAATTTCATTTTCTGTTTTGCCAATAGCTATTTTTCTGTTTGCAAATTATATGGTTCATCAACCAAATTAGAATTTATAATAAGCATAAATTGTTCAAAATTGTTTCCAACCAACCAAGGTGGATAAATAATGTTTGTCGACCAACCACAGTTGATGGGTTTCTATCCCCGACCAACCATACTTGGTTCAATTTTCAAATATAAACATGTGTCCGACCAACTAAGGTCAATACTTTTATCCTCGTCGACCAACTACAGTTAGTGGGTTTTTATCCCCGACCAACCATACTTGGTACTGTTTGGAATATTTTGTTCTTTAAAGAACTTTTTGTAATAATGTTACCTCCCGACCAACATAAGCTGTAATGCGAGAGTATATAAAGTCTTACCAACCGTAGTTGATCATGCTGGTCTACACCTCCTAATCAAAGGAGTAGTAGGGTTCTTTCGAACTTTTTGGCTCCTTGGAGCATGTCCTCCTAACCAAAGGAGGTTGGCTACTTATAACACTTTTGCTCCGTAGAGCGCTCCGTAGAGCGCTCCGTAGAGCTTATCCTCCTAACCAAAGGAGGTTGGCTACTTATAGCACTTTTGCTCCGTAGAGCGCTCCGTAGAGCTTATCCTCCTAACCAAAGGAGGTTGGCTACTTATAGCACTTTTGCTCCGTAGAGCGCTCCGGAGAGCTTATCCTCCTAACCAAAGGAGGTTGGCTACTTATAGCACTTTTGCTCCGTAGAGCGCTCCGTAGAGCTTGACTCCGTAGAGCATGGCAGAAAAATAGCTATTGGCAAAACAGAAAATGAAATTCTTTCATTAAGATAAAAATGTATTACATGTTACATGTATGTGCTAACTATTACATTAAAGATTCCTACTCTATTGGTTTCTTTCCTTTATCCTTTGAGACAGGTTCCTCGCCAGCAGGAGGATCCTTTAGACAAAGAGGAGAATTAATAAAGTTCATGTCCTTCAGCATTCTGACATTCATTATTGTAGGAGTGTCCAACAGGTGCTCAGGACGAGATACTTCAACTTGAGAATGAAGGTTATAATCACCAAGATATTTAGAGATCAAACTCCGAGGAATGGAACGAGCAGGAATCCATGCCATATCCAATTTATAGGGAGGAACAGGCAAGTCTAGCAATCCAGGAGCATGATAATCCCATAAATAATGACCTTGTTCCAATTTTAATACACCCAGGGCGTTCAACCATCCCTGTTTATAACCTTCGTTGTTAGCATTTTCAAGGCGATCATCCAAATGGTAAAGAGCTTCATTATAGCCTGCATTCCAGAACTCCCGAGGCTGTTTATGGAATTGGAAAGTTAATCTATCTACTTGCTCGAGATACAAATCTGTTGAGCGCTGCAACTCGTCCGGTAAGACTCTGCACTTCTTTCTTCGTCGTCGGAGATCGCAGCCCTAGAAGAGCTTTGATCTTATCTGGATTTGCCTCAATACCTCGCTGATTGACGATGTATCCGAGGAACATTCCTTCTCGTACTCCAAAGGTGCACTTCGTCGGGTTAAGCTTCATTTGGTATTTATCCAATTGATCAAAAGTTTGACTCAAGTCAACCAAATGATCAGCAGCTTTCTTGCTTTTAGTGAGCATGTCATCGACATAGACCTCCATGTTGCGGCTGATTTGTTCAGTAAAAACCTTGTTCATCAACCGCTGATATGTTGCACCTGCATTTTTTAAACCAAAAGGCATAACATTATAACAATAAGTTCCCCTAGGGGTAATAAAAGAAGTACTTTCCCTGTCTTCAGGTTTCATTTTGATCTGGTTGTAGCCAGAGTAAGCATCCATGAAGCTGAGTAGCTCGTGTCCCGAGGTAGCATCCACCAGTTGATCAATTCTGGGCAATGGAAAATGATCCTTGGGGCACGCCTTATTGAGATCGGTGAAATCGACACACATTCTCCATTTGTTGTTTTTCTTCTTTACCATTACCACATTTGCCAACCAATCTGGATATTTTACATCTTCAATGAATTGAGCTTTCTGGAGTTTCTCGACTTCCTCTTGTATGGCTTGATTCTTCTCGGGACTAAACACCCTTCTTCTCTGCTTTACAGGTTTAATCTCCTTATTCACATTGAGTTCATGACATAAGAAGTTTGGATCTATTCCTGGCATGTCTTCATGACTCCAAGCAAAAGTATTTTTCCTATTCTTCAAGAAAGTTATCAACTCCTCTTTTATTGACATATCCAACGATGAACCTATCTGGGTTATTCGTTCAGGATGCTCGTCGTCCAGAATAACATTTTCTGTAGATTCCATCACTTGTCCTTTTACAAGTTGAGATTCATCCCTGGGATCAAGAGTTTCAATTTCTGTACCTTCCTCCACCTGGTAAGTAGTAGTCTTTTTCATCGATCCTTCTAGTTCTTCTTGTTCGGCCGACGAATAATAGCATTCCCGAGCTACTTTTTGATCACCTTTCACCACTCCAACTCCAAAATTTGTTGGGAATTTCAAACATTGATGTACTGTAGAAGGAACGGCTTCGAACTTCTTCAATCCAACTCTTCCCATGATGATGTTGTAGGCTGACTGCACATTCTTATCCATCACAAAGAAGCGTATTCTTTCTGTTCGACAAGCAGGCCAAGTTCCAATGAGTATATCCAACTTGATCGTCCCAAGTGGAAAAACTTTCTCGCCAGCAAAACCCAGAAGGGGTCTGTGATAAGGTTCTAATTGGGATAATTTCAAATTCAAGCTATCAAAGCATGAATAATACATGATATCTGCCGAACTACCATTGTCTACTAACACCCTTGAAATGATCACGTCCTTCATTCTCATTTTGATCACCAAAGGATCATCATGAGGGTAAAGAACACCTGCCAGGTCGTTTTTTGAAAAACCAATTACTAGCTTCTCTTTGTTTACCTTCCTCGGACGATCATCCTCGGCCAGGTTTATTCGCTGAATATATGAGCAAGCTTGAGCCTCTCCGAGATAAGCTTTTCTTTCTGCAGTAAGATCTCCTCCTCCTGCATCTCCCCCTGTAATAACGTTACAATGAAATGATCCAAAACGTATGGAAAATACCTCTCGTTCAGGTTTCCTTGGCTTCTTGGGAAGATCGGGGTCATCATCTGGATCCTCTTCATGGGCCCTCCTCTTTTTCTCCTCTGCACGACGAGGAGATCTAGATCTCTCTCTAGTTCTATCATCATTCCTCCTTTCATTTCTGCGATCTACATACTTTGATAATTTTCCTCTTCGAATGAGTGTTTCAATCTCGTTCTGAAGGGCTATACAATTTTTGGTCATATGGCCATGATCTTTGTGAAACTCGCAATATTTGGTCTTATTCCTCATGTCTGGATCTGTCTTCAGTTTCTCTGGCCATTTGATTTCCTCGTTATTCCTGATTTCTTCTAAAACATGATTAATACCCATTTTCAATGGAGTATAATTATCATACTTCTTTAGGGCTTCCAACTTTATCCTGTTATTCCTGGAATATTTGTCACCACCATTACCTTTCTGATCTTTCTTCTTAGAGTTGTCGACCTCCACTTTAACTTCTTTATCCATATTTTTCTTCGCAGTCATAGCCTCCTCGGCATTCATGATTTTGGCCGCCTTTGCCATCAATTCCGACATATTTTTAGGCGGATCTTTGGCCAGAGTATAGTATAGCTTGTTAGGCAGCAAACCACTCATCAAAGCAGTGATTGCTGTCTTTTCTTCATAATCTATGACTTCCAACTTCTCGTTATTGAAACGAGTTATGTAATCTCTAGTACTTTCTCCTGATTTTTGTCTAACACTTAGTAAGTGCGCTACTCGCTTTACTGGTTTTGCTCCAAAACAAAAATTACCAATAAACAGCTCGGCTAACTGAACAAAAGTTAAAATCTTACCCCGAGGAAGATTATTGTACCATATCTGTGCAGATCCGGTAAGAGTTCCCGAGAATGCTCTACACCTCATCTCGTTGGGGACAGCATAGATATCTGCAGCAGCTTGGTACTGTTCTATATGAAGTACGGGATCTGTCTTTCCATCGTACTTGGGGGTCACTACAGGTGCTTTGAATTTCGACGGTGTGGGGAAATCCACAATGGCCTGCACAAAAGGTGTCCCTTGAACAAAAGTTCTCTGTAAGGGGTTCCTCGCCTTAACCATTTCTCCCAGTCTATCCTCCAATCGTTGAATGGAACCTTTCCATGCTTCATTCCCTTCCTCGGGCCGCTTAGTCCGAGCAACTGATTGCTCTGACGTAGCTTCCTGAGATTTATCTCGACGAGTAATTGGTCGTGATTGTGCAGATCCTTCTCTCAAACCTGGTGGTGGTCGAAAACTTCCTGATGGAGCCCTAGGTGGACTCATGTTCCTCCTTGGTCCTAACCGACTGAAAGGAGACACCCTGCTTAATCTTTCTAAAGCGCTAGTTCTCTCCGGAGAAAGAGAGATATGTTGATCTGTATCCGTAGCCTGTATTGATGAAGTTCGCCCAGGTTGATAAGAAGAATCATTGGATTCCCCATTGCGATATGACCCAATACGTCTGGATCGTGATTGCCCATGATCAGTCCTTTGCCCTGAATGAGTAGGTACACCGCCTTGAAGAGTTTGAAGGAGTTGCCTCATAGATTCTTGCATGGCGGTTTGTCCCTGAGCCAGATTCATCATAATTCCGGCCAGATCTGGAGATGCAGATGGATTTGGAAGATTTCCAGTATTTCCAGCATTTCGATTACTGGATTCCGGATTATCTGCCATTGGTGATAAATGATTTTTATGAAAAACGATAACAACAGTCGTTTCCCACAGACGGCGCCAATCTGTTGATGTAAAAAACTAGATCACTCTAATTCTTCAATCACAGATAAATAAATAAGACAAAGATTTTTAAAGTGGTTCGGCTAGGAATAAAGCCTACATCCACTGTTATGTTATTGCTGAGTGTTTGTGGAATTCTTGATTACAAGTTCTCTCAAGAAATTCCGGTCCCCTTGAATGGGATTGATACAAGGTATTTATAGCCTCAAGGCTGTACATGAAAGGTCCAATACATTAAATGATATACATATGAATGGGTAATACATTTAATGCAGCGTGTGCGTCAAGAATCTAATGAATAGTTGAACAGTTGTCCGTCTGATAATTGATGACACGGCCGAGGTGCAGTTCGGACCGCCTTAGTTGCTCGTTGATCAAGAGTTCCTCGGAGTGCTTAAAGTATCTCGGGACGATGGAGTTCCTCGGATGGAGTTCCTCGGCATGATAGAGCTCCTCGGTGTATTCTCGTTGTTCGGTACCAACCATAGTTGTTCAGTAAATGATCTTCCTCGCTGTTATTGTGCCACGTAGATCGACACGTGTCTTCATACTATTCGTCCACATCAGCATATTAATTTTGGTATCAACAACACCCAATATTTGTTTGTGTTTAAATCCAAGTTCCCATATATATATATATATATATATATTCTTGGAGAGTGTTTGGCACCAGTTTTACTTCTCTACCCATAAAGAAGACAGTTTGGGTTCTTCTCTACCCTAGTAAGGAGAAGAGTTTGTTGCGGCTTTCTCACATGGTGAAAGGCACCATGTGTAGTTGACGGTGAGTTATGCCTCCTTTGGTGGACTCCAAGACTGCGATGGACGTCATGGTTATCAACTACACGAGGGTATTTGCAAGAAGAAGCATCAGGGCTTGAAGGGAGTCAAGTCGAGTGTTGTAAGTCTTTTTTCTTGTAATTGTAAAATCGTATCTAGTGGATTTGTTAGGTCAGGGTCGTCCGAGGTTTTTTTTATTGTGGGTTTTTTTCCTACATCGTCGTGTAGTGAGATTATTTATTTTTATCTTATTTAACTCACTTAGAACGCGTGTTTAGGTTAAAAAGATAAAATTTGGTTTAATTTACAATCTTACTTTAATTTAGTGCTAAAATATATTTGCGTAATTTTAATTTAATTTAATTCAAGTTGGGACACTTAATTGGACTGAATATATGCTTAAGTTTGTTTGGGATAAATTTCACTTGAATTGGAATTAAATTTTTGTTTAAGTAAAATTCCAAATAATTGTTTATGTTAATTTAATTTTAATTTTGAAAAAAATTAAAATTCGGTTTATTTTAAAAGAAGTTTAAAATTTGGATTTTACCTTTTCGCGTTGAACCATCATCCTAATTTTTAATTAGGAAGGAAATTTAAAATTTAAGGCATATGCGCGCTAATAGGTTAGATTGCGTATACCGAACAGTAAAGGACGACCAACGAAGGTCGTTAGAAGGACTAGAGGAGGAGAGGTCCAGTCGGAGCCGCAGACTATTCAAAAAATAATGGTCACAACAGAAGTCACCACGATTGTTGCTCAGCTAGTTAATGTTGTGATTACTGTCGTGGCGCAGTAATTTTCCAAGTGCCACCACAAAAGATAATGGCGCTAATTCAGAACCAACCAGTTCAGTCAGTATGATAAAGAGTCGGTGGGTCCATTCAGAAGGGCCATACGCCGGAGTCTCTCGCAAATACGGACATTATAGTAACAAGCCAATGTAAGGGGAACATCTAAAGGCATTTGAGTATGGTGGAGTGAAACAATGCTCAAAAACAAATTTTGGCAACTTTCAAGCTCGTAGGAGCAGCGTTGTAGTGGTGGGAGTCAGTTGCCACAGCTGAGGAAAGATATACTATAAATATTGAGAAATTTTTTGTGGGTTTAATCGCAAGTCCTTTCATCTGCTATTCAAATAGAGATGTGAAGAAAGTTTTGGGACTTATCGCAGGAGGCTCGGAGTGTGGCCGAGTATGAGGAAAAATGTGATTGTTTAGTGAAATTCGTACCCGATAAGGTGGATACGAAGGAGAATAGGCTCCTTAAGTTTTATGATGGACTCACAGATAGAATTTTTCAGCACTTATGGGGAAATCCAACTTGAATGACATGTGCCAATGTCATTAATGTCGTACATTTACAATGTCGATATCAATGCTTCCATGTGAAGGGAGCTAAGATATTGTAGAGTCTAGTCAATAGGGAAAGACTGGATATAATCAGTGTGAGTGGGGCACCATAGAGGGGATACCCTATAGTGAAACCCATTTAAAAGATTCGATCAATATAATTCTAACCGAGTGAAGGTTGATTTAGACAAGGCCAGCACCGTGTTCTACAGGGCCAATGGAGACAAGGGAACTATGGGCTATCCATCAAGGTCGAGGCTACCAGGACCAGAGAGTAAGGCAGCCTCGACATGGACAGTGGAGTCAGGGATAGGGGAATGACACAGGGAGGTGTTTTATATGTGGAGAGCGGGACCACATGCATCGATCTTGTCTACAGAGACATAAGGAATAGGAAAATGTGCCAGCAGGGGCAATTGTGACAACATTTTTTGGTTTAGTTTAGATGTGAGTACTATTTCAAGGAACCATTTGAACAACCAGTACCATTAGCAATGAAAAGTATAATTCTTCTCCTTGGGGAATGGGGTAAGTTTTGTGTGACACGGTGCATCCTAGCATTTTATTAGCACTAGATTCGTGAGTGATACGGGTTTAGTAGATGTATCATTAGTATCACTACTGTGTGCTTATATTTACCATTGAGTAGTGAGGATCTCTTTGGTTCTAACTGCAGGGGAGCGAGTGCGGACACTAAGAGGGTATATTTTAGTAGATTTTCTCGTATTCGAGAGATATGATATGCAAGTATGATGTTATCCTGAGTATGTATTGGTTATCCATGGTTTGATCGATGGAGGATAGTTATATTAAGGCTATCGTGTTCATAGTACCAGGGAAGGATGTGTTGTTTTTGCAATATCTCGCTTAAAAGAAGGTCGAGGCCGCGTACATACTATGTTATAGTGGAGACTTAAGAGAGTATTTTTCTTATGGTATTCGATCCCGCTGCGTAGGGACTGTACTTATGTAATTCATGGTATATTAGGTTTATCACCGAGCAGAGAGATTTGGCTCGTTATTGATTAAGCGTTGGGGACTTAGTGATAGCATAATCGTCGTATTGTAAGACTAATTTAGAGATGCGGGGGTTGAGGATTAGACTCATACGTCTAGGCACAGGATTTTGAGTGGCCAATTATGTGCTTTGGGTCAAAGGAGCTCGATAATCGACAATGTCAGGTGATAGGGCATTGGGGAAATTCCTTAGTTGGATTTCAATTATGTGACGTACTATACATGCTTATTAAACGTCGAGAATTGAGAGATGTTATTGGATGCTAGAGTATCAGTTTTGAACGATGATCATTATCAGTATGGAGAAAATACTTTGAGCTAAGAGCTATTATATGATATAAGGCCAGTGGAGCCGAGTAGTATTGTGTAGGAAGCACTAGGGAAATTTTTACACCACTAGTGGATAGGTGGGACAATGTTGAGGATAACTAAGTCGCGATTAGTAGGGTAACTAAGTATAACCTTATGGTATATCCACGCTGAGCATGCAGGGTCGAGTTTAGGATAACTATATTAAGTCTATGTTTCTTGTGTAGATATGCATGAGATATAGGGTGTATGGGCACCCTGGTTAGTTTGAATTTCAGAATCGTCCGGGTTAAGGGGACGTGGTAGTAAATACGTTAAACAATATGCCAGTGGGGCAGTAGGAGCATAATTGGAAAGGGAAGATGGACTTCAGTTAAGGAATGAGATAGTTCAGATATGTGTATATATATATATATATATACATAATAAGGAGCGCTATCACACTCGATATGGGTTCAAAGACTGTGGAGACAGAGGTGAAGGATATCTCTCTTTAAAGGAGGGTTTAACAGTTTTGGTGAGTAGAGAGGAGTCTTACTCAGTCGAATGATGAGGGTGGCTTGCGCATAAATAGGATGTAGATTTCTACCAGGCACAAAGTACTTAGAAATGCGTAGTTTTGGAGGAGACACATGGGTCACGAGTTTTGGAAAAACCAAGAAGGGGAGTAAAAAGTACCGCGTGAAGTAAGATATTGAGCGTGTGGATCGGTGTGGAGTGAGACAAAGTAAAGTTGTCTCCAGGTGCACCGCTTGTAGATGAAAAAATTTTGGTCCCAGGTGATCCACCAGAATTATTTGTGATTCCAATGACGAAATGGATAGATAGACTAATGAAGTTCATTATTGGGTTACCAATATCTTAAAGTGGTCAAGATTTATGTTGGGTTTGTGGAATTGATTAGCTGAGATGGGATAATTGTTGTAATTTTGGGTGAGATATACTGTTAGGCAGTGTGCCCAATATTTTATGGAAGAGAGGGAATGAATTGGAACATGGTTCTGCCCAACATCGTTATGATAAGGATGAGATCCTTAAGTCCCACCTCTGATTGGGATTATCAGTAGACGATGGGGAAAAAGTTACTTGTCATTACCAGTAGACCGAGGAATAGACGAGATAGGTGACTAAGATGTGGATAAATGCGAAAGTTTCATACCCTGGATTTTAAGGTAATTGGGAGGAGTAATTATCGTTGGTAGAGTTATTTGTAATAACTCATATAAGTTTATCAGTGGCAAGGAACCTTTTGCGATTTGTGTGGGAGGCCTTGTCGTCTACCCTTTGGTTGGTTAGAAGGGGGAGATAACAAAATTCTTGGGTTAGATGGGAGTTAGAGTCCATCGGCAAGAATTTAGTTAATCAGAGATTATTCCGTGTAGTTCAGGAACATCGTAAAAGTTACGGCATCATGAATCAAAGAGTAAAGGCTGACGTGAGTGCTCAAAAATTGTTACGGGTATCTCACATGAAGGGAGTTATGTGATTTGGGCAATAAAGGAAGTTGACACTTAGAAAAGTGGGGCATTCCCCTGCATTGAGATGATAGAGCCAGTGGTGTATAGGCTCGTCTTATTAGAGAATTGTTACCAGTTCAGGATGGTTTACGTATCATACTCAAGTTGAGACCTTAATAATGATGGAATATATCGGTATGAAATGATTTGAACCAAAATGTTGTTAATATTGGACCATAGCAAGTAGGCCTTCAGTCAGGATGGTTCCACTAGCGGAGGTATAGCTGAGGCACCATAATGTTATCATGATTTTATTTTGGTTGCATTCATATGTCGAGCGGGTAAATATCCGAAGTTTTTGGGACTAAGCATATCCGAATCTCGGGGGAAGAAATTACTTTATAAGGGGTAAGTATGTAACACCCCGTAATTTTTAAGTATTTATAATTTGGCATTTAAATTACATATGTGTACATAATTTAAATAAATTGAGAAATATTGTGAATTTAGATAAATATTAATTAGCGATAAATGGATTAATATTTATGTGACTTGATATTTCTAGTGTGATAAAGTAAATAAATTAATGTCAAGTGATACTACATCGTAAGTGGGTAAACGTGACGAGATTTGAAAGTGTCTCAATCGGGACGTGTGTGGGTTATATTAGGTTGAGATAGGATAATTGTGATTAGTGACTCGTATAATGATTTTAGTGCACGGTTGATCCGGAATAGGTCAAAATAGTCATGATTAAGTACCCAGAGGTAATGATTACGGGAAATTTTTAGAATAAATGGGACCCACATAGGGGTATACGGGTCATTTTAAAATAAGATGTGAACCTAATTTTGGGATTAGGCTTATATAATGATAGGTGGATGATAAAAAAAGCATATTATCATATCAAAAGTCTAAGTTGTTATACCAAGAGTTTAGAGAAAAGTTAGAGAGAAAAGAGAAAGGAAATCAAAGAATTCTAGAGCAAAACCAAAAGGACTTAAGAAGAGATCAATTGGGAGAAGCTTTCGGGAGATTTTTGGGGTGGGATTAAGGCAAGTGATTAACTTGCTTAGTAATTTATGTTTGCAATTCAATTCATGTTAAAGTTGGTGATAAATATTTTGGTGGGATTCACATGTGAAAATATGGGATTTTGGGAACGATTCTTAAAAGTGAAAGTGATCATTATTCCATATGAATTCAGGTTTTAATCTAGATAGAAAGATTTAATCTTGAATGAGAATGATTGAAGATTATTGAAAGTTTGTGATTTAATTAAGAAGTAGTGCAATTCTTGATTAAAGTAGTGAATCCTATGATTTTGATGATGTTAATATGGATGTAAATATGAAATTGAGTAGAATCATATTTAGTAATGATAGGTAATGAATTACTTGGGTTGAATTGGTGTTAGGTATTGAATTGGTTGAAAATATCATGAAAATTTGCACTTGGTAACAAGATCAAGGCCCTACCCAGAATTAAATCGATTCGGCCCTCATAAGCGAATCGATTCGGGCCAGGAAGCGGAATCAATTTGGACCTACTGTGAAAACCAGTTTGGATTATTTAGTTTAATTCGAAATATGTGTGGGATTTTGGTGATATTAAAGAGTCCATAATGATGTGTTGGGACTTCTGGAAATTATAAATTATTATTATGACCTTGGGTTAGTTGGGTTTTTATTCGGGGTGAAACTTAAGGTATTTGGGATGAATAATACTCGAGAAATTTAAATGATGAATTCGGGATGAAAATCCGATTAAAGGGGATACGAACTGATTGAGAATGGTTACTTGTCCAGGAATGATATTTTACTGATCAATTAATTATTTAAGTTAGTCTATAAATAATTGAGAATCGAGGTTTTGACTCAAAATTTTTTTCTAGTGCTATGAGTGATATACACAGTTAGTCGAATTTACTGGAAATATATACGGGTATAGGGACGGTATATATGTATCATTACATATGTGTGTATTATATAAGTACGTGAACATAACACTCTAGTGTTATCAAGGAGGTTGTGCATCATGGGTGATATCTCTTGGTGAATTTGAGTTGGTGTAGTATATGCCCCAGGCTCATAGGGCCATGAATGCCCACCTTATGTGAGGTTGGAGCCGTAGTGAGGTGATTTATGTTATGGTCATGACTCCCTGGTTCAGCACTATGACCGCCTCTAGTACGTTTATAATTTTTGAGTTCGGTGGTGAGATTCTGACCCGATAGCCTAGGATAATGTGTGTATGCCCTGGAGCATGATAGCATTTTAGAGATTTGCTTCCGCGAGGTGATGCTTTGGAGATTGCAGTTATACGTATATAGCAAGTGATATATATATATATATATATATATATATATATATATATATACTTGATGTGATATGTAAATACGTATATATATGTGAAGAAAAGTATATACGGGTATATGCCACTAATGTGTGAACATTGAATTAATTACTACTGAAAGTTATTTGGAATGAATGGATAAATTATAACTGTTGAAAGTTATTTAAAATGAATTGATTAATTGTAATTGAGAATTATAATTGTTAAAGGGATGGGAAGGATAATTATATAAAATACGCATGACACGGGGTAGCTTATGGACTTAAGGGTATATTGAGACTAGTTAGGATGGGTCAAACTTTTGCTGCTTTTAAAGCACATTAAAAGCTGCAAAAGTTTGACCAGTTTTTTAAAATAGCAAAAAATGCTATTTTGAGTTGATTTTTTTATATGGATCTATTGAAATGTTTAAACATCATATAAATAAACTCAAATCAAAATCATTTATAAAATGGGCCCGCGCCAGTGGTATGCACCATTGGTATGTACAAGACCCTGACTCTCTCTCTCTCTCTCTCTCTCTCTATATATATATATATATATATATATATATATATATATATATATATATATATATATATATATATATATAATAGGTTTGAATAATCCTAGTCCCTTAAAAAACACATTAAGACTTGTCCCCCATTCTTCCTCCCTTTAATTTTCCATTTAGCCCATCAAATTTCCATTATGCCCCACCATTATGTGGGTAACAATTCATCAACCAAAGGATATTCTTCTTAACGTAATCTTATGATTTTAATCAAAATAAACTTATAAAATACATGTAAAAGTTAGACTAATATGAGTCATCTCATCTTTATCACTTGATTTCCCTTAATTTTACAATATAGGCCATATAACTAGCACATTAACCCTTACTAATGATAAAACAACAATTATTCATTTAACTTATTTTTCATTTTATTATTAAAAAATCTTATAATATATCCAATTTATATGGTGTACCATTTCCAATACCAAAAAGTAAAAATAAATTATAATGTCCACCTACTATAATATGTCACGTGTTAACTAGGTTAAAAATCGGTCAAAAATAAAAAATTAGATAAATTTCAGAGACATTCTAGTTAATTAAAATATGTTAATAAAATTATTTTATACTTCACTTAATTTATTATTATTATTATTATTACAATCTCCCCCCTGCAAAAGGAATTCCGTCCTCAAAATTCACCCAAACTTGTTCTTTCATTAATTCCACGTGAAAAATCAAAGATCACACAATGGATATATAACGAATCGATAACCCTAAGTCCCAAAAATGAGTAACCTGGTAGCTCTCATATCACTTGTAACACTTGTGAATTTTAAAAAATAAAAATGCGGTTTACTTACGAAAGTACAAAATGACATTTGTAAATAAATAACCAATTTATAATTATGATAAAATACAATAATTCTCTTCTCATTAATAATGAAATCTATTTTTACAAACTTGGAGAGAAATTTAAATATACATCTATCTCTTCTTACAATAAATATAACTTTTAATTTTTATAAAAAATTAAAATACAACTAGCTTCTACAATGTTCCATGCATCTCAAATAATACAAATAGCTTTAATAAATCCAACATGTATACAAACCTAAATTACAAATATAAAACTATGGGTGGAGCGAAAACTCAGTAACTCGTATAACTTCTCCAAGTGCACTAAACATAATCATGCGTGCACGTATATTAAATGTATGAAATATGACACTAATTCTAAAATCCCAAGGCACAATATCAATCCTACGAATATTTAATATCCTCCAATAAATTTTTAATTATTAAAAATAATCATTCTTCCCATTTAATCAACATATAAATTAATTTTCACAATTTGAGCATAAATTTCAAAATATAATCCCAAATATGCTCGCAAATCAATTCTATTTACTTTTGTCCCACTATATTATGTGAAAGAAAATCATACAATATGAATGTAATGAAACGAATAATATATACAAAGTATGCATATAATACGCAAAAGTAGCATGTATCACATATACAAACATAGGTGAATATAAATAGTACACAAATAAAAATGAGAGATGAAACTACCTTGAATCATAAAAGTTGAAAAAGTCCAATCAATGTGTCAAAAAGATTACAAATATTTACTTGTTAATAATTATCATCATCTTCTTCCTCTTATTCAGAAAATAAGTCATTTTATTTCTCATATACAAATATCTCCTATGTTCTTATTTTTTTCTCTCAAATCTTTAAAATTCTCTCACTAAAGGATGTCTAAATATCACAAACCATAACAAACTTTTATATATTAGTAAATAGGTTTAAAAATAATCCAAATCCCTTTAAAAACACGTTAAGACTTATCCCCTACTCTTCCTCCCTTCACTTTCCTATTTAACTCTTCAAATCCCCACATAAATGCCTCACTATGTGGGCTAACAACTCAATGACCGACTAATATTCTTTCCAACTTAATTTTTATGATTCTTAATGAAATAAAATTATAAAATACATGTAAAAGACAGAACAATATGATTTTCATCATCTTCATCACTTAAGTTCTCTTAATTTTACAATATAGGTCATTAAACTAACACACTAACCCTTACTAATGATAAAATAACAAATATCCCTTTAATTTTTTATTATTAAAAGTAACTTATAATATATCCAAATTATATGGTGTAGTATTTATAATACGAAAAGGTAAAAATAAATAATGATGTCCACTTGTTTTAACATGTCTCGTGTTCACTAGCTTAAAAACTAGTGAAATAAACGCTAGGTAAATTTCACTTAAATTTTAGTTAATTAAAATTTGATCATAAAAAATGGTCAACACTTTATATATATATATATATATATATATATATATATAGAGAGAGAGAGAGAGAGAGAGGATCAAGTGAGGTCCCTCAGTTTGAGGACCCTAAATGAGGTCCATTTTTTTAAAATAGTAAAAAAACTATTTTGGAGATGATTTTTTTTCTATGGTTTTTAAACATTTCAGTAGGACCATAAAAAAATTATCGGCTCAAAATGAATTTTTTTACTATTTTAAAAAAATCAGTCAAACTTTGTCAGTTTTTAACAACTTAAAAACTGACACAGTTTGACTGATTTTTTTAAAATAGCAAAAAAATTCATTTTGAGCTGATTATATTTTTATGGTCCTACTGAAATGTTTAAAAATCATATAAAAAAAATTAGCCCAAAAATATTTTTTTTACTATTTTAAAAAAATGGACTTCATTCAGGGTCCTCAAATTGGGACCTCACTTGATCATTTCCCTATATATATATATATTTCTCTTAAAATGACGAAATATTACAATTAGTGCTTAAATTATTGAAAGGGTTAAACCTGGCGATTGATAATTGAAGACGGACGTCGTGCGGTTCCTATGCAAATTTAGTGTGTCAGACATTTAAAAGATGACATATGAGTAAATCAATGAGATGATGCATGAGATTACCACCCACCTCGGATCGAGCATTCCTTGTCATGGCATTTGCTATCCATAGTAAAATGAAAAATCTTTTTAACTGTGGCCCAAAAGGAAAAATACTTAAATACCTTATTTCGAACTTGTGAGTGCTTGTGAAATTTTCCATGTTTGTCTTTTCTGAACTTAAAAACAATATATCTTGTATCATTACATATATGACACTAATCCTTCAGTTCGTTGTGATACAATATGCAATCAAACATATATTCGTGATTAAATTTGTACTTCAAACTCAAACCCTTAAAGATCTTCTTGATACTTGGATAACTATCCAGTGACATATTCTCTTTCGAGATAATGTCTTTAATCCAATCAAGAATTATGGTTAAGATTTTGACCGCCAAACCAAATTGAGTTTTCAAATTATGCAAACTAATCGTTTCAAATAATACCGACTGATCTTCTTCATAATTTTTATAAAAAGGTATAGTCGCATCAATTTTCAACCGTATGTATTCCTTATCTTTGGTTAATTCAGCATCAACATGTTCATTAACATCGTTATAATACACATCATATGTATCCATAGTTTGGTGGTTTTGATTTTGGAAGGATAAATTTCTGAAAAAAAGTTAATTTGTATATTTTGGCTTATTCTGTGCTTGGACAAAACTATTTGAGTTATAGGTCAGGACTTGTGTGTTGATCTTTCAATCCAATGACTTGGTTTCTTGAAGACGTAGCAGCCAGTTGGAAGATCTAGATCACCACGTCGTGTTTTGTGCTTGTATTCAAATTCATGTTCTAATGATGTCTTGGGTACGAATGCGTAAATATTTTGATCCTTGGAGATTTTATTAAAAAAATTATAAATATTTTTAAAATGATTTTATCCTTTTTAATATTTTATAGAAGAAAAATATTTTCATTAGAAGAACATTGGGTAGGTTGTTCAAATGAGTCTATATACCTCGCTTAATTATGTTCCAACGAAATTTCGAATGAGATATGTTTTCCTTCACTGGAATCTCATTTGAAATGTTGTTAGAAAGGTGTTTGAACGAGATGCATGGCATTATTCCATGATATGTACCTCATTCAAACGAGCCGACGTGCTTTTTAAAATTTTAAGAATTTCTTCATAGTGTTTCATCCTTATCTCATTTTTGGAAAACCTCAACAATTTTCTTAGAGAACAAAACTAATGTTTTGAGTTCCCAAACTCTACAAAAAGCACTTTAAATCCCTAGTTTACACCCAAGTTTTTTAGGATCTAAGTGTTTATCATATTATGCTTTGAAGATCCTATTATGGGCATTATTGGTTTATTTTCTCATCATCTTGATAGAGAAATTTTTTGCGCAGTAGATTTCATACCTGATTTGTTTACATGTGGTGGAATCGGTATCATGAGTTGGTTGATGTGATGTTTGGTGGATACTGAGGCGTTTTTAGACTCTCACTTTATGACAGTTGTATGGATGGACTCCCATATTTTTCTCTGGAAGAGAGGTTAAACATTGAAGAGCGTCAAGGCTTACGAGGACATTGAGTCCATGTTATAAGTCCTGTCAACAATCATTTGTAATTTCATAGTGTATTTTGCGTGGCTGGATCTTCAGAGGTTTTTCCTATTGGGGCTTTCCTCGCACATCGGACGTTATGTTTGATTTATTTATTTTATCATGAACTCACTTAGATGCATGTTTAGGTTAAGATAAAATTTGTTAATATGTTAAATCATAACTTATTTAAAATTGGTGCAACGTTTTACTTTGGGTTAAATTATTTAAGTTTAATAGTTAATTTGGAATTATTAAAAAACTTCTTTTGTTTATACCATTCCATATATACCTGCTACTTCAAATTAATATCATAAGGGGTACTCTAAGTTGTCATGTTGATCTGTGTTTTATGTTGGTTTAGAATTAGTTATTATCTCTCCATCCATCTCTCTCTCTCTCACTTAGTTTGTTTGTTTATATCGATGGGTCATCTTAGTGATAGGTTGTCAGATGTGTTAGCGATGAAGATGGGTTGGATTTTTGAGAGGATTTTAATGAGCTTCATTGTCATGTTGAAAAATTAACTCTTTTGAATTTGATGTTTGCAAAAGGAATGAAATTTCTTGAAAAATAACATATGTGCTTTAAAACTGAAATTAAATTTTTACGAAGTGTTCAAACTTAAAGAGATATCATTTGTGATAATCTCATGGACATGAGTTGAAATTCCAAAAATTTAGAAGTGTCCAAGAAAGAAAGTGAGGATAGAGCCCGATTTTAAGAGAATAAATTAGAGGAATCTAATAGTTTTGAGACTGAGGTTACGTGACATTAAGGATAATAATAAATCGATAAAAGACTTAAGGGCACGTGAGAAGACTCTTAGGGATAAGTTTGTTTACATTAAGAGGGAGAGAGATAACCTTCTAGGGCTTATTAAAATTTTGAAGAAAGAGTCCCTAACATTTTGAGTCAGGATTTTGAGGTTAAAAGATGATATAAGAGACTCAAATAGTGATGGTACTAGCTTCGATATTCCAAATGTTCCTGCTGCTAAAGTTAAGACCATCGTTTGTTATATAGGGTTAACCACAGTCCAGGGTGTTCGAAAACGTCAAACTAAAGGCCCTGTTCCTCATCAAGTATACAAGTGCACACTACAGTAGGAAAGATCACCTTCGGTATTTTTTATGATCTTAGAAAATATCCTAGTATGTTGAAGTATAGTGTCACCAAGGTTTCTAAAACCTAATGCATTAGGTAATCATCTATTTGGGTTAGAAAATCTATTTCGAAGCCACTAAATGTTAGACTGGTTGATTCTCGCATGCTTGAACACGATTTTTCACATGTTATATCTTATCGATGATCACTCGCTTGTTTTTTATACACTAACTTTTGTACTTTATATCATATATGATTTTTAGTTGTATGATGTTTATCTTTTTGTATATGATTTTTACATTTTTGGATCTTATTTAAAAATACAAAAAAAATATATTCTGAGTTTGTTTTCTTTGGGTGTCATAAAACGCTTACAAACTCCAAATATTTTTGTTTATATATAGTTTAGTTTTATATATTTTGTGTGGCATATCGGTGTGTTTAAATCCACTTCATTCCATGTGTTCATGTGGCTAGGACATTTGCCTATGATTATTAATGCTTCGATAGTTCTTAATCATGCACGAGCTATTTTAGATTTCAACTTCGTATGTTATATGAGTTGTGAGATGTTATCCTAACAATCTTCTCATTATACATATATATATATATATATATATATATATATATATATATATATATATATATATATATATATATATATATATATATATATATTTGATTGGGAAAATTGTGCATATACGAACCATTGCCTGTGAGTTTATGCTTTTATTGAAAACATGAGTGCACACGGGAACTAGATATAAAGGTAGAAATCTTCCTTGCGTGAAAGGCCATCATTGGCAAGAGGTAAAAAGAAAATAATATATCGCCAAAACAAAATTTTATTTCATTGATTCTTTAATTAAATTGGTATCTTCGAAACGAGAGTGAAAAAATGTTATATTTATAATTTTGAGGGTGTTATAAGTTAAAGATCAACGATTTTGCACAATGAGTTCTAGTTATTTCATATTTGACATTATTGATTTGAGAATCATCGATATTTTCTAAGCTAGTATGCATTGTGTTTACATGTCCATTATGAGTTCACTTTATCTATCACTATGAGGCTAAATATTTATTTGAAAAAGTTAATGCAGTCAAATATAACTCCTTGGACATTTTTGAATGATTCGGTCATATTTCTTTTATTTTTAATTCACGACCTTTCACTTCATCACACATATTTAAAAACATTGATATTATGCTAGTGTGTAAAGCCTACGTGTTTTGTGTCGTGTTTTTGGTGTTTATACCAATATATATGTACTTGTGTATCATTGATATATCTTTCATATTTTCATATATGGTATCATTTGTTTTGAGTCTTTTCATTTACATTTAATCCATGTTTGTCATGTGATTTATATTTTAATCAAATTGGCATGCTATATGAACATATTGGTATCTCGTGTTGCGAGATTACATTGTTATCTCATGCTTCATTTTGTATTCATGTTTATATCATTTATTTCATAGAAATTGGTATTTATTGATTATTGTTTAGATTATTTGTGTTTGTATTACCATGTTGTGTTTGTTGTACTTTACACCATTACGTGGAATTATGCTTTACTTTATATTTTCGATTGGTATCACATGTTCTCACATTTTGGGTAATAAATGGTTTATTATGCACTATTTCTTTGTCTATTCCTGAACAAAAGGGGGAGAAATGGTATCTTTCACTTTATTTTTAAGACGATGTCTTTATCTTAGGGGGGAATGTCTTACCTAGGTAGGGATCATTAGGCATATAGGAAGTTTATTCTTATGCAGATTTTATATATTGTTATGTTCTCTTTGCATTTTGATGGTGTGTTTAAGTGAGCAGGTTTTTAACATTTAGAAAGGTTTACAAGTGAGCAAAGATACTCAAGGTTTATGAGTCAATCAAGTTGTACTTTTTTCTTTTGGGGTTGGAGATTGAGTCTTGGATGAGCTTGATGATCCATAGTAATTTTTATTTTTGGTTTTGTCCCAAAATAGCCAAAGGGGGAGATTTGTAAGAATAAATTTTCGAATAGAATCAATTTGTATGTTTTGGCTTATTCCATGTTTGGAAAATACAATTTTTAATTCATTCGTTAGGACTTGAGTGTGTTGACCTTTCAAGCCTGTGACATGGTTTCTTGAAGACATAGCGTCCACGTTAGAAAATCTACATCATCGTGTCATGTTTTGTGCTCTTTTTTATCTTCATGTTCCGAGGATCTCTCAGTTACGAATGCGTAAATATTTTGATCCTGGGAAAATATATATTTGGGTATTAGGATTTTATAATATTATTTTATCCTTTTAACATTTTTTATAAGAAAATTATTTTTTCATGACGTCATTAAAACTATACCGAGTATGTCATTCGAATGATTATATGTACCTCATTAGATCATGTACCAATGAAACTTCAAATGAGACATTTTTCCCTACACATATGTCGTTGAAAGTGTCATTAGAATGGTAGTCGAATGAGATACATGGATTTGTTTGAACGATATGTTCCTCGTTCGAACGAGCTGACATGTTTTTCAAGATTACGATATTTTCTTCAAAGTGTTTCGTCCTTATCTTTTTTTCAAAACCTCTTATAAATAGGAGTATGATGCAGTAGCTTTCTTAGAAAATAAAACTTATGTTTTGAGTTTCCAAGACTTATTAAAAAAGCGTCCTCCATATCCTTATTAGTTTACACCCAAGTTGTTTAGGACCAAAGTGTTCACCATATTATGCTTTGAAGATCCTTTTTGGGAACCACTGGTTTATTCTCTTATCATCTTGATAAGGAAAATTTTTGTGAGGTAGATTCCATACCTAATTTGTGCCAAACGGTTGCTGAAATGTTCGGTGGATACCGAGACATGTGTGGACTCACATGTTTTGGCAATTGCGCAGATGGACCCTGCATTATCTTGTGGAGGAGCAGTTGAAGACTGAAAAGTGGCAAGGCTTGCGAGAAAATCGAGTCTTTGTTGCAAGTCTTATGTCCTATCCTTTGCAATTTAATATTTAGTATATTTTGCATGGCAGGTCTGTTCGAGGCTTTTTCCCATTGCAATTTTTCTCGTACATCGATCATTATGATTGATTTACTTATTTTATACTACAAAATGTTTAGGTTAAGATAAAAAAAATAATCTGTTTAATCACAACTTGTTTAAAATTTGTGCAAGGTTTTACTTTGGGTTAAATTTTTTAAGTTTAATATTTAATATAAAAACTAAAAATTAGCTTTTGTTTAGACCATTCCATATATACCTACTACTTCAGATGTTGGTTAAATTCGTAAGCATCATCAATTAGTTCGTCTAAAGGATGATGTGCTATAAAATCATTCACCTCTTCCACTCGGTGGGGCTCTGCTGTGCGATCGGGTACCGATAATTCTTCGAGAAAATATGGTACATTTTTTCCCCATGAAATTTCCATATCTTATAGTTTTGTGACGTAACTCACTTTAGTAAATGAAACTCAACGTCTTTCAAAGACTCAAATTTTCTATTCATACAATGGGTTCACAAACACAGAATCTTGTCACTTTTAATATTTATGTCTACATATTTTAAAAATTCATGAACACCCTTTACATGATTATCAAAGACTCTATTACTATCTCCCATACACTCTTTGTATTGTGAGAAATCCATTAAATAGTCTTCAAAATTAAAGTTACCTATATAAATAGGTTGAAACAAAGGTCATGTTGCATACAAGAACTCTCAGTTTACAATTCAAGAAAATTCATTCAAATTGATTCGACCCAGGAAGTTCATTCAAAGTCATTCAACCCGAGCGTTTAATAAATACGAAATAAAACCAAACAAATTAAGATCTCATTAAATCTCAAAAAACTAAAATTAAAATAATTTATGATGTCACATATGGCCCATATAATTAAAATATTACAAACTTAATCTCAAATAAAACATTGTTCATCGCCTAATCTTAACCAACAAATAAATTGGGCAAGCAAAATAATAATCTTTATACGATTTCAACATTGGACCTTCACTGGAGTCAAAATGCACAGGCTCCTCTTTGCAACCCTGATATATTTTATCAACCAAATCTAAGCCCCACCCACCTCCAAAGGGCGATTATGCATAGCCGATCCCACATTCAAGGAAACGAGCATGTACATGCCAACAACACTTTTATTGGTCAGGTTACTTATATAATAATCTTTTCCATAGTTAACGTGCATAGACAACGATGATCCATGAATGTTGTAGTAGGAGACACTTGGGAGGGGAATGTTACGGGAGAAGGAACTTGGCAGGGGAAACTTTGACACATAGGAAAGGGGAATGTATGAGGAGGCATTTAAGAGGGGAAACCATATTGTGGACTGATCAATTGGGCCAAACCCTAGATTTTATTTATTAGTAGTCCCAAGATATCATTAGTAGAGCTTATATCCTTCTTAAGATCTAACACTTCCCATTTCATATTGGCTTATTCTTCTGCCTGGGTCGACCTGTGACACTTTACCGAAGAGAGCTCGTCCAATACGGGAGAGGTATGTTAAAATTTAGTACTTCACATATCTGAGCCCACATCTCTTGTCCTCCCCTTTTTGTCCTCGCTAAGTACATTGGATAAGGAATTTGATTGTATAGTGTAGGGACCTCATTCGGACTAACTGTTTGCCATGATTTCTATCGTTTCTAATATTATATTAAGGACTATGATTTCAATATTATTTTATTATACCGCACATATATGTGACATCTCGCTTAAATTAATAACGGGTAGCCAGCCCTATACTAAGATAAAACAGGAATCTCAAGTGGATCATCCGCAGCATCACTATCGCACAGACTATAAATCTAACTAACCACCCAATAATAAAATAAGCGGATGATAAAATTTCAAAACATACATGAAACTACATACCAACCTGCAAGAAGACTACAAAACATGATAAATGTAAAACATGAGTACAATAAGAATAAACCCGAATATGATGTCAGGTCACAAGCAATACAACATCCAGCTGATAAAAACATAAAAGAGCTACACATAAAACTCTTGGGTGTACCCCCGATACACAAAAATGGATCCTTAACTAGATTTACAAAAATAGGAAGTGGCTATAACAAAAACCTGTAACACTCCGCTCCTGCTACAACTCCCAGGACTCTGGATAGATTAGGCATCAATGGCGTCCTTGAGGAGGAACACCTAAAATATATATAAATATATAGCAAGAGAAAAGATATAAACGAATCAGAGCCTGAGGTTTGAAAATAAATTTAGAAAGTGAATTAAAATGCATAATAATTATGAATGCACAAATTTCATAACTAAAGTGGTGTCGCACTCTCTTGGGACTCAACCTCACCTCTCATCTATAACGCGCACCTAGCTTATGCATATGAACCTCAACTAAGCTACCCAACCCAATAAGGATAAATCCTCTTAAATATACACCTAAGCCTCATTCACGTAACTCACTATCTCTAACATAACCATCCATCTACTTCTTCTATCATCTCCTAAGTTTACACCCAATCTTATACGATAATATCACTCAATTATATTTATCGGCTCTAATCTTTAACCTTCACAAGTTATTAGCATAAAATATCCCACGTCATCTTTAATACTAGTAATATACCCCCACTATTTCACCTATACCAAAGAACTAAGGACCAAACATCTCCCCACGTCCAATGTTACGCAAAGTTTCATGCGTGGGACGTCTCGCAAAGTGAAATCCAAACAAGGAACCCCCCCGATACACTACCACCTAACATTTTTGGTCGTGGGAATCCATTAGGCCCTCAGTCCAAAGTACACCCCCAAATTTCTTCCTGTCTATTTAAGAGTATACTCATCCACTCTCATGCTACAAAAGACAAAACATAATACACATCTTTATAACTTTCCCTAGTTATAATATTAAGACATCACACACTATCTACAAAGCTTGTATAATATTGCACAAACGTATTATACATAATTTATCATTCTCTAACAAGTACACATACATAACACACATAATATATGTATACTAATAGTCTCTATAATTCTATCAACTTCTAAGGAATCGCTCACATGCCCTTGGGTTACCAATAGTCAGAATAGCTCACACCGAACTTGGTAAAAACCTAAATCACAACATATGGGAAGCGTCCATAGTTCCTAACCTGGGAGAAAGATGAATCATACCCAAGACATCTTACCCCTACCTCACGCACGGTAAAATACTATACGCTATGACCTGGGAACTATACTCTCCCTGGCTTGGGATTCACCCACATCGCACAACTTCCCTTGATAGCACTAGAGGGGTATGAAGCACATAATATATATATATATGGTGTGAACGTATATACCATGTGTGATGCTTTGTGTATACGATGTGATCGTATGTATATACGTTCACACCATATATATATATGTGATCGTATGTATATACGTTCACACACACACACACACACATACCATCTCACGCTCGTATGTAAAAAATAAAGAATCCATCTATATGTATATAACTCTCATTATACTAACCCATGCATTCTCATATGCCTTCTCAATTCCTTTTATTATTCAATCTTTCACTTGAAACTTACTAATACATCATGCATAAGATATGAATAATCGTCCAATTTAACAACCCTAAGGACACACGATATTTCTCTCTCATTCAGTTTGTATTCGACGTTAAGTAAATTCCTACTACTCAGAGAATTTATGAAAGGATTAAATATGCTTAACTCCCAAACATACCTCCATAATAGCCCGAAAACATCCTCAAAAGAATCCTCATTCCTTGGAGGATTATTAAAAGAAAACAACATAATTTACTCTTATATACCTCTATTATAACCCCCAATGTGGCCTCTCTTTTGCATCCTAATATGAACCCTCATAATAACTCACAAGCATGTTTAGTGCACTCTAATGGTGGGTAAGCAATAAAACCAATTAAAAAGGGCTAAAACCAGAATTGGCAAAATACTGTGACCGGACCGAATCGGGGGTCCACAAAAATGAATCGATCTGGTTCCTACAAAATTTACAGAAATCTGTAATGACAGGACCGATCTGATTTCCTTAAAAATGAACCGATCCGGATTTCCTACTTGGTCCGGTCCGGTTCTGCAGAATTTCTGCTCTAAGCTTACGAAGTTAACACCCCAAATTTATCTCCAAAGCATCCAAAAATATACTCTACAACTCTTAAACCTAAATCTTACTACATTACAACAATAATTTATCAACTCAAAAATGATCTCAGCCCTTTTTATACCATTAAACCCCTTTATACACATCAAATGCAAGATTTAACACCAAAAGTAGGGTTTTCTCATAAATATTCAACCATCAACTAAATTGTCCACAAATTATGAAATAAATCACACACATAAGTATTTCGCAAGTTTAATCACTTGTCTCAAAGTTGTAGAGGTCGAATCTTCCATAAAATCACTGATTTGAGCCAAAAATCTCCAAAGCTCCAAGTTTTTCTCCTCTTTTCTTCTCTTCTTTTGCTTTCTCTCTCTCTCTTTCTAGGGTTTTCTCACAAAAAATGAGATTAGCCTAAGTCTTCCAAGACTAAATAACCCTTATCTTTAATAATCCCCAACTTTAAATGATAATACACACTTTAAATGACTCGTTTACTCATATTCGATTCATACTAGGTCCAAAATATTCTGGAACCCATATATAACTTTCGGACAGTCATTTTGACTATCTCGACCCATCCCGGATCAACCGTGCACTCTAATTCATCATTCAAGACTCCCGAAAATAAAAATCTAAATTCTCCCATTATAATAATTATATTCTCCCAAAATAATTAAACTCTCATATCTTCAAAGTACGAGGTATGGCAATATATATATATATATATATATATATATATATATATATATATATATATATATATATATATATGTGTGTGTGTGTGTGTGTGTGTGTGTGTGTGTGTGTGTGTGTTGATACCAAATTTAGTCTGCTGACATGGCCCAATTGAATGAAGACACGTGGCAATCTACATGGCAACAACAAACACTTCCGAGGAACTCATACGCTCCGAGGAATAAGATAACAACGAGGAAGACTATTTCCCCGAGGAACACTGCTTCCCCGAGGAACTCATACGCTCCGAGTAACAAGACCTCACCGAGGAACTCTTAAGTACCAAGAAGCTTAGGCGGTCCGAGCAACTCAGGCGGTCCGAGCTGCACCTCGAACAAAGCATTAATAGCGGGATAACCAACAGTTCAACTGATTCCTTAAATGCTTATCATTCATACGCACACGCTTAAGGGGCATTAAATGTATTACCCTTTCACATGTATCCCATTTAATGTATTACCCTTTCACATTACAGCCTCGGGGCTATAAATACATTGTACAATCCTCATTATAAAGGGGACCGGAGAGAGACCGGAATTTCTTGAGATAATTTGTAATCGAGAATTCCCATACAAACAGCAATACCAAAACAGTGGACGTAGGCCATTCTTATAAGGCTGAACCACTTTAAAAATTCTTTGTCTCATTTATTTATTTGTGATTGAATAATTAGAGTGATCTAATTTTTTACATCAACAATATATGTGTGTGTGTGTGTGATAATTAAATTCGAACTCACCAGAGTCAAAGTTAATCTGTCTATGAATTTATTGGTGGCTTTATCTCGTCACGCATTCAAGAACAAGTTTAACCAATTAGGGGCTTTATCTTCCTTTACTCTAAGATGTTGTTCCACTGGTCGATAAGTTTTTTTAACATTTTGGAAAACTTTGTCTTTCAATCCTAAAATATCATAACTTGATGGCCCCTTGGGGAAAAAATTTGAAGGTTCTTGAGATAGGTTTTCACATGTTTACTAACTCAGGAAAGAACACTTTCCTTCACACCAAGTGGGAATGTAAAACTTTTACAAAGTTGTTCCCACGCGTCATCCTTTATGGTGGAATCAAAGTTATCCTAGTTACCTGTGAGCCCGACACCCACAGTCTTCTTTTCAAGAAACAAATAATGGACTTTAAAAATATCGATGTCATTTTTTTACCAGAAGGATTCCCGATAATGGAGAACCCAATGAGATTATAATCATGTGATTGGTATTCCTCATTAGTGAAAGGTGGGGTTGTTGGATTAAAAGGGTTTTGTGGAATTTGATGACTCGGAGACACTGTAAGTGGAGTGGTATAATGAACCTGGGGAGAAATAGAGTCTTATGAACCTGCAGGTCATGACAATTTAGGTTGGGGTATAGTAGAGGATTGAGTTAGATGTGTTCCATTAGTTGGTTGATTATCTTTGTTCCTGTTCGACTTATCCAACAAATAAATAAAAAAATCGCAAAAAATGTATTACAATCATGTTTAAGACTATATATATATATATATATATATATATATATTCAACAACTTTTAAGACAAGCTCGATGTGTCTGATTTCCATTCAATTGCTATTATTTTTAATGCACGTGGCTAACTGGGAAAATTGTATCTATGATTGATATCTAAATGCCCATGACTAGAGCTCGAAATCTTTTCTTTTTAACTTATTATGCAACCTCATATTTAATGTGCATATGTTGTGAGACAACATAATATGGCTGAATGCTCTCTTTATGGAATTATGTCCACAGTGGATGAATATTTTTTCTTCCTTCTCTAATCGTGTCACTAATGTAAGAGCCTTATCAGGATTATGAAGGAAAAATATATTCTATATTGCCTCATCTCAGCATTCTGACAAGGAAAACTTAATATAGTCAAACTTATATGCTTGCAAGAGATCAACTACACGATCTGTAAGGTAATTAAATTGTTCAATTTTTCTATTCTCATACTTGTTAATATGAGTTCCCTTTATATGATACACATTAATAAAAGATTTTTAGTGCTATCCAATTGAAACCCTGATGTCCCACATTTTTTCCTAAGAAAATATATAAAAGGAAGGTGTGAATATAAGTCCTGGAGGTAATGGCTAAAACTAATTCTAAATTAATTATTGTTTTCAAATCAATCACTCATACACAACAAGTCCAATTTAAGTTTATTTAATTCAATTAATCCTAAAATTACCATTTGTCCACCATATGTTCAAGCCCTTCCATTAATTTGTGTTCACCTAAACAACAACCACTTAAAGGAAGGGGTGAACATGATCACAACAATTAACCAAACAGATATGTGCATTAATATTCATTCACAAAATATTAACAAGTCCAATTTAAGTTCATTTTAATTAAATTAGTCCTAAAATTACTATGTGTCCACCAGATGTGCAAGTCCTTCCACCAATTTATGGTCACCCAAACATAAATCACTTAAGGAAGGGGTGAACACGATCACAATCGTTAAACAAACACATATATGCTTTAATAGTCATCAGCATAATATCAATAAGTCCAATTTTAAGTTCATTTTAGTTAAATTAATCCTAAAATTACTATGTGTCCACCAAATGTTCAAGAC
The DNA here is from genome assembly GCA_949130495.1 of Sambucus nigra. Taxonomy (NCBI): domain Eukaryota; kingdom Viridiplantae; phylum Streptophyta; class Magnoliopsida; order Dipsacales; family Adoxaceae; genus Sambucus; species Sambucus nigra. Next base: position 251,799,121 of record OX422218.1, on the reverse strand, counting down.
CTTCAACCAATTTGCATTCACCCAAATAACAACCACTTAAAGAAGGAGAGGACACAGACACAAGGGTTAACAAAGAAATTATAACTATATATAAGACTGTGTTACATAAAAGAAATTATAAGTAAAATTAATTGAGCAAAAAAAGCACCTAGAATTAATTGATCTTCAATAATTATTCTCCAATTGTAAGCCCGCATGGAACCAGAAGAAAAGATTTTACCATGTTATTAAATCTAAAATGTTAACATATTATTCTATTCTAAACATGTACTTTTTATATCTCATGTTACTCAAAATTCCATTTACGTAGAAAGTGTATTCGTTATATATACATGTATATATTATACGTGTGTGCATATGTGTATATAAGGTACGCGTGTGAGTTTATGTGTATGAGTGTTTGTATATATGTATACATGTGTGAAATTATTTGTATATATATGTGCGATTGGGTAGAAGTATATATATATATATATATGGGGGGTGTATGTGTATGCGTGTGAGTATATGAGGAACTTCATGCATATATAGGAATTCATGTATTTATATAATTATTTTATCATGAATCATTTCATTTTTAATTTTATAATTGTTTTATGCGAGTGTAAGTGTGTATATATATATGTGCGTGATTGAGTTAAAGTACATACACATACGTGTATATGTCATACATGTGCTCGTATGTGTATATATATGCGTGCGTTTGAGTGTATATGTACATATGTGTATGAGTGTGTGTATATATATGTGAAATTACGTGTATGTATATGTGTGATTGTGTAAAAGTGTATATATATATATATATATATATATATATATATATATATATATATATATATATATATATATATGGGGGGGGGGTGTTAGTACATGGGGGACTTTATGTACATTTAGGAATTCATGTATTTATATATTCATTTTATCTTTAGTATTTATTTGTGCAAGTGTAAATATGTGTGTGTATATATGTGCGATTGTGTTAGTACATATATATTTGTATGTGTTTTATGTTTGCTCGTATGTTTATATATATTTGCGCATTTGAGTATAATGTGTGTGTATATGTATATACGTGTGAAATTATGTGTATATTTGTGTTCGATTGTGTAAAAGTATATACATGTGTGTTGGAGTGTATGTGTTCGCATGTGAGTGTGAGTGTATGAGGGATTTCATGGATATATAAGAATTCTTGTGTTTATATATTAATTTATCACGAATCATTTCCTTTTTAGTTTCAGTATTAATTTTTGCAAGTGTAAGTGTGTGTGTGTGTATATATGTGCGAATCTCTCAAAGTACATATATATACATGTATATGTTTTGCGTGTTGACTTATATGTCTATATATATGTGTACGTGTTGTGACACCCCGCCTATTAAAATACTGAGTGGCCAGCCCGTGATCAAAATAACACGTTGGTCTCATATGGATCATTCTTAGCATCACTGTCGAAAACTTTTTAAGGTTACTAACCACCTAGTAATTTAATTAAACCGGTGTCAAATTTTATTTTACATTAATTAACAACATGTAGAAATCAATGCCCATTTAAACCATCCACACAACTGATAATGGAATCCAACACAAATGAATAATCATAAATAAAGATAGTCGAATTAACTATCGGTTCAACAATAAAATACAATAGTCCCTCAAGCAATAACCTGGATACATAAAGTCCAATAAATAAACTAAATACAAAATTTGAGAGCGGCATGCCCAAATGAGTACTAAAGAAAAGTTCCTACACTAGGAGTAAATGAACGAAGCGTCTATAACAAGGTCCTGCAACTTCCACATGAGCTCCAGATGCGCATCCCTGGATAGAATCCTCAAACTGGGCGTCCCTGTGGCTGAACACCTAAAATATTTTGGAAAATACTTTGACATGGGTCAGAGCCCAAGTAAAATGTTTTGAAAATATTTAGCAAGCAGTTAAATTGCAATAATTAAATATGCATGCACACTTTTCATATTTAAGCTAGTGTCGCACTCTCTTGAGACATAGCTCACCCCTCATCTAATGTGAACACTTAACGCTCGCCTTCTACCTTTCCTAGTTAAGCTACCCCACCTAACTAGCCATATCGAATCTCCTTCTACAAAATAATTCGTTATGCCTACCCGTATTGCCGATACAATATGTTATCGAATGTTCATGTCTTTTAGCCCATTATAAATTTTCAGTATATGTTTATTTCTCCCCATAATATAGTTATTTTTAATGTCACTATCTTTCTCTTCTTCTAAACTCACCCAGTAGAATAAAATCACAAGTATACATATATATATACTAATACGGTACCCCTAAGCTGAGTTGTGGTACATGTATACTATGCTATCATGTCCTGGTACATCATCTACCAAACACACATAGTAGAATAAATCACAAGTATATATATTTATCACACTAATTATATATACACAATATAGCACCCCTAGGCTGGGACCTGCGGTGCATGCATACTCTGCTATCAAGTCCCGGACATCACGCACTGTATAAAGGACTACGGATTCTAAATCTCTCTGGAACCGTATCAATACAAATCACACATATTGGAGACGAAAATAGTTCACATATCCATGGGTCACTCACACACCTACGTTCCCATGGTCAGCTGACTTATCAACTCACAAATAAGTCATTCACAGTCCTATATCCTTAAGGTACCAATCTAAATCCCCCGAAGGCACACAAAGATAAGATGGCCCTTTTTCGAAAATTAACCTCCCGTGATAGTAAGTATGGTAGGTATGTCATACACATAACAAATCATACAAATCAGTAAAGGTATACACACAACCTATATCATATATTCCATGCATAGAATATATATCTCCTAAATATCTTATGTATTATTTAATTTCAATTATACGTCTCATCGTATATTCTCCAGTATCCCTCACTACTCGAAGTGTGTCGATTTTCCTTTAAAATATTACAGTAGGTAATTCACTCATATCCTATTAATCTAAGTCATAGGTTCTCTCATCCCCCGAATTCATTACATTTCAAATTACACCGATTAATCTAATCAATTTCACATTAATTAATTTATTAAAGTAGTGTCACCCAACTACAATCCTTTGACTCACTCATATGGTCTGTATCTTCACTCTTTAGAATTTGTTACACAAAAATCCACTATTAAGGTTATCACTTCTCGTTAAATCCACTATTCGAATATTTCTCATATATCTCTATAATAAATTAAACCGGTTAATCTGTGCCTAACTCCTGTAGCACTAGCCTGAGAAATATCAAAGCGAAAACCGCGACCCTTAATTTAATTACTATCACCTCAATTATTATTTTTTTTCAAGTGATATCACTCAACCAAAATGCTCGGACTCCCTTCATTGGCTCGTATTTTAACCTTTTAGAATTCATTTCACCAAATTCGGTTAATAATTATAACACCCTTACTAAATTTAATAGTCCTTAATACTCATCCCATAAGACTCTAAGTATTAGGTTCCATTTAATTTCTACCAATTAAATTTCACCTTAAGATACCAACTCGTATGCTAAACTCATCTAAAATTCTCTTTCGAATACGTTCGTATATGTTTTACATATATTATCGAGTGTCGTTCATTATAAATACTCCTAAATCCATACCCCGGATTCATTCCTATCTAATCCAAGGATAAAATAATGTTCCTTTATATTTTTCCAAAGTCCATCACTCATCTACGGGCATCCCTAAAAATCCAGATTTTATTTCTCACAAAGGATTTCGATTTGAGACACTCTTTCGTATAAAAATCATTACTAATTCAAAAAAAATCAAAAAAATACAAGGTTAGCGTCCACGCGACCATGACGAACAGATCTAAAAGTTTCATGTTTTGACAAATAGGTGAATCAGATCGATTCTACCTCAAAATTGTACCGTTCCGATGACCTACGAATCATCTTCTTCTCTAACTCGTTTTTTTCCATTTATAACCCTCAAACCTCCATGGATTTAACCCAAACATCAACCCAATTTATACCCCATTTTTATTACATCTATAAACAGGTTCTAACACTAATATATATCATCAATCATCATTTATTCTCATTAAAACTTCTAGGGTTCCTGAATTGGGTTTTTCTCAAAATTTCTTAAATCACAAATTCAATTCGATTCAATAATTCAAATTCAACAATAATTACTAATGGGTTTTCAATTATAAATCATATTCTAACATCATATGATTGTATTCTCCCATTAATTAAACATCAATCTCACCTTAAATGCTTAAATCCGCAAAACCCAGATTTAACATGTGATACCTTCCAAAAACGAATTATGTTATAATAACTCATCCCAAAATGAATATGGTTTATACCCACCATGATATGAATCGCAATACCGCAATTTAAATGAAAGCAATTTTAACTACTTGCTTGAAAATTTCGTAGAGTCTGATCCTTTGATTTAGATGGAGATTTTGACTAAGAACACATTAATCTCCTCTTAGCTTAACTCCCAAAAGCTCTCCCACTTGATCCCTCTTTTCTCCTCTGCAACTAAGGTTTTTCTAAAATGAATTATGGCTGCCATACCCTCTCACATTTTTATTTTATTATGTCAATCCCGTTTTTAGGCTTGTGGGCTTTATTAAAATGGCATAATCACTCCCGTGTGGGTCCGATTATGCTTAAAAACGCTCCGAGACCTAATTACTACCCCGGGTACTCTATTTTGACTATCTCGGCCCTTTCGAATTTAACCGTACACTCAGAATCATCATCCGAGTTACTTAACTAAAATCTCAAATTACGACACATGTATTCTTAAAAGAAATAACCCGAATTAATTTAAATCTCAATTCTCGAAATAAATTGAATCTTCCAATTTAAATAGTTTTTTCAAATCATCAATTTAATTTAAATTCTAATTCTCCAAATTAGATAAATTATTTATCATAAAAATACGGGGTGTTACACATGTGAGTATATATGTGTATGAATTTGTGTAAATATGTATATATCTGTGAAATTGTGTGTATATATATGAGTGTCATTGCGTAAAAGTATATAAATGTGTGGGGGGGGAGTGTACGTTTGCGCGTGTGAGTATTTGAGGGACTTCATGTATATATAAGAATTCATATATTTATATATTCATTTTATCACGAATCATTCCCTTTTTAGTTTTAGTATTTATTTTGGGAGGTGTAAATGTGTGTGTGTGTGTGTTATACGTGTGCATGCATGTGTATTTATATACGCGTGTGAGTATAAGTGTACATATGCGTATGAGTGTGTATATATCTGTGAAATTGTTTGTATATATATCTGTGATTATATGTGTGGGTTGGTGGGTGGGTATGTGTACGCTTGTGTGTGTGAGTGTATGAGGGACTTCATGTATATAAGAATTCATGTAGTTATATATTCATTTTCTTACGAAACATTTCCTTTTTAGTTTTAGTATTCATTTATGCGAGTGTAAGTGTGTGTATGTATGTGTTATTATGTTAAAGTACATATACATACGTGTGCGCGTTTGTGTATATGTATGTGCACATGTGAGTATATCTATATATATGTTTATGAACGTGTGTATACGTGTGTGTGATGTGTGTATATATGTGCGATTGTGTAAAAGTGTGTATATATATATATATATATATATATATATATATATATGGGGTTTGTATCATTGCGCATGTGAGTGTATGAGGGACTTCATGTATATATAGGAATTCATGTATTCATATATTCATTTTATCACGAATCATTTCTTTTTCAATTTTAGTATTCATTTCTGCGAGTGTACGGGTCTATATACGTGTGATTGTGTTAAAGTGTATGTGTGTGTGTGCATATATATATATATATATATTGTAGGGACACAAATTTCCAATTTAGTCCATATATAGTTTCGGCTCAATTCCGGACAAAAACATTTATTCATAGGATAGTATTAAATGTAATATTCTCAAGCCTATGAAGTGTTTGTTGAAGACGTAGCGGCAAAGAGTATAAAGCTTCATCAAATATGCCGGTTTGCGTGCCTCGTTTCTACGTCATCAATCATAGTTCCATGCTCCAAAGGTATGAATGCAATTATATATATATAGGAGCTTGGAACAAGTTTATTGGGTGTTAGGTTTTATAAAAACTGCGTTTTGTTTTAAGAAAGAAATTATATAAAACTTTAAAATAAGTTCATAAAGTTTTCTGGGCCAAAATCGATTTTTTCAATCTTTCTGGTCGTTCGAACGAGTTTTTTCGTTCGAACCAGATGTCGTTCGAACGAACCTGCCAACGAGTTCCCACAAAGGCATACTGGTCTGTCGTTAGAAATATCGTTCGAACGAGATTGTCGTTCTAACGAGATTTCCAACGAGCTTCTAACAAGTCCATACTGGAGCGTCATTAGAAGTCTCGTTTGAACGAGACTTCGTTCGAACGAAATGTCGTTCGAACGAGCTGTCAGGCGGGAACAATTTTTTGGCAGTTTTTGGCAGTTTTTCACCCACTTCCCCACTTGGTTTTTAACCAACTTTTTCAGACTTTATCTTGTGAGGGAATCACATTTTCCAAACCAACATTTCCATAACCTTTCCAACTTAGTTTATCTCTTAGAGAGAGTTTGAGAGCAAAAATGGTTTTGGATAATGTTCATGTTTTGAGTGAGATTTTTAGAGAAAAATATTTTCTTCACTCTAGTGTTTACACCCAATTGAGTTTATCCAAGTTCATATATACATATCAAATTGCTTGGAGTTTGGCACCGGTTCATCTCTACCGAATTCAAGAAGAAAAGTTTTGGTTTGCTTCTACATCCATCAAATAAGAAGACTTTTTGTTGCGATTCTACCCACTTGGAGAAAGGCTCCATGTACGGGTGATGGTGACCATAGAAAGCCCCATCGGTGGATTCCGAGATCGCGGTGGTGTTCCGAAGTTATCCGCTAAGAAGAGGTGTCTACAAGAAGAAGCGTCGAGGCTTGAGAGGGATCGAGTCAGTCGTTGTAAGTCTATCTGTCTTGTAATTGTAATTTCATATCTAGTGGATTTGTGGCTAGGGCCGTCCGAGGTTGTTTCCCGTCTTGGGTTTTTCCTCGTACATCGCGGCGTAGTGTGATTGGTTTATTTTATCTTGCATAAATAATTTAGAATGCATGCTTAGGATAATTTCAAGATAAAATTCGATTTAATTTATCACACTCATTTAATTTGAGACTAAATTGAATATTGGGTAAAGTTTGTTTAAATTCAAGTCATTTGCTAAAATTTGGTTTCGCCTAATTTTCTAATATTGATAAATATGACTTAGGCAAATTCTAGGACTTGATTAATTTTGTTGAACCATCATCTTTACGCTTCCGCATTCATCTCGAGTTTTACATACAAAGGAAATTACAAGCCTTTTCAAATTGGTATCAGAGCCAAAGCGATAAATTATTTCGTTAACGATCTTTTAAATAATTTTCTGCTAAAATGGATTTTTCCCCATTTTCAAAATTTCCTATTTTCGATGGTTCAAACTAGGCGTATTGGAAAGCGCGTATGAGATCGGCACTAAAATCTATCGACGAACGTGTTTGGATATCTGTTGTTAACGGGTGGTCCCCACCAACTTATTTAGTTGAAAATGAACGTGTTATCAAACCCGCGGATAGATGGACTGAAAATGAGTTCAAACTTGCTAATTTCAATTTTCGTGGTTTAAATGCCTTGTTTAGCGTTGTCACACCGGATGAATTCCGACGTATTATGACGTGTGAAACCGCTAAAGAAGCTTGGGATATTTTACAAATAACTCATGAAGGAACCAGTGTCGTTAAAGCTTCAAAACTCCAAAACCTCACCACTCAATTTGAAACTATCAAAATGAATGAAAAAGAAACTTTTGATGAATTTTATGCTAGACTTTCTGATATTGTTAATTCATCTTTTAACTTGGGAGAGAAAATACCTGACGACCGTGTTGTAAAGAAAATTTTAAGGTCCCTACCCGATAGATTTATTCCAAAGGTGACCGTCTTAAATTCTTTACCCACTTTAGCCTCTACGAAATTAGAAGAGCTTGTAGGTGATTTACAAACCTATGAACTAGATATGTTTCCCTCTAAAACTGAAAAGAAAATAAAAAAGGGCGTTGATTTAAAAGCCCGAAAAGAGGTCAAACAAGTAGTAGAGAGCGATAGTGATAGTGACTCGGAAGATATGGCTTTGTTTGCTCGTAAATTTAGAAAATTTCTTAAATTTAACAGAGATAAATTTAAAAATAATTTTAAGAAATTTGATACTTCTAAACATGATAAAAGCGAGAAGATTTCTAAAGCCGAGAAGTTCCCTAAAACTAGTAATGACAATTTAGATAGGGACGAGTCTGATAAGTGTTTTGGTTGTGAAGGTAGTGGCCATAGGGCTTATGAGTGCCCCACTAAACTAAGGAAAGATGGTAAGCGTCCCATTTCATATAATGCAACCCTTAGTGATAGTGATAAGGAAGAGAAGCCCGATTCCCCCACTAAGAAAAATTTTGTGGCTTTTATGGCTAGTCATGTGAGTGATAGTGAGAACTCATCAATTGATGAAACAATATAACATGACACTTCCAAGGTCATTGTACATGATTCTCTTGTTTTTGATGATAGTGAGAGTGAAGAAGAAAGAGAGAGTGAAAATGAAGAAGAGGTTAATGTGAGTGAACTTCAAAATGTTTTTCAAGAACTTTACAAAGAATCTATTAAATTGAAAAGAGCTAATTTGAAGTTAGAAGCTAGTTTAAGAAAGAGTGTCAAGGTCGTTGATGAAAATGATTTAATAGAAGACCTTAGGAGACGTGAGAGTACTCTTCGAGAGAAGCTAGAATACGTAGAAGGCGAAAGAGATAGCCTTAGGGGTTTAATGGAATCCTTGAAAAAGGAGCTTCTTGCTTTTGAAGAGCGAACTGTTTTATTAGAGTCTAATATTTTGGAATTGCAAGATAAATTAAAAGACTCTAGTAATGTCAAATTTGATTTGGAGTGTCGTTCGGAAAAACTAGATAAAATGTTAGGAACGGTCCAAATTAAAAATGACACTTGTGGTTTAGGCTTCAATACTTGTAATGAATTTACTCATAATGCCAAAACCACTGCTTTAGGAGAATCTACTAGGAATGCATTTAATGATCACTCCTTAGGTAAATCTTTTCGACATGCTCTTGCTTGTACACATTGTGGTCGAAAAGGTCATCTTAGGAAATTTTGTTTTGATCTTAAACGAATTCATAGAAAATCCCATAGTAAAGTAACCACAGTAGTTAACGTTCCAACACCCCAAGATAGCCATTCTTCATTAATTTGGGTTAGGAAATTCGACTTGGTTGTCTTGCAAAATAGGGTTTTTGATTCTCATTTACTTTCACATGCTTCCTCCCTTGCTAAATCTAAAGGATGAATGTGTTAGTATTTGCATACTTTAGCTTTTGTACTTCATTCTATATTCACATGCTAAAATGTATGCTTGTTTAGTCATTTTCTAGTCATTGCGTTATTTCATATCACATACTAGATATTATGACTTGTTTATCTTTTTGTATTATATTTTTGCTTGAATTGACTGCATAATATAAAAAGATTTTTGTTTATCATTTGTGTTTTATTTATTTCATTTAAGCTTAATGAAAAATACAAATGATTTTTGTTTTTCCTTTTGAGTAAATATCTATTTTTGATTAAAAATGTTAAAAACTCAAAAAGATTTTTTGTGTGTGTATTTTAGTTTGACACACTTTAAGTGGCATATATTTGTGTTTGAATCCCATCTTTTACGCTCCCACGTGGCTAGAACTTTTGGTTTAGATTTTCAATCCTTAAAATGTTCTTTACCATGCTTTATATGGAGTAGTTGGATTTTGTATTGTTTAAATGGATTCTATTTTTATATGCCTCTTTTCACACATGCACGAGCTCTTTTGAAATCTTAATGTCACATGTTATATTTGAGCTTTTTCAGGTGTTCTCCTACCAATCTAGTCATCTACATATCTATGACCTAGAAGGACTAGTGCATGTCAAAATCCGTTGCATGTGAGATTTGTGTGAAAATGAAAACATGATAAATAAATATGCACGGGGAAGGGCTCCGAAAGGACTAAGTGATCCTTTGCGATAGTAAGCCACCGTTCATTGGATCTAAAAGAAATACGTGATTCAAAGGCCTAAAAACAGAATATTTGGCATTTAAAGAAAACAATTGCCAAGGCCTATGTTTGTTTGATATATTCATTCAAAAGTAAAAGAATATATATGCTTATTGAGGGAGAATTGGATGGTATATCAACGGTTTGCACAATGTCCGTTTATCCTAGTTGTCTTTAATGTCATGACTCTATTTGATTCGTAGAATCATCATCATGCTAGGCTTGTATGCATTGTGTATGTTTGTTCATTGAGTTCAATCTTTATATTGTCACATGAGGTTATATTTAAATGTGATAAAGTTTGCAATCAAATGAGAACTCCGTGAATGTTTATTAAGTGTTTGGGTCTAAATTTAATTGTTGCTAGTTCACACCCCTACACTTACGTTTCCATGTGACACATTTTTGCCATACGAGTGTGCAAACTTATTGTATTTTGTGTTATATGTGTGTTTATATCTATATATATATATATATATATGCAAGTGCCTCATTGGTATATTTCTCGTTTATATATATATGATATTTGTTTTGTCTTTGCCTATGCTTTTATTGCCCATATGCTTTCATGTCTTATCACTTTAAGCTTCAACATGTTGTTTATTAGTTCTTTATCCTTTGCCTAATCCTGAACAAAAAGGGGGAGAATGATGATAGGGGGAGAAATGGTATTTAATCCTATTATTATCATATCTTAGTTTGGGGAGATTTATTTTAGGGGGAGACGTCTTTCTAAGTAGGTCATGTGTTTGATAAAGGGGATAAAGGGGAGAATTAAGAAAGGGGGAGTAATTAATTAATTGCATTTAATACTTTGATATTCCCTATGCATTTGATGAGTTTGCTTAAGTGTGCAGGATTTCTTCTAAAGCGGCATTGTTTAATGGCAAAGCGTTGATCCTTGGGTTGAGTCAAGTTTGGGTGGTTTTTGTTTTGAGTCTAGTGAGCTTGACGGCCCTTTAGGATTTTTGTTTGGTTTTTATCCCGGAATAGCCAAAGGGGGAGATTTGTAAGGACAAAAATTTCCAATTGAGTCCATATATAGTTTTGGCTCAATTCCGGACAAAAACATTTATTCATAGGACAGTATTAAATGTAATATTCTCAAGCCTATGAAGTTTTTGTTGAAGACGTAGCGGCAAAGAGTATAAAGCTTCATCAAATATGCCGGTTTGCGTGCCTCGTTTCTACGTCATCAATCATAGTTCCATGTTCCAAAGGTATGAATGCAATTATATATATAGGATCTTGGAACAAGTTTATTGGGTGTTAGGTTTTATAAAAATTGCGTTTTGTTTTAAGAAAGAAATTATATAAAACTTTAAAATAAGTTCATAAAGTTTTTTGGGCTAAAATCGATTTTTTCAATCTTTCTGGTCGTTCGTTAGATATGTCGTTCGAACGAGTTTTTTCGTTCGAACCAGATGTCGTTCGAACGAACCTGCCAACGAGTTCCCACAAAGGCATACTGGTCTGTCGTTAGAAATGTCGTTCGAACGAGATTGTCGTTCTAACGAGATTTCCAACGAGCTTCTAACGAGTCCATACTGGAGCGTCGTTAGAAGTCTCGTTCGAACGAGACCTCGTTCGAACGAAATGTCGTTCGAACGAGCTGTCAGGCGGGAACAATTTTTTGGCAGTTTTTCACCCACTTCCCCACTTGGTTTTTAACCAACTTTTTCAGACTTTATCTTGTACGGGAATCACATTTTCCAAACCAACATTTCCATAACCTTTCCAACTTAGTTTATCTCTTAGAGAGAGTTTGAGAGCAAAAATGGTTTAGGAAAATGTTCATGTTTTGAGTGAGATTTTTAGAGAAAAATATTTTCTTCACTCTAGTGTTTACACCGAATTGAGTTTATCCAAGTTCATATATACATATCAAATTGCTTGGAGTTTGGCACCGGTTTATCTCTACCGAATTCAAGAAGAGAAGTTTTGGTTTGCTTCTACATCCATCAAAGAAGAAGACTTTTTATTGCGATTATACCCACTTGGAGAAAGGCTCCATGTACGGGTGACGGTGACCATAGAAAGCCCCATCGGTGGATTCTGAGATCGCAGTGGTGTTCCGAGGTTATCCGCTAGGAAGAGGTGTCTACAAGAAGAAGCGTCGAGGCTTGAGAGGGATTGAGTCAGTCGTTGTAAGTCTATCTGTCTTGTAATTGTAATTCCGTATCTAGTGGATTTGTGGCTATGGCCGTCCGAGGTTGTTTCCCGTCTTGGGTTTTTCCTCGTACATCGGGGCGTAGTGTGATTGGTTTATTTTATCTTGCATAAATAATTTAGAATGCATGCTTAGGATAATTTCAAGATAAAATTCGGTTTAATTTATCACACTCATTTAATTTGAGACTAAATTGAATATTGGGTAAAGTTTGTTTAAATTCAAGTCATTTGCTAAAATTTGGTTTCGCATAATTTTCTAATATTGATAAATATGACTTAGGCAAATTCTAGGACTTGATTAATTTTGTTGAACCATCATCTTTACGCTTCTGCATTCATCTCGAGTTTTACATACAAAGGAAATTACAAGCCTTTTCATATAGATAGATAGATAGATAGATAGATAGATAGATAGATAGATAGATAGATAGATAGATAGATAGATAGATAAAGAGAGAGAGAGAGAGAGAGAGAGAGGGAGAGAGAGAGAGAGAGAGAGAGAGAGAGAAGAGAGGAAGGCTCACCTACATTATTATGTATACATCACACCTAGTCATATGCCCTAAAAAACCTTTTTTCCAAAGTTTTTATTTTTTTCTTGAAAGTAACCTTCTAATCAACCCATATTCAAAAAATTAGGTCAAAATACATTTTGTAGCTATTTTTAAAAAATCAACAAAAGCTGCTAGTTCAGACCCTTATAAATAAGGTATTTTGAGCAGGGTTTTGTGAATTTTTTAAAAATAGCTACAAACTATATTTTGACCTAATTTTCTAAACATGGGTTTATTGTAAGGTTAATTTCCTGGAAAAAATAAAAAAATTGAAAAAAAATGTTTTTTATTGCCTACAATTAGGTGTGATGTATGGATGATGTAGAGAGCATGATGTAGGTGAGAATTCTCCTATATATATATATATATATATATATATAGAGAGAGAGAGAGAGAGAGATAGATAGATAGATAGATAGATAGATAGATAGATAGATAGATAGATAGATAGATAGATAGATAGAGAGAGAGAGAGAGAGAGAGAGAGAGAGAGAGAGAGAGAGAGAGAGAGAGTGGGAGAGTAAGGCTCTCCTACATCACACCTTATTCTAGGCTCTTAGAAACCTTTTTTAAAATTTTTTATTTTTCTATTAAAACTAAACTTTCAATCAATATATATTCAAAAAATTTGGTCAAAATACATTTTCTTGCTATATTTAAAAAATTCAGAAAATTTTGCTAGCGCACACCCTTAAATAAGGTATTTTCAGCAATTGTTTATTGTATTTTTAAAAAATAGCTAGAAATTGTATTTTGACCTAATATTTTTAACATGTGTTGGTTGGAAGGTTAACTCCATAATTAAAATAAATAAAAGAATTGAAAAACAAAGTTTTTTAGGGCCTAGAACTAGATGTGATGTATGGGTGATGTAGAAAGTATGATGTATAGGAGCCTTGCTCTCTCTCTCTCTCTGTGTATGTGTGTGTAGGAGCCCCTTTTTTACAATCCCATAAGAGTAGACGACAAATATAACTCGAGTTATATTGGTCCGGCCCAAATCGTGACTTAACTTCTACACTGGCAGTTTAGTTAGAGAATAAGACTCGCTGATGTGGTCAAATCAGGTGCCAAGAATCTCGGTTGAGATATTCAAGCACCTCATGGACAATCCACGTATGAGGGAATTCCTTAAAAAACTCAAACTGTGTAACAAGCATATGTATAAATTGTACTCCCTGACTTTGGGCAAGAGGATGAAAAAAGTGTAATCATTAAGAGACACTTAATAAGAAAAATAAGTAACCTCTCCGTGGACGTAGGCAAGTTGCCAAACCACATACATCGTTGTTGTGTGTGATTTTATTTACTTTATGCTCTCTCTCTTGATTGATTTATTGAATATCTTATTGTGAATTTTTCTGCACTCATAATTGGCGTCGTCTGTAGGAATTGACTTGTGTTACTATGAAAGAATTCATTACAAGAAAGTCATCAATGTCACACCACAACAGTAACATTCCACAAGCCAATGATGTTCGGGAAGAGCTTGTCCCTCCTAAGGTTAGGCATAAAATCCGCCAACGTTCCAGGAAAGGCAACCTTCAGAAGAAAGTCATGGACCTCCAAGGTCCACTCATATTTCCAGGCTGGTCGATGCCTATGAATCCCTACTTCAAGAACAAGAAGAGGCAGCACACCGCCAAGAAGAATAGAATGCTCACCTTAAGAGGCAACTGGAAATAATGAAGAGAGATCTCTCAAAGAACACAAGGCAACGGTGAGATAGGACTCCTATCCTCAGGGGAAAAAATCCCCCAGTCGAGGGAAGGACCCTAGGCATAACCAGGAAAGAAATGAACGTGACAGATCAGAGCGAGCATGATCAGAGCGTGGCCACCAGGAGAGGCACCAAAAGAACAACGATCAACCAAGTGAGGATTTGAGGATTCTGATCCGTAGGGAGATGAACCAACATCCGGCACACCGAGGAGCCAGGTCGGCCAGAGATCTTAATAGTAAAGCTCTAAATTCTCAGATGAAGACCCCTTTCTCAAGGGAAATAAAAAGCGACGAGACCCCCAAGAAATTCATTATCCCCGAGTTTAAGATCTACGACAGGAAAATAGATCCCATAGATCATGTTAGGCAATATCAGCAAGCAATGACCTTATGGAGCCACAATGATGCACTTATGTGAAAGATATTCCCTTCTAGCCTACACTATGTAGCACAAAAGTGGTTTGAGAGGCTCCCCTATAAGTCGATAAAGAACTTCGTAACATTGGCAGAGGCTTTCACGACAAGATTCATAGTAAGTAGCTCCCATCCTAAGTGGATGGATGCATTGCTCAATATCAAGAAAAAGCCTCAGAAAAACTCAGAGACTACGCTAAGAGATACTGGGAGATATTTAATGAGATCGAAGACTCCTCGGAGCAAATTATCGTAGCATCCTTTAAAATAGGTTTGACGACCACCTCCCTGCTACATCAATCCCTCACCAAGAAGGAAGCCATGAACATCGGCGATCTTATGGCCCGTATTGAGAAGTACGCTAAGGTTGAAGATGTGGCCCATCCTTATGGTGGAAACAATGGTCGAGCAAAGGCCAATAAGGGGACAAAGAAAAATAACACTTAGAAAAAGGGAAACACGAATAGGGACAAGAATCTCTCCAAAGGTGGAGGTAAGAATGATCCCTCCAAGGCATTCCAGGTTGTTAACACGGTCTTTAAGGAACCCATTTATAATATTATCAACAAAATCAAGGATGAGCCCTTCGTTAAATGGCCTAAGAAGATGGAAGGATATCCGAACAAGAGAAATAATGTACTAAGGTGAGCGAATAAGGAGGGTGGTCATCGAACCAAAAATTACAAACCTCTAAAGTCACATCTGGAGGAGCTAGTTCAGGCAGGGCAACTTAGCAAGTAAATTGACAAGAAAATGAAGAAGGTCGCAACCAAAGGTGACCAGAAGCCAAACAATGTCCTCGATGATGACACATGGCACAAGTTTATAGTCATTCATAAGGCGTTAGACCTCAAATACATTCAGGGAATTATCGCTAAAATGGAACTCAAAAAGGTGACTACCATGATGGAAGCTTTTTAGATCAACCCAGCCAAGACCCAAGATGGAAAACATCGGTGACCAAAAGATGTTGATTACACGAAGCACATCGTGTTTACCGAAGATGATTTGGTTGGGGTAAGAACCCCACATCATGATGCATTAGTAATCACGCTCAGGAAAGCTAACTGGGATGTCAACAAGCTACTAGTAGACCAGGGGAGTTCATCCAAAGTGATGTATCTACACCTATTCCATAAACTAAAATTAAATGTCGCAGGAAGGATTACCATTCCATTGGGAAAGATATCCTTGCCAGTCAAGGAAGGGAACATCTCTAAGTTAATAGAGTTCTTGGTAATGGACATCGAGTCTCCATACCACACTATTTGGGGAAAAGTTTGGCTCCACGCCATGAAGTACGTAACATCCACTTATTATCAAAAGATGAAGTGGATTATGGATCATGGAGTGGTCGAGATTTATGATGACCAGGCTTCGGCCCAAAGGTGCTTTATCGCAGCCATTCGCCCGAAGAAAGAGAAAAAGAACGAGGCTGAAGATGCATAGGAGAAAGCCAAGGAAGGGGTCTCTCCAAATAGTAACTACGTTATGGTCGACTGAGGGTAGAAGAGACTAGGGTCCACCCCGCAGACAGGGTCATCAAAATCCTAGAAGAAGTTATAACTGATGACAACTTGATAGAAAGAATTTTTTTTATTAGATCTTCTCTCACCGACCAGGAGAAAATGGAATAGTTTCACTTCTTAGGAGAAACATAGATGTTTTTTCATGGGAGCCTTACGAGTTACATGGGATTGACCCCAGTTTGGTTAGCCACCATCTACATGTCAATCCTAATTACTTAAAAGGATCACTGAACGTCACCCAAAAAGACTAAGGCAGTGGAGAAAGAGGTAGCGAAGTAACTTGATACAGAATCCATCAGGGAAGTTTAGTTCCCCGTATGGTTATCCAGCCCAGTGGTAGTACTCAAAAGGAATGGAAGTTGGAGGGTGTGCATCGATTTCACTGACCTTAATCGGACATGTGCTAAAGATAACCTACCTCTACCAAAGATAGATCAACCTGTCGATGCCACAACGACTCACAAAATAATGAGCTTCCTTGGTGCTTACTCAGCATATCATCAAATCCCTCTATACAGTCCCGACCAGGACAAAACCTCCTTTATAACCGCAGTCAGTTTGTACTGCTATAAGGTCATGCCTTTTGGCTTTAAGAATACAGGGACAACCTACCAAAGATTAGTAACTAAGATATTTAGCAAACATATGGGAAAGACGATGGAAGTGTACATCGATGACATGCTCGTTAAAAGAAAAAATAAGGTTGATCACCTCTCAGACCTAGCAGCAACCTTTAAAATCCTCAGGAAGTATCGAATGAAGCTTAATGCAAGTAAGTGCTCATTCGGAGTCCAGTCAGGAAAATTCATAAGTGGGTAAAATGGGAATTGAGGCCAATCCAGACCAAATCGATGCTATCACCAAGGTCTAACCTCCCTAGACACTCAGAGATGTTCAGAAGCTTACTGGGATGCTCGCTGAACTCAATCACTTCATCTCCAAGTCTTCAGAGCGTTGTTGACCATTCTTCCAGCTCTTAAAGATAGGCAAAGGCCTAGTATGTAATGAAGACTGTTCGCGAGCTTTGAAAAAGGTTAAGTCTTACCTTAATAAGCCCCCATTATTGGTAATTCCAAACGATGGAGAACAACTTTACCTTTACTTGGTAACATCAGACCATGCTGTGAGGTCCGCCTTAGTTTATGAAAAATAAGAAGAGCAGCATTCAATTTACTATGCCGGCAAGACGCTACTAGATGTTAAACAATGGTACTTGCCTCTAATAAAGCTTGCTTATGCCTTAGTGACTGCTTTAAGGAAGTTCAAGCACTACTTTGAAGCTCATTCCATAATAGTAATCACCTCCTACCCACTCAAGGTTGTTCTACGAAAATATAATCTTTCTTGGCATCTTTCGAAGTGGTTGGTTGAGTTGGTAGATTCGACATCCACTTCCAGCCCAGAATGGCGATCAGATCCTAGCAGATTTTATTGCTGAGTTTACAGGAAATAGGCCAACAGATCAGATGAATGAAGAGAAATCGATCACTTGTGATACAACGTCCAACGACTAGACACTGTATGTTGATGGAGCCTCAAATTCTAAGGGGGAAGGAGTGGGGATTGTTCTTGTTACCCCTAAAAACACAATTATCGAATAAGGAATTTGATTGGGATTTAAAGCCTCCAACAATGAAGCTAGTATGAAGCACTGATCGCCAGCTTGCAAAAATATAAACTACAAGGGGCAAGACGCTTTAACCTATTTAGTGATTCTAATATGGTCTCCAAATAGGTAGATGGGAATTTTAACGCCAAAGATGATCGGATGGCAACATACCTCAACATAATAAGAAAACTCTTGAGATACATTGAGTAGGTGGAGATTCAGCGTTTCTCACGAGGATAGAACAGTCATGTTGATACCTTAGCGGAATTAAGCTCATCAGTCGACTCTGACCTAAAAAGGATAATACAGATCGAGTTCCTCGTACAGCTCGATATTGACGACACAGTCATAGCCGAGCAAGTCCTCATCACAAATAAAGCTCCAAGTTAAATGGATTACATCATCAATTATCTATAGAGTGGCATACTGATAGACGACTAGAGGTCGTCCCACTAAGTCAAAGTCAAGGCTGTTTGTTTCTATCTTAGCCCTGAGGGAAAACTTTATAAGAAACCATTCACACGCCCCTACTTTCAATGGGTCCACTCACAAAATATCGAGCAAGTACTTAATGAACTTAATGCAGTCATATGTGGGAGTCATACAGGTGGAAGATTGCTAACCTTTCGAGCAATCAAGGAAGGATATTGGTGGCCTTACATGCATAAAGACGCTATCACATATGTTGGCAAATGTGAAAAATGCCAAAAGCATTCGCTTATGGTTCACCAGCCAGCCAATGACTTAAAATCTCTTACTAGTCCATGGCCTTTTACGCAATGGAGATTAGACATCGTGGGACCACTACCTACTGCTTCTGGAAATCTCAAGTACCTGCTGCTCGCCACTGATTATTTCACTGAATGGGTTGAGGCAGAACTGTTGGAAAACATATGAGACTCTGATATGACTAGGTTCATATGGAAAAATATTATAACTCGCTTTGGGGTACCAAGAACCACCATTACCGATAACGATAAACAATTCGAAAGTAATTTCTTCCAAGATTTCTATGACAATCACGACATCAAGCACCATTTCAGTCCTATGGCATATACCAAAAGTAATGGGAAAGCGGGGGCTTCTAACAAAACCATGATCGATGGGGTGAAAAAATAATTCAAAAAAGCTAAGGGCGCTTGGGTGGATGAACTCCCTCGTGTTCTATGGTCCCATCACACGATGCCTAGGAAACCAACTGGGGAAACACCATTTGCCCTTGCTTATGTAATGAAGGTTATTATCCCTCTTAAAACAGGCCTCCCTACTATAAGAACTACACCGATCAACCAAGGCCCTGATGATAAAGCCTTATGCACTAAGCTTGACCTAGCCGATGAGTGAAGTGATCTAGCTTTGATCAAGTTGGCCTCCTACCAACAGCAACTAGCAAAGTATTACAACAAAAGGGTCAACCTGAGGAAGTTTTCAATAGGAGACTATGTCTTAAGAAAAGTCCTCGGCAGTGCCGTAAAACCATCATATGGAAAACTGGGACCAAACTAGAAGAACCATTCAGAGCGATCAGAGATTATCTTTAAGGAGCGTATCATCTGGAAACATTGGAGTGAAGGGAGATACCAAAAGCGTAGAACACAACCAATCTCAAGAAGTTCTATTTTTAGATCTTCTCTTTTATTTGTATAAGTTCTTATTTTTTGCAGTTTTGTTACTAGATAAGACAATTTACAAGGTTGGATTGGCCTACCTATGCTAAAAAATTACATTGGCTGCCTAACTCATTTATATTATGTCTCATTAATTAGCATGTCTTCCAGTGATATCTCCTTTGTGCATATTTTAAATGTTCAATTAAAAGGGTTAGCAAGTTAAATGCAAACAACTTCGGATCACCCTCAGGCCCTTATTATTAACACAAGGGGCCTCATGAGTTGCCTCGGCAACAACAAAAGCCCTACTGGGGATCCTTATGTAATAAAACCAACTTTGGTTGGTCGCCAACATCTGTTAGTTGTAAAAAAAAATTACTTGGGTGGTGACCTAATAACCAAGTACATTCTCATCACCATCTCACTTAGGCCTGAGGGAATGTGATGACACGACCTAAAAGGTAAAGTTAATGGAATGATGCTTCTTAGGCATATTGAACTGGGAGAATGTTAAAACATAAAAAAGGCAGAGTGCCAACATTTACATATCATTTAGTCGGCTGCCAAGGCCCAAATTATTCAAACTAAGTACTGGCCTACTAAAGCCTACGATTGGTCAATCAATATCATTTTAGTCAATAAAAGTACTAAGTAACCTACAAAAAACAAAATATTTTTAGTCATCACAACGTTCAAAACATAAGAGAGTTCTTTATTATGGATACAAGGTTACAATCACAAAATAAAAAATAGATATACAAAAGCCTAAGAGGGGTTAGGGCGTCGAGTAAGATATTCTGCTACAACTTCCCTCTGACCATTATTTGGATTCGAGCAAATTCCTCAATATCTTCATTAAGGTCTTTCTCTAAGAGTTAGGGAGGAATGGCATCGGTCGAAATCCATTCGTCACCTATCAAGAAGGGTTTATGGTTATAGGCAAGACATTCAACCTGGTATTTATACTAAATCTTAGATTCCTTCTCGTAAGAGTGATCAACTATTCTCGAGCGAAAGCAACGCTCTCAGCCTCCTTCAGTTTTACTGGGGCATCTGCCCAACCAGCATTATAACCCTCTCCCCAAACTTCTCTGGGTCTTGACTTAAAAGAGTATCTCAGCTTCTTGACGTTGTCTTTTAATACCCCGATGGAAGATTTTAAGCTCACCACTTCCTTTCTCAAAGCATCATTCTTAAACTATAGGACCTTGCCCACTTGGTTAATCTCAGTTCTTGACAAAATCTGGGCCTTCAGGGAATCAACTTCCTCTTGAATAGAGGCCCCTATCTCTTCCATCTCCTGGAGGTCATCCTTCAGCTTGGCAATCACTTTGGTCTGGTTTTTGTATTGTTCGTTCATAGATCTGAGTGATTTAAAAATCTTCACAAAGGATTTGCTAGCTTGTAAACTAATATCAGGTCCAAGAATTCTCCCCATTTAAGAATTAGGATAAATGTAACGATATAAATTAGCAGACTATAAATAATACATATCAAACCATAAGCAAGCATTAGCATAAGCTCAAGTAGATGAACACATGAACCAAGGGGAAAATTTTCATTATCATAAAGGGAGAGAGGGCCACTAGCCAATACATGAAGTTTACAAAATAAGGGTACAGACTAACGAAAACTAAAAATTATACAAGGAAAATAGGAACTCCTAGTCTATGAAAACCTAGTCTTTCATCTGGTCTTACCTAACCTTGGTTTTCCCCTTGTCGACCACCTACTTCTCTTGGCCAAAACCATTACTCTCTCCAATCACATCAAGTACGATCTCAGTATTACCAGCAGCCTGGTCATCACCTTTTTTTTATCTTCAATAAAAGGGTTCAGACCAGGAGAATGAAAGACGAAGAGCTCAGAATTTACAGGAGTGCCAGCAGCCTTCAAATCCTAGTTCCATCCCATCTTAAAGGAAACCTTACAAGCATAAGCCATTTGGCATTCAGCGTCCTCATAAGCTTTGTAAAAGCCTTCTTCATAGCTGTCATCCTTGTCTTGGGGAAGGTCACCTTCAAGATAGGCCACCTTGTTAGTAAAATATTTATTAGCCTCCATCAATTCTGACTTCTCAGCAACTATCACCTTCTAAGAAGACTCCAAGGCATCATAGGCCTTAGACATATTCTTCTTTCCACGCTCCCATGATTGGCGAGCATTGTCAAAGGCAGTCTTCTCGACCTCTAAGGCCATCTTTTCGACCTCTAGGGCCTTTTTTAGCTCTTTTTCCCTTCTGAAGCTATCGAAATGATTATCCAGGAGGGTAGTGAAGTCAGACAGCATCTGTAGAGAAAACATAATAATATGGAATCAGAATATAAATGAGAAATAATAAAAAGAAGGAATAAAAAATAGAGACTTACCAGAGTCATACTATGTATGGTCTTGATGGCTAGTTGAGATAGCCCCAGCCTCAAGGACCTCTTACTGGTAGTCCTCTTTAGCAGCTCTGAAGCTAAAAAAGAGGAGTTATATACACTAGCTCCCTCGAGATTAAGGACGGTGGGCCCATCAGCAGACTGTAAGGCTAACCTCTTAGCTTCTGCTCTCTCTTTATCTATCTATCTCTCTTCTCTTCTTCTCTCTGTCTCTCTTTCTTCTTCTCTTCTTCTCTTCTTCTCTCTGTCTCTCTTTCTTCTTCTCTTTTTCCTCTTTTTTCCCTCTCTCTCTCTTCATTTCATCTTATTCTCTCTTTTTTTCTTTCTCATTCTATTGCTCTCTCCCTTTATCAGATGGGCCAGTATTACTTCCCTTAGGAGAATTTATTATAGAAATCTTTAGAGCAGGGAAATTGTCGGACAAGACTGTATGATCATCATCATCGTCAGGAAGCCTCAACCTCCTCTTCTTAACAAATAGGGACAAATCTTCCGCTTCCCATTCTTCTTCTTTAATTTATCCTCTAACTTTTTCTCCTCCTATTATTTCTTCCTCTCTCTCTCTCTCTCTCTCTCTCTCCCTCTCTCTCTCTCTCTCTCTCTTCCTCTTCATCTTCAGAGTTCTCCTCCTCATAAGTACCTACCTCTAGAGTTCTCAAAACTAGGACCTGATCGACTAGTCGAGTAATAAAACTAGTGTCTGTATTCTTATATTCCAAGATAAAGGTCGTCGACCTAGGATGATCACATTTGGCCAATCTTTTCTTAATGATCCAGGATTTCATGAGCTCTTCAGTATTGATCTCGGTAATGTCAAGTTCTTGGTTCCTGGCACAATTTACAATAATAAAGAAGAAGAAAATCAGTCACAAAAATGAGAGGAATCTACAAGAAGTTAGCACAAAATAAAAAAAAGGAAGTGACCTTTCTCGGCCACCCCATAGTCTAAAATGGGAAGATCGCATATGGGGTTGTTTCTAGTCCCTTGCGATGAATCCACATTCCCAATAGTCTTTATGGGAATCCAGGAGATTTAAAACTAGAACTCGCTCAGCTCTTCTGGTTTTTTAGATACAACAAACCCTCTTTGGTCTTTGAGAACACATAACAGTAGCATATCTCAGGAAGACATAACTTTGTGCTATAGAGTATTTATCCTATGGACACCATTAACTATCTTCCATATATTGGGGGAACACTGAGCAGGAACAATGGCAAAGTACCTAAATAATCTAAGGAATAACTCATTTGGGGGAAAAGTTAGACCTCCTTGAGTTATCAATAGGGTATGAATCTAGTGCCCGCCATCTACTCTACGAACATTGCGGGGAAGGGGAGCACAGTCAATAACTACCCACTCAGAGGAATATTATATTTACGCCTAAATTCTTCTACAGATTTACCATTTAGCATCGCCAAAGTTGAGCAAATAAGAAGAAACCTTAACTACAGTAACTAGTTAATACAAGCAGAAGAACCAAAGAAAAGGAAGAAACTATAACTTACACATGGTAATGAAGCTTTAAGAAATCACAAAAAGGGAGAAACTTTGACTTTTGAAGCAAGAGCAGAGCTTAGGAATAGAATACACGCAATAATGACCAAATGCAATGAACAGATGCTTGAGTAAGCCATAACTGATCACTCAAATGATGAGTTTTGATTTCCTAGGAAGATTTTGTCGCTCCATTTCCACCTTTTGGACAAGCGTATCCTTGTCACAAGATCTGTTATTGCAATTATGCCAGAAAGATTTGGATCTCTGGACCAGTTAAATTATGTCGGCCCATAGTTAATAACCCAAAGATTTCAAGGGAAATGTGGGAGCCCATTTTTTAAAAGCCTATGAGAGTAGTCGACCAATATAACTCGAGTTATATTGGTCCGGCCCAAATCATGACTTAACTTCTACATGGGTAGTTTCGTTAGAGAAGGATACTCGCGAATATGGTCAAATCAGGTGGTAAGAATCTCGATCGAGATATTCAAGCACCTCATGGCCAATCCACCTACGAGGGAGTTCCTTAAACTCAGTAACAAGCATATGTATTAATTGTACTCCCTAACCCAGGGCAAAGGGATAAAAAAATTATAACCGTTGAGTGACACTTAATAAGAAAAACAAGTAAGCTCTCCATGGATGTAGGCAAGTCATCGAACCACGTACATCATTGTTGTGTGTGATTATATTTACTTTCTGTTCTTTTTCTTGATTGCTTTCATGAATCTCTTATTATGAATTTTTTTGCATTGCTCTCTCTCTCTCTCTCTATATATATATATATATATATATATATATATATATATATATATATATATATATATATATATATATATATATTCGATAACTTTTAAAGCATGCTCGATGTGTCTGATTTCCATTCAATTGTTATTATTTTTTTGAAATTTATGATAAGACACACGTGGCTAACTGGGAAAAAGCGTATCTATGATTGATGTATAAATGTCCATGACTAGAGGTCGAAATATTTTCTTTTTAACTTATTTGCAAGCTCATATTTGATGTGCATATATTTTAAGACAACACAATATGGGTGAATGCTATCTTTACGTAATTATATGCATAATGGATTAATATTTTTTTCTTCCTTTTCTAATAGTGTCACTAATATAAGAGCCCTATCGGTATTATGAAGAAAAAATATATTCTCCGCAGCCTCATCTCAGCATTTAGACAAGGAAAACTTAATACGGTCAAACTTGTATGCTTGCAAGAGATCAACTCTACAATCTGTAAGGTAATTAAACTGTTCGATTTTTCTATTATCATACTTGTAAATATGATTTTCTGTATATGGTACACCCTATAAAATATTTTTTAGTGCAGTCCAATTGAAACGTCTCGTACTCTAGTTAAAAGTAATTACTATTGTCCCTCATTTTTTTCTTAAGAAAATATATAAAAAGAGGGTGTGAATATGAGTCCTAGAGGTAATGGCTCAAATTTATTCTAAATTGCTTATTGTTTTCCAATCAATCAATCATACACAACAAGTTCAATTTAAGTTTATTTAATTAAATTAATCATAAAATTACCATTTGTCCACCAAATGTTTAAGCCCTTCCACTAATTTGTGTTCACCTAAACGATAACCACTTAAGAAAGGGGTCAACATGACCACAACAATTAACCAAACATATATGTGCATTAACATTTATTCATAAAATATCAACAAGTCCAATTTAAATTCATTTTAATTAAATTAGTCCTAAAATTACTATGTGTCCACCAAATCTGCAAGTCCTTCGACCAATTTATGTTCACCCAAACAACAATCACTTAAGGAAGGGGTGAACACGATCATAATCGTTAACCAAGCACATATATGCATTAATAGTCATCCGCATAATATCAATAAGTCCAATTTTAAGTTCCCTTTAGTTAAACAAATCTTAAAATTACTATGTGTCCACCAGACCAGATGTTCAAACCCTTCCACCGATATGTGTTCACCCAAATAACAACCACTTAAAGAAGGAGAGGACATAGACACGAAGATTAATAAAGAAATTATAACTATATATGAGACCGTGTTACACAAAAGAAAATATAAGTAAAATTACTTTAACAAAGAAATCACCTAGAATTAGTTGAGCTTCAATAATTGTTCCCAATTGTAAGTGCACATGGAACCAGAAGAAATTTTTTTACCCGATTATTAAATCTAAAATGTTAACATATTATTCTATTCTAAACCTGTACTTTTTATATCTCATGTTACTCAAAATTTCATTTATCTAGAAAATATATTCATTATATATACATATATGCGTTATACGTGTGTGCATGTGTGTGTATAAGGTACGCGTGTGAGTATATGTGTATATATGTGTATGAGAGTGTGTGTGTGTGTGTGTGTGTGTGTGTGTGTGTATTCATGTCTGAAATTATTTGTATATATATGTGTGATTGTGTGTATATATATATATATATATATATATATATATATATATATATATATATATATATATATATATATATATATATATATATATATATATATATATATATGGGGTGTATGTGTACGTGTGTGAGCATATTAGGGACTTCATGTATACATAGGAATTCATGTATTTATACAATCATTTTATCACGGATCATTTCATTTTTAGTTTTAGTATAGATTTATGCGAGTGTAAGTGTGTATATATATCTGCGTGTGTGTGAGATTGTGTTAAAGTACATACATGTATATGTCATACGTGTGCTTGTATGTGTATATATGTGCGCGTTTGAGTATTTGTGTATAAATGTGTATGAGAGTATGTTTATATCTATATGAAATTATGTGTATGTATATGTGTGATTGTGTAAAAGTGTGTGTGTGTGTCTGTATGTGTGCGTGGGTGTGTGGGTGTGGGCGTGTGGGTGGGCGTGGGTATGTATGTGTGTGTGTGTTAGTATATGAGGGACTTCATGTATATTTAGGAATTCATGTATTTATATATTCATTTTATCACGAATCATTTCCTTTTTAGTTTTAGTATTTATTTGTGCAAGTGTAAGTATGTGTGTGTATATATATGTACGAATGTGTTCAAGTTCATATATATATATATATATATATATATATATATTTGTATGTGTTTTATGTGTTCTCGTATGTGCATTTATATTTGCGCGTGTGAGTATATATGTGTATATGTGTATGAATGTGCGTGAAATCATGTGTACACTTGTGTTCGATTGTGTAAAAGTATATATGTGTGTGTGTGTGTGTGTGTGTTTGTGTGTATGTGTTCATATGTGAGTGTGAGTGTATGAGAGATTTCACTCATATATAAGAATTCATGTATTTATAAATTAATTTTATCACGAATCATTTCCTTTTTAGTTTCAGTATTGATTTCTGCAAGTGTAAGTGTGTGTGTATACTTGTGAGATTCTCTCAAAGTACATATATATACATGTATATGTTATACGTGTTCACTCATATGTCTATACATATGTATGCGTGTGAGTACATATATATGTGTGTGTGTGTGTGTGTGTGTAAATATGTATATATGTGTGAAATTATGTGTATATATATGTGTGTCATTGTGTAAAAGTATATAAATGTGTGTGTGTGTGTGTGTGCGTGCGCGCGCGCATGTGAGTATTTGAAGGACTTCATGTATATATAAGAATTCATATGTTTATAATTTTATTTTGTTACGAATCATTTCCTTTTTAGTTTTAGTATTGATTTTTCAGGGTGTAAATTCATGTTTGTGTGTGTGTGTGTGTATATATATATATGTGTGTGTGTGTGTGTGTGTGTGTGTGTGTGTGTGTGTGTGTTATACGTGTGCATGTATGTGTATATATATATATATATATGCGTGTAAGTATATGTAAAAGTATATATGTGTGGGTGGGTGTGTATGTGTGCGCGCGCGTGTGAGTGTATGAGGGACTTCATGTATATTAGAATTCATGTAGTTATATATTCATTTTGTCACGAATCGTTTCCTTTTTAGTTTTAGTATTCATTTGTGCCAGTGTAAACGTGTGTGTATATATATGAGTTATTGTGTTAAAGTAGATATACATATGTGTATATGTTATACGTGTCTGCATTTGTGTATATATATGTGCACATGTGAGTAATCTATATATATGTTTATAAGTGTGTGTGTATATGTGCGATTATATAAAGGTATATATATATATATGTGTGTGTGTGTGTGTGTGTGTGTGTGTGTGTGTGCGCGCGCGCGCGCGCGTGCGCGTGCGCATGTGAGTGTATGAAGGACTTCATATACATATAGGAATTCATATATTTATACATTCATTTTATCACGAATCATTTCCTTTTTAGTTTCAGTATTCATTTCTGTGAGTTTAGGAGGGTGTATATATGTGTGATAATATATATATATATATATATATATATATAGAGAGAGAGAGAGAGAGAGAGCAAAGCTCTCCTACATCACATACATCACACCTAATTATAGGTTATGTATGTATATGTGAGTATATAAATGTGCGTGTGGGTCTGTATGTGTATGTCAGTATATAAAGCACTTCATGTATATATAAGAATTCATGTATTTATATATTCATTAGTTCACTAATCATTCCCTTTTTAGTTTTATTATTGATTTGTGCGAGTGTAAGTGTGTGTATGTATATATATATGGTCGATTGTGTTAAAGTAGATATATATACGTGTATGTGTTATACGTGTGCACATATGAGTATGTGTGTATATGTGCGTGTGTGTGTATGAGTAATCTTTCAATTCCATCCCCAATATCAAACATAACTCATTGAGGGTATGCTTAATTATAAAGTTTCTATTCTAATGCATATGAAATATCCAAATATGTGAAACTATACTTCTGTATCAAATTACACCAACAACGCATGATTATACCCTTATGTCGATCACATATATGGTTTTAGGTTTCAATATGCTCAATTGGGTATAAATAAAAAATAAATGTACAAAAATTACGCAACATTATATGTGTTTCCTCCCCTCCCCCCCCCCCCCCCCCCCCGGGGGTACGGAGAAGTTATATATGTGAATCTTTGATTTTACAGAATTAACAAATATGAATTTGTAAACACCTATGATTGGTTGATGACACTCGTGTGAGAACAATGTTCTTAGAATGAATTTATCATTGGTTGAACAAAAGAATCCTTAGATTAAACATGGTGGGGAAACCCGATACCATTTAGTAATCTGGGAGTGAGGGTCATTGGTATCCAAAGAATAGTGTTATTTTTTTTTTGAAAGCTTTACTTCTTTCCCTAAAGGAAAGTAAGAGGACAATAAGTAATGGGTACAACGGTTTGGTTCAAATACGGTTCATATTCCTCGATAATAGTGAAATAATTGAAAGGCAGGTACACTCAGTTAAGTAGTTAAAACTTTTATGGCAATAGTGTCTGGGTTTTTCCTTACTCTGTAAGGAAAAGGTATTCGTTTATCTCCTAAAACTAAATGCATGATTTATGGTCCGATCTGCGATAACTTGGTATGT
Source organism: Sambucus nigra (assembly GCA_949130495.1). Lineage (NCBI taxonomy): Eukaryota > Viridiplantae > Streptophyta > Magnoliopsida > Dipsacales > Adoxaceae > Sambucus > Sambucus nigra. The sequence continues at coordinate 251,769,982 of OX422218.1, read as the reverse complement.
AGACTCGAGAACCACAAACCAGGACAACAACTCGTTGTAGACAATTCAGGTAACCAGGAAATTACTTAAAGGAGGGATGTTCTTAGATATGGAAAATTAGAATAAGACAGATGTATTAGCGGCGGAATATTCTTATAAATTTTTGTGTAGATATAAAGTTGATATAGGTAAATTGATTAATATACCTGGGTTTTAAAAAAGTTTGTTTGGGTTTTCTAAATTGGTTTTAAACAAATATGCGATTAATTTTATAAAATTGTTTTTAACAAAATTGGATATCTGTTATATGTTCTATTACACTGGAAAATTACGTATACATTATAAGTTTTGTCTCACCAAGTTTGCTCAACACTGAATTGAATAATTTTATGGACAATTATTTAAGCGATAATTTCCTTCTAAAGAAAAACATAATATTGGTACTTATGCTAAGGTTGTTTTATTCTAAAAAGAATTTGAAGACTGGTTTAAAAAGGAAAATTGAGTTCATTAGAAGTGGAGGCACTTCTAATCTTGAATCCCATTTAGAATGTAAAATAACTAAGGGCCCTTTAGGTCCCAAAGCTAAAGGGACAAGGATATGTTGAAAATGGTTCATTTTGATTAGTATAATTCTGTAACTATCCGGACAAAAGGTGGTTTTGAATGGTTCGTTAATTTTGTGAATGACTACTCCTGGTATGGAAATGTTTACCTTATGCACCACATGTCTCATGACTTTGATTAGCTCAAAGTATGAAAGGCTAAGGTGGAGCATGGGTGAGGTAAACTAATTCAAACTCCACGATTTGATCGTAGGGAGTATACCTATTTGGGAAGTTAAGGAATCATTTTTTAGAGGTATGGGACACTATCCTCATTATTTACATTGGACATTCCACTTCGAAATGGTGTAGAGATTAAGAAAGTAATTAGTCTCTTTGCAAATGATATTGTCCCCGGTTGGTTATTCAGCACTGCATCATTCTTACTGAGATTTTACATAAGATATGGTATACACATTATGAATTTAATTTCTTCTTAATCGGTATCTTCGACTCCTATTTAATATTAAAATGGGTGCAAGCACATTCTAAGTCATGTTCGAATTATGGGTGTATCCAACACTCGTGTTGTGAAATGAGCCAAGAAGGTTGAAATTAAGGACAAAAGTCTATCTTTTTGTTTGTTATCCCAAAGGTAAAAAAGGTAGTTTATATCATCCTACTGCGTACAAGAAGGACGCTAATTAACGTTGATTCAATGACCGGTTCTTATAGGAAGATTATGTAATAAACCGCAGGCCCAAGTGTGAGATATTGTTACAAGATAAAGTAACATTGTATTACCACTACACCAAAATGGGCAAATTGTCACCTTTCAGCCGGCCAGCCTTGTCAAGGTCATTGACCGTGACAAAAAAAACACGCGTTTTATGTCACGGTCATTGACCTTGACACGACCGTGACAACTTTTCCAGCAAAAACCCTTTCCCCCTTCTTTTTTCCCTCCCACCGTTCCCTCCCTCTCTCTCTCTCTCTCTCTCTCGACGTTGCTCTCTCTCTCTCTTCCATTTATATATATATTTGTCTGTATATTTATGTGTGTATGTGTATATATATGTGTGTGTATGTGTGTGCGTGTGTGGGGGTGGGGCAGGGTGGTGGAGGGGGGTAGGGGGTGGGGCTGGGTGGGGCAGGGTGGGGGAGGGGGTGGGGGAGGGGCAGGGGGTGGGTGGGGTGGGGCGGGGTGGGGCAGGGGGTGGGGGAGGGGGTGGGGGAGGGGGCAGGGGGTGGGGTGGGGTGGGGTGTGTGTGTGTGTGGTGGTGTGTTTTGGGGGAGGGGGGGAGGGGGTGGTGGAGGGGTGCAGGGGGTGGGGCGGGGTGGGGCGGGGTGGGGGAGGGGGTGGTGTCATTTTTCATAATTTTAGCATTAGTAAACATAAGATAAAAATATCTCATTAATTCCTAGGTTAAATTAAATTAAATTAATTTTAGTGCTTAAATATTATTAAATGGTTTTGAATTTTTTAAATATTATTAAATGGTTTTTAAGTGTGGGAATGGGTGTGTAGTGTAGTGGATTCCACCATATTCTGTTATGTCTTCTTTACTAACTAGAATCTTGTTGCAGATAGGATTCCCTTTAGGGTCTTATGTCTTGAATTAATCTGAGGGGGTGGGTGGGGTTTTGAATATTATTTACATTCAAAATAAATAATTGATAATAGTTGAATAATAATTGGATAATAATTGTTTTTATACCTGTAGAACAGCTTAGATAGTGTGTGTGTGTATGTGGGCAATACATGAATTTATTTTTGTATTTGAATTATCCCATGAATTTATTTTTGTATTTGAATTATCCCATGAATTTATTTTTGTATTTGAATTAACCCATTATATGAAACATACTTGAAATTAAATATAGTGCGCATAGATACTAGCATTCTAGTTCTTATGCGTACGCATTCAATAACCCTTAGACCCGTTCGAGAGTCATTACCCCTGTAATGAGATCTCTCGAATTGTCCCGTTTGGACAGTTTGAGACTGTATAATTTTTGTATAATATTCTTATTGGCTTAAAGTTGTTACTTTTGGAGGAAGTTCTGCAGTCGTATCTTAATGTTCTCTGGGTACATACTAGATTGACAAGTGTGACTGTTATTTTAATTGACCAATTGAAATAACACTCACACCTGCCAATCTACGTCGTGTACTTGGAGAACTAAGGTGATATGCTGTCGAATTTTTTTCAAATCGTAACAATGTGCATGAGCTGTTAAGTATATTACAGAAAAATGCATTCTTGAATGGGATAGGACCACATACCCTTTAACAGGATAATTAAATGATGGGATAATTAAAAAAAACATACTATAAATCTAAGTTTTGTTTACCTTTAATAGGTGTTTAGTTGTGGTAGCTGTGATGGGATATCCGAAATACAAAGAGTGGATGGGTGAGACTAATAGAATGGGGGATGTGTTTCGTAGAGGTGCTAACGAATTTGTGAAATATGCAAAGAGATGTCGTAATGATGAAGAGTTTCCGTGTCCGTGTGCTAGGTGTAAGAATGGTAAGGTGTTTGAGTGGAAAACAGTTGAACTACATTTGTTAAGATCGGGTATGCAAGATAGTTATCGATTTTGGAGTTTTCACGGTGAATTGAAAGTTCCTTTTGTCCCTGACCAACCTTCACAACATCCTTCAACAAGTAGAATAGATGAAGAAGGGGACGACGTAAATCATAATATGTTAGAGGATTTAGTTGATGATGCGTACGGAGTTTATGAAGCTGAAGAGAATGAGGTTACTGATGATGTAGAAGATTCAAGTGCTCGTGAAGATAACACGATAAAACTTGACGATGACTACCAAAGTTTAAAATTTAAGGTGACCCAACCGTTATACTCTGGCTGTGAGAAAGATCAAACAACTTTACATGCCATGGTTGGTTTGCACAGTTTGAAGACGCAGTACGGTTTGTCTGGCAATAGCGTGACGGGAATTCTGAAATGGGTGAAGGGCTTATTACCCAAGGTGAATACACTTCCAAATAGCTATCCTGTTATGAAGAACAGTTTGAAAGGTTCGAGAACAACGCAACATTCGTTTGGATATATCAACAGATGGTTTCAATCCATTTGGAAATCTAAGCACCAATCAGAGTGTATAGCCAGTGATCCTAGCCCCACTCAACCTCCCTCCTTCACAGTGTATGAGACCTGAATTTTCGATGATGGCTTTATTGATACCTGGGCCAAAGGCACCAAGTGAAGACATTGATATCTACCTGGCTCCTTTGGTAGAAGAATTAAATGAGTTGTGGGAAGAGGGTGTGCAATCATTTGACTCTTTTAGAAAAGAAGAGTTTACGCTGAAAGCTATGTTGATGTGGGAAATTCATGATTTTCCAGCTTATGGGACATTATCCGGATGTGTAGTACATGGTTATTTGGGGTGTCCTATTTGTGGAGAGGAGACTGAATCTCTTCGTCTATCCTCCAGCTTAAAAAATGTATACCATTGCCACAGGAGGTTTTTACCCCCAGCTCATAGTTTTAGATTTGAGAAAGCTTCCAATTTTTTATTAGGCGGAGTTGAACATAGGCTACCGCCGAGACAACTTTCGGGTTCAGAAATTGAAAGTAAATCTTCTGAATGTGGCCCAAATATGCCAGGTAAGAATCCCAAGAGGTAATTACAATGAAAACAGTCGTTATATAACGTTACATTACACTCAAATTTTACCACTAATATAATTAATTTATCTATATTCTCAGCTCCTAAAGATGGGTGATGCGACATCAAGGCTTGCTAGTCTAGCCACTGAACCCTTGTTCGTGGCACAAGAGTACAAAAAATATCGATTGAACGGTTACATTTTTGGCTCTAAAGTGTACGAGGAAAGTACAAATGTACAGAACTCGGGAATTTCATACAAGGCTCTTACTTTCTTTCGAGCGAGCGCAAAAGATAAAAACCTCGTTGAAGCTGAAATGACTTACTATGGTGTAATAAAAAATATATTTGAATTGGATTATATAAGCTTCAAAGAGGTTGTATTTTATTGTGAATGGGTAAGAGTTGAGGATAAAAATGCTTCTAAAGTTGATCCTGTCACCAATTTGATCATGGTTGACTTGTCCAAGTTGAAGAGCAACGACCACGTGAGCGATGAGCCGTTTGTTTGTGCATTTCAAAAGGTTAAGCAAGTGTTTTACTCGGAGTATATCAACAACGAGCCGTGGTCAATTGTCCAACACGCGCCAAGGCGTCTAAATAGTAGTGTGGATGACTTGGCTGCTCCTACCGAATATCAATCCATTTTTTATGATAACCCGAATTTGAAACAATTTTTCAATTTGTAATAATTATTTCAATTTGTACCGAAACATCAATTTTTAATGCTTTTACTTGATCTGCACTTTATCATTTTCACTCTTGTGTAGTGTGCGTGTGTGGAGAGGAGATTAATACATAAATATTCCAACTACATCTAAGTTTTGTTTATACTAATCCATGAATATACGCTTCTTACCTTTAATAGGTGATTAGTACATAGTTATTTGGGGTGTCCTATTTGTGGAGAGGAGACTGAATCTCTTCGTCTATCCGAACACTAAGAAATGCCATAATCCTATGGAGCGATGCTCTGCAAATTCCTCCCAACCGTTATGTAGCCAAACATCACCGGTTGAAGTTGTCAATTCCACTTTCCATACCCCACCACTTTCCATACCCCATTCAAAGGTGGAGTTGACAACTTCAACTGCTGATTTTTGGCTACACAATGGTTGGAAGGAATTTGCAACGCATACCTCCATAGGATTATGGTATTTCTTAGTGTTTAGATATGAAGAGAATTATAATTGACACGATTGCCCGGGGTACATTAGTTGGAAGGAGGTGCCATATGAGCTCAAGTTAGCTGTTTGAGTGACACTACAGGTAATGTATTTATATTTATATGTCAATTTCGATTTCGATTTCGATTTCAATTACGATTTATATTTATCTATATTTGAGGGGCGGATACTAATTTTACTTTATTTCAATTCAGGGGACAGGGAGTGGCACTAAGGGTTGGCCACATATGCTCTATACTTATGTGGCTATTCGGACGAGAAGGGAAGGATAAGGAGGTGTTCCCGAGCGTCGCGGTACAAAATCTCTTTTCCATGCAAATAGTTTGTAGATTTGAGATAAAATGATGGTGATGTTGTTTCTTTTTAAATAGTTTATTATTTGAATATATATTTGCATTATCTTTAGTTTGTTCGGATATATGATGTTTGGAACAGGTACAACGTTGCTATAACAGGTACAAATATACTGCTGGGCAGTGGCAGTGGCCATACTGCCCAGCAGTTTTTTTTTAATTCTGCCCAGAATTGTCACGGTCATTGACCGTGACACGTCCGTGACAAAATTGACATGGGCGTGTCACGGTCAATGACCGTGACAATTTTTTAAAAAAGGGTCACGGCTTTGTCACGGTTTATAACCGTGACAAACGTGTCACGGTCATTGACCTTGACACGACCGTGACACAAAACGCGAGTTTTTTGTCAAGGTCAATGACCGTGACAAAAAAAGTTGTCTCGCCTCGAAATGTCACGGTCATTGACCTTGACAAGGTGAATTTGTCAAGGTCAATGACCTTGACAAATGGGCAGATTTGATGTAGTGTACCAATGTTGCTAGAGAACCCGTACATGATGAAATACAATTGGATATTGATAATACACTACCTTTTCATAATGGGAACATTATCGATGATCAGGGTACATGTGTCACTTAGCAAGTGATGCCACATCGTACTGGGAGCATCCAAAGTCATCCCAAATGGTTAGTGTTTTGGGTGACCATATCGATATGATGTCAAGTGTAATAATCGTGCCTATAATCTTATCTCTTTGCTCGTTTAATTTGTAAATTAGGTGGAACCCTTAGGTTTCAGATCAATTATATATAGATTTTATTGATAATTGAATATTCTTGATTCCTTTATGGAAATTGTTGGGAATTAATTGGCCAAGTTTTAATTTATAAATAATTATGTCGTTCAAATGAAGTTGAGAATCGTTCGAATGAGATCCTCATCTCATTCGAACGAAGTCCCCCTGGTTCGAATGACAAGCCTTCTCATTTGAATAAGCTTCGAACGAAATTCTAATGAACCACTTATGTATAGGATTTTTACCCTTCGTTTGTATGTCGATCGAACGAGATGTGATCTTTTTCAAATGATCGTATCAGTTATTTATTATTTTGAGTTGCCCATGTGTTCTTTCGAATTTTGGATCCATGGATTAATGAGGTGTCGATCTCTGAAAGTACCATATTACTAAAAACGTGTATAACATGGGTATTTTAAATCATTTTGTTAGTTAGTTTTGGATTATAAAAAAAGAGAGAGTATAGGTCTTCCCCCACTATTTTCCAGTAGCCATATTCCCTCTCTCTCTTTAAGTTCAAGAGTTCACCATATTCCCCAACTTTTACTCGCCATTGTTACCACTTACCACCACCATAATACACTATTATACACCATTACAAGCCTTGTTCTTCATCCTCAAGCTTTATAAAGGGTAGAAGTGGGTAGAGTCAAGCAAGTAGGATAAGCTTTAGATTATTTTAAAGATCTTTTTAGAATATTTAGAGTTAGGATCTTCCATATTCATCTTCTTCTTTGTCTCCTCGTCAAACTATAAAGTGGGATTTTCCTCTTCCTAAGATTTCAAGGTTTATAGCTATGAAAAATGTGTAGGATGTATGCTAGATGATATGTAATGCCAAAAATGAAGTTATTTACTGATATATTAAAGTCTTGCAAAAATAGATTTTTAAAGAAGATAAACCCTAAAATGGGTCTTTTATGAATAAATGTAATTTTGACCTTGAAATATGGAAAGAAAGCATGAAAAATGTAAACCCGTGATTTATATCTTGATTAGTTCATTTTTAGGATTTCTAGGCTTGAAATCCTCCTTAACATTTGTAGAGACACGTAGTATGATAGTAGATAGCATTTTAGACTTGATAAATCATGTTGAAATGGATTTTACGAGGTAATAATTAAATGTAGAAAAATACCCCCAAATATGTGTTATAAATATTGTTAAAATGAAGAAAATAGATATTTAAAGTCACATGAAATAATAGGGCAAAGTAGTGGACATTTGGCTAAAATGGTATTTAAATGGATGAATGCATTTTATGTGGAAGACATAAAATAATGAGGCATGATTTTAGACATAAAATCATAAAAATGATGTTTTGAAAGAAAATGTTGGCTTTTAGTGCCATAATGAATTAAATATATTTTTTCACAAAGTTATGATGAAAGAAAGGGCAAAATGATAATTTTGATAAACTGAGGGTCCTAGTGGTTGGATTTCCTCATCGGGCCTTATCGGTCAATTTTTTGTGAAAACGGATAAAATGGAACGTTGACAAGATGAAATGGTGATATAAGTCATTGAAATGATGAAAACATTAAAATGATGGAATAATGTGGAGATTATCATAAAATGTTAAAATGCATTAATATGGACGCGGATAATACCATGAATAATTAAGAAGGGCCTGGAGCCCTGGGGTAAAATACGTAAAATCACTGGCCAGAGCATATGGTAGCATAGACGGCGGTGTGGAGCCCATTAAAGTATGCGGATATTAGAAGATTCTGAGAAAAGATAATGGAAAATGGAAATGATAATGGTTATGCTAAAAAATGTGTACGTAAGACAACCTAATGAATGTAATAAAAAGGAGACTAATTAATAAAACATGATTAATAGTCTCTAGACCCGGTAAAGCGTGGTATGAAACGATTACGTGTGAGTATGAGCTCATAGCTCGAGTGGATTGCATAGTAGTTGCACTAATACTAGTTGATTTGTTAAACATTTTAGAAATTGATTAAAATATATGTTATGTATAGTATTTTCGTAGAAAATTTATAGCTTACCGCCCTACTGAGCTTTCGCTCACCCCTATTTTATTTTTAAAAACCCACCCCCACCTAGGTACTTTGAGTAAGGACGTCTGGAAGGATGCCAGTAAGGGCCCAAAGGGCAATCAATGTTGTTAGGGGATCTGTAATTTTAATGAAATTATATCTTAGAACTTTGGTAACTCCATATTTTAAACATTTTATTCGGGCCTTTGGCTATGGTTTGTAATAATACAAGGATGATTATGGTTTATTTTTTATTTAATTAGCATTGTAGATTAAATCGGTTTTTTATAAATAAATCGTATAAATTGACTTAATTAGTTAAAGTGGCCACCCAGTTTTCAATATTAAAACCGATAAATAAATCTTTAATAAATGGTGCAAATAAAACGGGTTTTTCTCAAATAGTAAAATTAAACTTTCCCCCTCCCTCTTTAATTCCTTGATTCTCTACGAGTTAACCCAACGGTGACTGAAATTTGGGTCGGGGCATTAAAAATGGCATCAGAGCAATAGGATCCTCAGGTGTGATGGAGTGTTTAGGTCTTCTTAATACGTTTTCCTTATACATTTTTGTGTATTTAATGCTTTAGTTACTGTTTAAGTAAATTGTGTCCTCTATCGCTTTCAATTCGTATCATTGTGTATTGAACTCTCCTTTCTTGTATAGATGCCTCCACGTCGTGATCTAACTAGTGGGTCGGGTAATAGTGAGATTATACTCATGGAGAAGTCGTGCACCAGCTTGCCGACTCCCTCTCATAACAACAAAGGGCCAACCGTAGTGGGACGGTGGAGAGCACTACCTCCGCTTTCATCCTAAAGGATTTTAGGAGGTTACCACCCACCCACATTTAACGGGGCAGCCAACCCCGATACTGCAGAGGAGTGGCTCGATGAAGTCACCAGAGTCATGGATATTATTGACATGCTAACTGGGCGTAAATTCAAGATAGCCACATTCCAAATCATGGAACAAGCACAAGGCTGGTGGAGCGCCTATTCTGTCAGTACTACATAGGCCATAGGCTGGGGTATCGATAGAGTTTCCTTCCTTGATAGGTACTTTCCCCATTTGTTCAAGGATGCCAAGATGGATGAGTTACTTCATCTGATACAGGGGAAGACTTATTTGAATGAGTACTTCGTCTAATTCGAAAGCTTGTGTAAGTATGTTGATGATGTTCAGAGAAACGAGACTAAGAAGATGCGGCTATTTGTTAAGGGCCTCAACCTTGGTATTCGGCGGATCCTGGAAAGTGTGGATCTGCCAAACTTTGGGTCATTAGTGAACAAGGCGATTCGATTGGAGATAGGCGACGAGGAAGGGAAGGACATCAGGAAGAAGAAGAGGGAGCCCAGCGGGTCCTAAAGCGACAGTTATAAGAAGTCCCAGAGCGGGGCTCGAGGCTTTTTAATGAAGATAAAGGCCGCTATGGGGGTTGGTTCTTTATCAACCCAGTGCACCAATGGTCAGGGTCCTATAACCCCCATATAGAGGACTTATTTTGCTTGAGGATCCCTCGATCATTTTAAGAAAGATTGCCCACTGTGAGCCTCAAGCAGTCAGTAGAGGAGTCAACAAACTTTTAATTTTGCGTAGGGCCTCAGTTCTAGTTACACAGGTCCCACTCAGTAATAACAGGAGCAGTTATCCTCGGGCTACCATCATCTCACGAGGCATAGTGTGGACGGTTCATGTCCAAGTTAGGGGCAGGGTAGCCGTGGGCCAGGTCAGGTGCCCGATGGCTAGAGCAGCAGGTTCAATCCCGATAAACCTTCCAATGATCCATCGATGATGAAAGGTATGATTATTTTGTACAGTACATGGGTTAACCCATTATTTGATTTTGGCGCATCCATTCTTTCATTTTGAGTTCCTTGGCATTCAGTTTGGGACTAGAGGTAAATCAGTTTCGTCATTCTATCTTCATGGGACTTTCGATTGGTGGCGGTATAGTTCTAGATAGGTTTTGTTGTAGATGTGTGGTTATGGATTGAGACTATGTTCTGGAGTATGATTTGATCCTTATAGACATGGATGGGTTCAAGGTGATCCTTGGTATGGATTGGCTGTCATGTTTTGAAGCTACTATCGACACAGTGTCTTAGTATCACTTCCAAATGGGTCTCGCCATCATTTTAGTAGCGAGCAGGGTGTTGATTATCCTTGAAAGTTTTCTACCGTACGTGAGAAGAAATGGTACTTGGGTTGTCTTAGTAGTATAGTGGCTCAAAATAAGCCAGATGGTATGGTGGTAGATTACCCAATGGTGTGAGAGTTTCCCGATGTGTTTCTGGATGATCTTCCTGAGTTACCTCTATACCGAGATGTGGATTTTGCTATAGAGTTGCATAAAGGCATCTTTCATATCTCTATCCCATCTCATAGAATGGCTCCAGTGAAATTACAGGAACTAAGGGTTCAATAGGAGGAGTTAGCCAATAAGGGCTTCATTCTCTCTAGTGTATCCCCGTGGGGAGCCCTAGTTCTCTTTGTTAGAAAAAAGGATAAGTACTTGTAACTTTACATCGACTATAGTCATATTAATATGGTGACGATAAAGAATAAATACCTTATGCCTCATAACTATGACTTGTTCGACCAGTTGGGTGGGGCGGGTAGGTATTCAAAGATTGACCGACGGTCTGGATACCATCACTTATGGCATTTTTTTTATACTGCCCCTAGAATATAGGACTTGTTCGTAGCTTTCTAATTTATATTAGATATGGCATATCCCACAAGCTCGTCTTCATGATCATCCACGACATCATCAATCTGAATATCTGGCAACATGCATCTCTAACGTGCACCACTCATCCTCAATCGTGCTCCTCAACTCCACATTCATTATAGTGTATTATATGTTTGGAGCTATTTGTTTTTTATAAATATATTTGGGGGAATTTTACTTTATTTTATTTATCAAAATGAGGTTGGACTTTACTTTAAAAATAAAATTTTGTTGTTCAAACGAGATGGACATCTCGTTCGAACGATTCAGTAATGTTGTTCAAAGTGTCGTTTTATGGCCTACATCGAACATGCTTCAAATGAGGGGTTTCTATTTTGGTTTCAGTCAGATCATTAGAAAGTCGTTAGAAGCGAGCTTCAAATGAGATGCATATTTCGTTCGAACGACGCTTCGATCTCGTTCGAACGACTTGTTGTTGCCTCGATTTTTGTGTTTACCTGTAAAAACCTGCTTTGCGTAGGTATTTTGCAAGACTTTTAAAACCTCAATTTCTGCAAACCTACTGCACAAAAGACTTACCTTTTAAATGGTAAAACACCTTTTTAATTCACACATAGCCTCCTATATATTTTGTGAATCACTTTGAAGCCCTCATATAACTTCATCCTGGAGTTTCTCTTATGGAGGAGGCATCTCCATTGTTGATCTTATGGTTTTCATGGGAACCATTGCTGAAGGAAGACGAAGGGTCACCAGTAGGAGATTCGTGTGAAAACGTTGTTTGTATTTTTCTATTGTAATTGTAAGTTGTATTTTGTTGTAAAGACAAATTTTCAATTGAGTCAATTTGTAAGTGTTGGATTAATTTCGGACAAAACTATTTGAGTCGTAGGATAGAAGTTTGTGACCTTAAAGCCTATGACGTTTGAGTTTAAGACGTAAAGGGCAAGCCTAAACTGAAGATTTCTTCATTATTGATTTTCGTGCCATGTTTAACGTCATAAACCTTTCAAGTCTTACATGGTCTCTAAATGTATGAATTCATATGATATATAGAGAGACTTGGAATTTTTATTGGGTGTAATTTTTTTACTAAACTAAGTTTAAAATGATTTTTTATTTTTTAAAGAAAAAATAAACTTTTTTGTAATGTCGTTCGTAAGGTTGTTTGAATGACCTTGTTTGAACGACATTCTCAGGTCGTTCGAACGATATTCTCATGTTATTTAAACAAGATATCCAACGAGGTTTTCTCTGCAATCTCATTCGTATTCTCGTTAGATAAAGTCGTTTGAACGACATTCATTTCTGCAATCCCGTTCGAACGAGATAACAGTGTCGTTCAAACGACCGACAGTTTCTAGTAGTTTTTTGAATAATATTTTTTTAAAACTTCCCACTGCCTTTTTAACCACCCTTTTAAGTAGTGCGGGATTGGACTTTTTCCACTGACTTTTGAGAGCCATTTTTCTACACTTTGAGAGAATAAATACTTATCCAAAAGTCCCATTTGTGTTGGTGATTTTTAATGGTTTAATCTTTTAACAAAAGCTACTTTACACCTAATAGTTTATTTTGATCCAAGTAACAATATATATATATTTTCTTTTATATCATCATTTTGGCACCGGGTATCATTCTCTACCCCAAAGGAGAATGTTTTCTATGGAGGATTTCCTTTTTGTTGATTCATAGTGTACATACGGAGGAAGACTTCAAGTGTTGATGGTAGTCCCCATCGGTAGACTCCAAGACGAAGGTGGATTCCTGAGTTGTCGACTAGGAAGAGGTAGAAGAATGAATAATCATCAAGGCTAGCGAGGGAGTCAGGTTGTTGAGTAAGTCTTTATGTCGTGTCTTTTATAAATCCATACCTAGTGGACTTGTGGCTGGGCCAACCGAGGTTTTTTCCATTATGGGTTTTCCTCGTACATCGCGGCATTGTGATTGTGTTTTTATCTTGCAAAAACACCAAGATGCATGATTAGGTTTAAAAGGATAAAATTTGTTTGATTACAACATATGTGTAAATTGGTGCAAATTTAATATTTGGTAAGTTTTCGAAAATTTAATTCAAGTTGGGTTGAATTAATTTGGCAAAATTCACGTTTGGTTTGTTTGGCCTATTTTAGAACTTGAATTAATTTTGGTTTAAAAGAAAACTTAAATATTTGTTTAATATCATTTTATTTTGAAAGAAATTTAAAATTTGGAATATTGTGTGAACCATCGCATTTGAATTTAAATTTTGGCATTTAACAAGAGGTGTCGAACGGGTTATGCTAATTTATCGCGTGATCCTGATTTTTGAGGATTTTTTGGATAACATGGAAAATTTATCATTTTTATGTTTCCTATTTTTTATGGTTCTCTTTTGCTTGTGCATGACACCCGCTCATGATAGATCCAAAGGTTTATTGTGTTAGTTTTGTTTATATACACTAACTTTTGTGCTTCGTGATAGATTCTTGTTAGTTGTATGTTTATTTGTCATATTCTAGTCTATGCTTCATTATATAAATTTTGCTATAATTATGATATGTTTATCTTTTGTATTTTAATTTTTTTCATTGTTTGGATCTTGTGAAAAGTACCAAAGATTTTATTTGTCTTTTGAGTTGATTTTTTTTTCAAATTTTTGAAAAACTCGAAAGGCTTTTTTTATGTATTTTAGTTTCACACATTTATGGGGCATATCCTTGTGTTTGAATCCTATATCTCCCCCCCCCCCCCCCCCTCCATGTGTCTAAAACTTTTGTTATGAATTTCAATGCTTAAAATGTTCTTTATCATGCTTATATAGAGTAGTTTGACTTTGATTTGCTTAATGGATTCTCTTTTTATATGCCTCTCCATGCACACATGCACGACCTCTTTTGAACGTTAACTTCACATGTATATTTGAGCTAAGTGAGATGTTCTCCCATTAATTTTGTCATCTACATGTTTTTATGACTATGGGGGATTTGGGCATGTAAGAAATGTTGCCAGTGAGATTTATTTGAATTGTATATAAAATATAACCGAGGGTGCACGGAAAGAGCTAAGAAAGGAGCAAATCTGCTTTGAGTTAAAGCCACCATTAGCAAGGGCCTAAAAAAATGTGGCGTTGTAAAAAGAATCCAATGCCAACATAATTTAGTTTGATATTTTCATTCAAAAGAATCGAAAATAATTATTATTTATGAAGGAGTTTGGATGGAAATATCAACGGCTTTCCACAATGACAATGAATCCTAGTTATGATTATTTTATCATGACTCTGTTAATATGTAGAATTATCAAAATTCTAGGCTCGTTTGCATTGTGGTTGTTGGTTATTTATGTTCTCTTTATATTGTGACATGAGTCTAAATCTAAGTTTGATAAATACTTGCAATAAAATAGAACTCCTTGAACATTTTTAAGTGATTGGGTCATAATTCTTTAGTCTCTAATTCACACCCCTTCACTCCGTTTACCACATGTTTATTTAGATATATTTATGTCATATGAGTGTGGAAAACTTATTGTATTTAGTGTCTTGTGTGGTGTTTATACCTATATATATGTGCTTGTGTGCCATTGGTATATTTTTCATAAGTATATATATATGGTATTATTTATTTTTTAAGTCTTTGCCTTGCTATTTAATCCATGTATGCATCTTTTTCAAATAGGTATCTATCTTGTTGCAACTTTTCATTGATATCCCATGCTTATATTAGTACATTCTAGTTGGTATCTTTTTGCTATCACATCGTAGTTGGTATTTAGTAATCTAAGTGTTGATTACTTGCTCTTTTGTTGCCATGTTACTTTATTGTACTTGTAACTCTATACACCATTGCATGATATACTTGTTTTTCCATTATGCCTATCCTTTGTTACATTTAGGGGGATAATTGATTTAATTGGGGAGAAATGGATTATTGTATGTAGGTTTGTCTTTGTCTAATCCTGAACAAAAATGGGGAGAAATGGTATCTAAACCTTTTAGTTTGGGAAGATCTATCTTGGGGAGAGACGTCCTTTCTTGGGTTAATTATGCACTTAACATTTTTATATTCTCTATGTGTTTGATGGTGTGTTTAAGTGCGCATGTTTTCATCCTAAGCTATAATAATTTAAAGCAAGCAAAGCTTCTCAACTATGTGTCAGTAAAGCGTCTGTAATTTTTTATTTTTGGGTGGGATTTTGTCTTATTAGATGAGCTTGAAGGCCCATAGAATTTTTATTTTAGTTTTGTCCCACAATAGCCAAAGGAGGAGATTTGTAAGGATAAATTTCCAATTGAGTTAATTTTCAAGTGTTTGCTTAATTCCGAACAAAACTATTTAAGTCGTAGGATAGAAGTTTGTGACCTTCAAGTCTATGATGTTTGAGTTGAAGACGTATCGGCCAATCCTAAATTGAAGATATCATCATTTCTGATTTTCATGCCATGTTTAACCTCATCAACTTTTAAAGTCTTCCATGGTCTCTAAAGGTATGAATGCATATGATATATAGAGACTTGGAATTTTCATTGGGCGTAATTTTTTTACTAAACTAAGTTTAAAATGATTTTTTATTTTTTGCAGAAAAATAAACTTTTATGTAATGTCGTTAGTAAGGTCATTTGAATGACCTTGTTCGAACGACATTCTCAGGTCGTTCAAATGAGATATCCAACGAGGTTTCTCTGTAATCTCGCTCGTATTCTCATTCGATAAAGTCGTTCAAATGACATTTGTTTCTACAATCTCGTTCGAACGAGATAACAGAGTCGTTCGAACGACTGACAATTTCCAACAGTTTTTCGAATATATTTTCTTTTAAAACTTCCCACTACCTTTTAAACCACCCTTTTAAGTAGTGCGGGAATGGAATTTTTCTACAGACTTTTGAGAGCCATTTTGCTACACTTTGAGAGAATAAATACTTACCCAAAAGTCCCATTTGTGTTGGTGATTTTTAATGGTTTAATCTTCCAACAAAAACTACTTTACACCCAATAGTTTATTTTGATCCAAGTACCAATATATATATTTGCTTTGAGATCATTATTTTGGCAACGGGAATCATTCTCTACCTCAAAGGAGAAGTTTCCTAGGGAGGATTCCATTTTTGTTGATTTGTGGTGTACATACAGAGGAGGACTTCGTGTGTTGATGGTAGTCGTGCCCTATGGGTGGACTCCGAGACGAAGCTGGATTCCAGAGTCGTCAAATATGCAGAGGTAGAGGAACGAATAAGCATCAAGGCTTTAGAAGGAGTCAGGTTGTTGAGTAAGTCTTTTTATCGTGTCTTTTGTAAAACCATACCTAGTGAACTTGTGACTGGGTAGTCCGAGATTTTTTTCGATGTGGGTTTTCCTCATACATCGCGACATTGTGATTGTGTTTTTATCTTGCAAAAATTACTTAGATGCATGGTTAGGTTTAAAAATATAAAATTGGTTTAATCACGACATTTGTGTAAATTGGTACTAATTTAATATTGGGTAATTTTTGTTTAACTTAATTCAAGTTGGACTTAATTAATTTGGAAAATATCATTTTTAGTTTGTTTGGCCTATTTTAGAACTTAAATTAATTATTGTTTGGAGAAAATTTAACTATTTGGATAATTTTATTTTAATCGAATTTGAATTTAAATATTTGGCATTTTCATATTTGCATACTATAGTGAAATAGAAAAGATTTTGCCCCGAATAGAATATTTCCTGAAATCCTTCTTGCTTGTTTGATTGCATGCTTTAATGTTTTACTACTTTCAATCACATAGTTGCATGATCTAGGGTTTAAAGGAACTAAATCTGGTGTGAGGTGAAATTTATTTAATTAAGTTTGATCCATTGAACTGTAGCGCACTCTCAAATTGGTATCAGAGCCATTTACACAACTTCACTGTGTAATTAATTTTTCACAAAATTTTTATGATATCAATTTTCTAAAAAACATTGATTTCGAAAAGACTGAGTTCAAATGGATAAATTATGTAATAGAATGAAAACTTCAGATGGATGTAATTATGCATATTGGAAAGTGACGCGACTAAGAATGTGTCTAGTGTGCGTGCTATTTAGGCTCAAGTGCAAGACTGTCGATCGAGTAATAATCTGATAAGTCGGGTATCGATCCTCAAGGAAATAGGATGAACGTAGTCGTAATGACGTTGGACAGACGAAGGAAACCTAACTTTGACTCTAAAGAAAAGAAAAAGGTGATTTGATTTGTGAAACAACTATAACTATATGCACTTTTGAAAATGATTAACTAATGAAATTATGAATGCAATTTTTCTACTGCAGAATTTCGAACGACTTGACTAAAACTGTAACTATGAATGGAGAAAGATTGGTCGGGTTACACTCCCCCACACCCTAGTAATTCACTTCGTAGGATACTAGATTTAGAATTAAAGCTTTAAATGAATTTGACTTTTAATACTCCTAAGTATTACATATATGAGGGATCGTAGCCCGCACAGTACGTAAGTAAATATTGAATTAAAATTCGGTCTTTATTTCTCCTAAGTATTACACATATGAGGGATCGTATCCCGCACAGTATGTAAGCAAAGGCTGAATTAAAGTAGGATCGTAGGAATTACGATACAATTCATCTAATGTTTTGATTCCAACTTCTATTTCCACTATCGTGAATTACATCGGGTGGGGTTCATGCACCCCAACCCTTGAAAATTTAGCCAGACATATGAAAACTGGAAGAAAACATTTTTTGGATGAAAGGAAACATTTTTACGAACATTTGAAGGTGAAGAAGAATGAAATTGCTCACTATAGAAATAACTACTGTAGATATGAAAACAAGAATTGAAATAATATTACTTGAATTACAAAACTGGAAGCAAACTAAGGTTTCTTATTATTATTCTTCTCTAAACTAATTAAAAAGCTTCCTAACGAATCAGAAGCCTTCTCATGTCTGGGAGGAGTTTACAATTTATAATCTATGAATTCTAAGAGTTTGAACTATGCAGGATTCTGATTTTACAAGCGGATAAGTTCGAATTTCTGATACCAGAACCGATCCTACTAAGAGGGTTCGATTCGGTTCCATCTTTTAGTGCTTTACAGAAGCTTTCCCAAGATGGGGTTGATTCTTTTTTTCTTCCCTTCGGTTCGGTTCCCTATTTTCATAAACTTTTCCTCCTTGTATTTCTTTGAAGCTTTTGATACGGAACTCGGATTGGGATGCCGAACACTGAATACCTACGAAATGGATGGAAAATACACGAAACTCGGTGTACTCATTAGAAACTTGTCAATAGCAATGATGTGATATAAATCCACTCTAATTATACTTTGCGGAGCGATAAAAGCCTCTAAATTAAGGGGATAAATGGGAAGAATTTATGCCTAATCAAACCCCCCTAACATAGAACTTTGATCGTCCCGAGCAATGTAAAAGAATCAAAGCATGGTCTAACTCTAAAGTGGGATCTTGATTTGTACCACTAGAGCATATAACCTAGGTACGGGTTATCTGTGAGAATGATAGTGATGACGGTCGTATGAGTGTGTAGCCCATCGGCTTATAACTATGTTCGCCTCCAATATGTGTGTTTATTTTGAAGGTTCGAGAGAGATTGAACCTATAGTCCTTCCCATGCAATGAGCGATGTACCAAGACATGATAGCAGAGTATGCATGCACCGCAACTGTGTCTCGGGGTGCAGTATTGTATATATGAGTGTATGTATATATATATATATATATATAATTGTGATACTACCTACTGTGTGAATTAAGTAGACAAGAATAATAATAAAATCTGAAATGAAGTAAGTTGGTGAACACTTAATTTATATTAAATTAAAAAGGCGCTCATCCATGTTAAAGAGAAAATTGATTATAGGTATTATGTATATTGCGAGGGAAGTACATGGGAACGATATTAGGCGATGATTAGATGTTAGACTGGAAAGAACTAGTTAGCATGGGAATAAAAACTCGTAGGGTTTGATGGTACGTTAGGCGTGCACATCAGATTAGAGGTGAGCATCTCAAGTGAGTACGATAATCTAACATGACTACTATATGTGATATTAACTCATTTTAAGCACTTACTAATTTTTAAAATGTTTTCAACTCTGGCTCTGACCCGTTTTCTGCAAATCTCTTTTCTTGTCAAATTATTTTAGGTGCTCGGCCACAGGGACACCAAGCATAGGAGTTCCATTCACTCGACGAGCTGTAGCTGTTGTGGAAGCTGCATGACCCTGTTAGTAGACGCCTCTTTGCCCATCATTTCTTCCTTTTGAGTCATTTCATCATTTAGGGCATGTTGCCTCTTCTATTAAAATAGTCAGAGATGTAGAATTTAGTCATTTAATTCTTTCAGTTGTTGGTTTATTTCGGTTGGATTATTGTATTTGGTACTTAGACTAGAAGTGTTTACTCCAGTTCCATTTATTATTGCAATTATTTCCTATCATATGAGATTGGTGTGAATGGTGAATGTTTATTTATTCGTTAACCTAGTTTTATATTAATTAAAAGATAAAATTTTGACATCAACCTTTTTAAATATTAGGTGGTTAGTACTTAATAATAAAGTTTTCGATAGTGATGCATAATCTAAACCAACTGGATATTCTGATTTAATTTAATAAAGGACTTATCATCCGGTATTTAATTAGGTGGGGTGTCACAGGTGGTATCAGAGCATAACGTTCTAGAGTCCTTAGGATCTATGCGGCTTATTTTGCTTTCCGTGTAGCTTTCTTTGATATAAAGCCCTATATTTAGGACCGTTGTATTCATTAATTGCGAATTCTACATCTTCAGCTATTCGAGATATTTACTATGGACTTATAAAGCTTCTCTCTTATTTCAGATTCCTACCAAACGTGCACAGCGAGCCAATAGGGATGCCCAGCCCGAGCCTCAGCCAGCTCCGGTCCAGGGAACGATAAATGCTGCGAAAGTTGTCATTATTATAGCCTAGGTGGTGAATCCAGCATTAGCCATGGTATAGCAAGCCCCACCACAGGCACCAGTAGTGGATCCAGCACCAGTTCCTGCTTTCCCTTCTGCTTGGGAGCACGTCAGATATGCCTTACAGAAGGCACACCCTCTAGAGTTCGCAAGGAGTTTTGATGTAGTAAAGGTGAGCCAATGGAGGAAGGATATATAGAGACACCTTAGGATGTATGAGTGCACGGAGGTGCAAAAGTAGATTTTGGCTACCTTTAAGTTGGTGGGTGCAGCGTTACAGTGGTGGGAGTTCACTACCACTACAGAGTAGAGAGACAACTTTACTATTTGAGAGTTCTGGGTGCGGTTTGATCGCAAGTACTTCCCTTTTTCCGTGCAGACCGAGATGAGGCAGAAGCTATTGAACCTTATACAGGAAGGGAAGACAGTTGCAGAATATGAGGAAGAATTTACTGATCTTCTGAATATAGTGCCATATGAGATACTGACGAAGGAAAAGAAGATCCAGAGGTTTATGGCTGGATTGACTTAGAGGATTCGCCAGCATCTGTTAGGGAATCTTTCATTGGCCACTTATTCTAATGTGGTTAATGCGGCCCTTTTACACTCCCAGGACCACAGCTTCCACCAGCAGGGAAGCAAACGAGTCGAGGAGTCCATCCAGCAGGGCCGAACAGGAGGTAGTAGTGCCAGTGGGGAACCGGTAGCTCAGCGACAGGTCCGTCAAGGTGAGCAGAGTTCTCATCAGGGGAACCCTGCTAAGCGATTCCATTTTGGAGATTTCAAATAAGGGCAGGGAGGTTTTAGGCAGGGTCAGCCTGATCAGTAGGGCCAACAATGATTTCAGGAGGGCTAGGGGAGGGGTGGTAACGGCCATCAAGGTCGAGGACAGCAGGAGCAGAGGGGAGGACACTTTCCAAGGAGGTGCTTTACTTGTGGTAACACGGGCCACAAATGTCAGGATTGTCCTCAGAGGGGTAGAGCCTCGCAGTAGCAGCAACAGGGTGCTCGTCAGGAGACCCAGCGATCGATATTTCCAGTCACCCTCCCAGCACCACCCTAGGTACCAGCTTTGCCAGAAATTCCAGCAGCTCCGGTGTAGCAGGGATAGTTGCAGTATGGGAGTGTCTACAACGTCCATCAGGCCGTGATTCATCAGGCCCTGCCCGCAATCGAGGGTATGTTTTCTATTCAGGGGACTATGGGTTAGATATTATTTGACACGGGGGATTCACATAGTTTCATTGCTACTAGTTTTGCACGCGCCACTGGGTTATTAGACATGGCAGATAGCACAGTTACAAGTGTAGACTCACCGATGGGTTATGGGTCTTTGATATTCTTTATATATCGGGGAGTAGGCACAAAGATTGGGAGATTGATTTTACCAACCGATATGCTTGTCTTAGAGATGCGCGAGTATGATGCTATTATCGGGATGGATTGGCTAGTTACGTATAGGGCTATGATTGATTGTTATAGACGTAGTATTGTGTTTTCCATACCGGGTCAGGAGATTTTTTGGGTGGCAATGCCAGATTTATATTATATAGAGGATGAGACCTCTAAGGGAGTGGTGATACCGCTTGATTCAATTTCGGTTATTCGTGAGTTCGCTAATGTATTTCAGAACATATCGGGATTACCACCCAGTAGGGAGATAGAGTTTGTGATAGATTTAGCACCATGAACTCGGTCGATAGCCCATGTACCTTACCGTATGGCTCCAGTAGAGATAAGGGAGCTACGAGATCAGATCGAGCAGTTGTTGGGTCAGGATTTCATCCTTCGGAATACCTCACCTTGGGGTGCTCCCGTGTTATTTGAGAAGAAGAGCGATGGGTCGCTATGGTTACGTGTTGACTATCGAGATTTGAATAAGGTCACGATACGGAATAAATATCCATTGCCCCAAATCGATGACCTATTCGACCAATTAAGGGGAGCTTCTTATTTTTTGAAGATAGACTTGAGGTTGGGGTACCATCAGTTACGTATTGGGGAGCAGGACGTCCCTAACACTGCTTTTTTGACGAGATATGGATCTTATGAGTTCAGGGTTATGCCATTTGGGCTAACCAATGCACCGGTCGTCTTCATGGACATGATGAACAGGGTGTTCAGAGAGTTCTTAGATCAGTTTATCATTGTCTTCATTTATGACATTCTGATTTATTCCCGGACTGAGGAAGAGCATACCGAGCATCTGAGGATGGTTTTATAGACCCTATGTGAGCACGAGTTATACGCAAAATATGAGAAGTGTGGGTTTTAGCAAAGAGAGGTTCGATTGTTGGGGCACATCGTTTATGCGGAAGGGATATCGATAGATCTTGGGAAGGTGTCAACGGTGAGGGAGTGGGGACAGCCCACGATGCCGACTGAGATACGTAGTTTCTTGGGGCTGGCAGAATACTAAAGGCAGTTTATTTTGTGATTCTTAAAGATAGCGTGTCTGTTGACAAACTTAACTCGTAAGGGGGTGCCATTTATATGGGATGATGCCTGCCAGTTGGATTTTGACGAGATGAAGGACAAGCTGACTTCAGCACTGGTTCTAGCACTTCCCAGGCCAGGAGTGGAATACCTAGTTTACACTGATGTGTCCTTAATAGGAATTAGGGGTTTGCTTCAGTAGGAGGATAAGGTGATTGATTATGCTTACTATAAGCTTAAGCCTTACGAGAGGAGTTACCCCACCCACGACTTGGAGTTAGCGATAGTCGTGTTTGCATTGCGGATGTGGAGACATTATCTCTTGGGGGGAAATTTTGCATGTTCACGGATCACAAGTCACTACAATATTTGTTCATGCAGCGGGAGCTAAATATACGTCAGCGGAGGTGGCTTGAATTTGTTAAGGACTACCAGTTAGACATCCATTACCACCCGGGGAAGGACAATATGGTATCAGATGCATTGAGCCGTGGGCCAGCAGGTGAGGTGGCCGAGGTGCGAAAGGAGAAATGAAAAGAACTCGGGCATCAGGATGTAGTTGCTCACTCATTCATGACGGTGATTACGATTACACCCAAGATAGTTACCGGGGTGATACATGCTCAGGCAACGGATTCCTTCTGTCAGGATCGGATTATACAGCTTCTAGCCAAGGGAGAAGAGTCCTACTCCGTGAGCTTAGATGGGAGTTTACGTTTTAATGGCAAACTAGTAGTTCCAGAGGAGGAGGAGTTATGGCATGCAGTGATGGAATAGTTGCATGGTTCATGGTTTACGGTACATCCCGAAGAGGATAAGATGTACCAGGATATGAGGCGACAATATTGGTGGAGTGGCATGAAGAAGGATATCACCGAATTTATTTTGAAGTGTGCCACTTGTCAGCTAGTGAAGACAGACCATCAGAGACCGGGAGGGTTACTACAGGCATTATAAATCCCTATGTGGAAATGGGAGAGCATTTCTATGGATTTCATCACAGGGTTGCCTACATCACAGAGGGGTAACGATTCTATATGGATAATTATAGATCGGTTGACCAAGGTAGCTTATTTTCTGCCAGTCCGAACTGACTATACTACGGGACAGTATACTCAGATATTGATTGTCGAGATCGTGAGACTCCACGGGGTGCCCCTTAATATTATATCCGATTGGGATAAGATTTTTATGTCCATATTTTGGGAAAGTTTTCAACAGGCCATGGGTACGGAGTTACGATTGAGTTCGGCCTATCACTCGCAAACGGACGAGCAGACAGAGCGAACGAATCAAATGTTAGATGATATGTTGCGGATGTGTATACTTGATTTTGGAGGGGGGTGGGAGTAGTACCTTCCGCTGATGGAGTTTTCTTATAATAACTCCTACCAGTTTACTATTGGCATGGCTCTATTTGAGACGTTATATGGTAGACCTTGTTGTTCCCTAGTATGTTGGCTTCTGGTGGGGGATAACAAGATATTTGGGTCAAAGGTAATTCAGGACACCTCGACTAAGATTGAGTTGATACGGAGTCGCATTCGGGTTGCTCAAGATAGGCAGAAGAGTTACGCCGATGCCAAGAGGTTCTTCAGGGAGTTCAGTGTAGGGGATCAAGTGTTGTTACGAGTATCTATTATAAAGGGGGTAATGAGGTTTGGGAAGAAAGGGAAGTTGGCACCGAGATATGTCGGGCCATTCCCTATTATTGAGCGGATTGGGACAAGAGCTTACAGACTTGGGTTACCGGAGCACCAGCATAGGATTCATGATGTGGTCCATATTTCTTCACTGAGAAAATATCTTTGGGATGACTTGGCCCACACTCATATTGCCTTAGAGGATATTGATCTACATCCCGATAGTTCCTACGAGGAGGGTCCAGTTGCTATTCTAGACCGTAGTAAGAGGAAACTGAGGTCAAAGATAGTGTCGCTGTGACCGTAGGATTGGTATTAATTAATTAATGTGTAAATTAATTAAATTAGAGTCGGACCATAGACTCGGATTGGTTTTAATTAATTAATGTGTAAATTAATTGAATTAGAGTCGGACCATAGACTCGGATTAGTATTAAATAAATTAATGTGTAAATTAATTAAATTAGAGTCGGAATGTAGACTCGGGAAACTAATAAATTACTAAGGACTGAATTAATTGAATTAGAGTCGGACCATAGACTCGAGAATATGCACGCTAGTGTTACAGGTTTTAGTACACGATAAAGCCGGGATTTATATTATATATACGGTGTGGTGATAGTATATATATATATATATGGGCATTCTTTATGTGTGCTATTAAATATCAGGGACTAGATATTTATTTAATTTATATACTCTAGTGCTATCAAGGGAGGTTGCGCGATGTGGGTGAATCCCCTAGCTTGAGGAGTAGGGCGAGTATATCCCCAGGTCATAACGTCCGGTATATGGGTGAGGGGTTTATCTCACTTACAGGGAAAGAATATGACCGCCTCCACTACGTTTATATTTTGGGCCAGGTTGGTGAGCGATTCCAACTTGGGAAACTTGGTTATGCGAGCACACCTAGTGAGATAGCATTTTGGAGGGAATCATCCGGTGAGGGTATATTTGGAGGGATGGATTTACATATGAATTATGTGTGGATGTTTTAGTAAAGGTACGTATATAATGAGATGTAATATTATATGCGGGTAATAATACAGTGTGTGATTGATTTATTTTATATAACTTGTGTTACAGTTATATGATATTATTTAAAAGGAATTAATTAAGTTAATTGGTGGAATAACTTATAACCCATTAATAATAATACTCGGTTTAGAGTAGAATGGCAAGGGGAGATTATACCAGGACTAGTTGGACGGGGTAGTACAACTAGGTGGGGTTAAAGTAACCATTAGATGTGCACATTGGTGGAGGGGTGAGTATGTCCTCAAGGGAGTGCGACACTAACTTAAATATGAAGCGCATTCATATATTTGATATTACTGCAGTTAAGTCACTTGCTAAATATTTTCAAAATGTTTTGGGTTCTAACCCTTGCTATAAAATTATTTTCAAAACCTTTTAGGTTTCCAGGCACAGGAACGTCAGACTTGATATTTTATTCCAGGGACACGGAGCTGCGGCATATGTGGATGCTAGCAGAAGCTTGGATTAGACACATCGTTCATTCATTCCTAAAGTAGGAATCATTTATCAGTTTCAGTTTTATTTAGGGCATGTCACCCAGACTTTCAGTACAGTTTTCAGATTTATTTTATTCAGGTGTGGAATATTTGTATTGGACTATTTACTTTGGTGACCGATAGTTTATTCGGCATGTAGTTTATTACTTATTCAGGTTATTTAATTCAGTCGTAGTTTATGACTCATATTATCTTTTCGCATGTTATTGGTTGTTTAATTAAAAAGATAAAATTTGGCACCAGCTTTTTAGAATACTAGGTGGTTAGTAAGTTTTAAAAAGGTTTTCGACGGTGATGCTAAGGATGAACCAACTGGAATTCATGTTTTAATTTGGTATAAGACTGATCACCCGGTATTTTATTAGGCGGGGTGCCACAGATGGTATCAGAGCATCAGGTTCTAGTGTCTTTAGGATCTGTGCTTCATTTCACGTTTCAGCTTAGCGTTTTTTGATGTAGAACCCTATCATAGGATTGTTGTATTCTCATATGTATGCGCATTTACGTTCTTTTGCCAATTACTTTATATTTGAGGGTAAAATTATACGATTCAATTCTCATTTCAGATACTGCCCAGGAGAGAGAGAGCAACTAGGTCCAGAGGGGGAGGTAAGACTAGGGAGGCTTATCAGGAGCCAGAGTTACCGCAGCAACTGCCAGAGATGATTTCGATAGCACGGGTAACTGAATTAGTGGCGCAGAAAGTTGAAGCGATGATGATCGTAATGACAAGGTACTTTCCACGAGATCAACCACAGGCGTTAGTGGTACCGGATGTTCAGGCCCACCCGGGGCCATCGGGGTGGTAGAAAGTACGAGAGGTTTTTCAAAAAGGGCATCCGCCAGAGTTTCAAAGGGGTTCGGATGTTGTGCTAGCGTGTCAGTGGAAGAGAGATATCCAGCGTCATCTACGCATGGTAGATTTCAATGAGGTGCAGAAGCAAATTCTAGCCACTTTTAGGTTAGTGGGAGCAGCGCTACAGTGGTGAGAGTCGATCACCAAAGTTGAGGAAAGGGATACATTAACTATTGCAGAGTTTTGGGTTCGGTTCGATCGCCAGTATTTCCCGCCAGCAGTAGAGGCTGAAATGAGGAGAAAATTCAGTGAGGTGACTCAGGTGGACTGTTCAGTGGCCGATTATGAGGAAGAATTCACTCATTTGGCAAATTTTATACCGGATGAGGTACGCAATGAAGAAAGAAAGAAGTCAAGGTTCGTGGATGGGTTAGTCTGGAGGATCAGGCAACATCTGATTGGTAATCCCGCATTAGTAGTTTATACAGACATAATAAATGTAACACTCCTGCACTTCCAGGACTATTGCTTCCACATGAAAGGAAGCAAGAGGGTAATGGAACCCATTGAATCGGATAAAGCGGGAGGGAACAGTACCAGTGGGGTAGCAGCAGACAATGGGACATCAGGGGCAGGATTTTCGACAGGGGAATCAGGCCAAGTGGTTTAGGTCTGGAGGCTATCGACAAGATGGCCAGGACTTCCACAAGGCCAACAAGGAAGGGATCAGTGGCAGGGTGAATTTATTAGGAGGTGTTTTGCTTATGGGGAAGCGAGACACGTGAAGAGACATTGTCCTAAGTGAGGCAGGGGTCAACTACAGGACGAGGTCCTGGATGTACACCCACTACAACAAGTCATGGGTGCGTTCGGGCAGGGGGAAGTTGCTCAGGAACCCGAGGATCAGCCATTGAAGCTAGAGTATGAAGGTAATTATCTTTTTATCCTAGGGGCATGGGGTATGTTTTGGGTGACAGTGAGGGTGTCACAATATAAATTTATTTTTTTCACTAAAATTCGCGAGTGAGTCGGATCTAATGGGTGCGCTGGCTATAGCAGCCATAGTATGTAGACAAAATTTTCTGTGGGGTAGCGGAGCCCTTTGGTGTTAACCACGAGAGAGTGGAGGTGCACACTGAGAGAAGGTTTGAATTATGCGAGGGATTGCTACTTTCAAGAATTATGGAAGTCGGGTAGATGATTTTTTTTATATCGTCTGGATAGCGATGGATTTGAACTATTGTGAATAGTGGGGGTAAGTTTTGTTGTTCGCGACACCAGGGTATGAATGATTTTTACTAGGTATCACCTAAGAGGGCGTCTAGCCTATATATATGTGTATATATGTTGTATTGTGTGGTGAGATAGACACATAATGAGGTCTTGTGTTCTTATATTTATCCCGGTAAGTAGGGGTGTTTACTGAAGTGAATCAGGGTGGTTAGATTTATTTTCGAGCAGGGAGAGATAGCTCGGGGTTTATTTTGCGCAAGAACTAGTGACAGTAAGGGCGCGGTATTTTATGTTGTCTTTTGTAGCATAAGGGTAGGCGTGCATGCTTTTGTGTTGAGAGACAAGTATTTGGGGGTACGTGCAATGGACTGAGGGTCTAACGGATCTTAACGACTGAGAAGGTTAGGTAATAGCATATCGGGGGGTTCCTTATTTGGATTTCGCTTGCGAGACGTCCCACGCATGAAACTTTGCTCAACGTTGGAAGTGGGGAGATATTTGGTCGTTAGTACATGGGTTGGGTACCCCAGTTATTATTCATATATGTGATATGACTACGGGTTGGAAGTTATATTACGGGTTACGACTGGCATAGTTGGGTAACTTACGTGCGGTTAAGCACGGGGACAGGGTGTATGGGCACCCTGCTTAATTAGGGTAACTTTCGTGCGGTAAAGCACGGGTAAGGGTGTATGGGCGCCCTGGTTAATTAAAATGCATATTTGTGCAACTCATAGTTAGAAGCGGGAGAGATAGATGTAGCGGGCTTAGAGGCACAGGAATAGGGAGTGATATTCGAGACTTGGAGTGCTAAGTTTATCTTAATTTCGAGGATGAAATTCCTTTGTAAGGGGGGAAGTATGTAACACCCCGTAATTTTGAGAATTTTATATTTAATTATTTTTGGGAGATATAAAATATTTAAATTGGAGAAACTTAAATTTATGAGTTGGAGAATTTATTTAAGTGGAAAGAATTATTTATATTGGGCGACTTTAAGTAAATTGTCTGAATTAATGTGTGTCGCGTTTTTGAGGTCAAAATTGGAGAATGTTATAAAGTATTTCGAATGACGATTTTGAGTGCGCGGTTGAGTCCGGATGGGTCGAGATAGTCAGAAAAGAGTATTTGGGGGTAGTAATCGGGTTTTGGGGCATTTTTGGGCATAGTCGGGCCTATATGGGGTGATTCAGGCCATTTTAATTAGACCCATGTGGCCAAAAAGGGGATCAGGGGTTTAAACCTAATTGGGAAAGTGTTTAACGGTAGTTAACACAAATTCTAAACATAGGGCTTGAGAGGGAATTTGGGGAAAGCAAATCAAGAGCCAATTGGAGATTTTTGGAGCCAAATTAGGGGACAAAAGTGAGTGTTCTTCATCAACACCTTAACTACACCAATGGATCAGACTATACGAACAATGATAGGCAAGTGGTTAACTATTGTGATTTCTAAATTGATGATAATCAATTCATATTATGGGAAGTGTAAACCTAAATTCGTTTTTGGGTGGGCTATTGCACGAAATGGGTTTTTATCAATTTAATTGGTTGAGTGATTTGACAGTTCAATTGATGTTATAAAAGTATTCAGTATTGATTGGTATAAGAATCATAATAGAACACCAGTGTTAGAGTTGAATTTATTGTGATTGTGGGATCAGATTTGTGAAGGATAATTGTGATTTTACCATAGGAAACTGCGTTCTTGAGTGGGTAAAGATTCGTAATATCAATGATGATAAAAGGTTTAGATGATGATTATAGTTCATGATAAATGTAAAAAGATGATAGATAGGCTGGATTAAGGTTGGTATTTGAGAAAAGAAACCTTAGATTTTCGTCAATGGCTGAACAGCAAGCCGGAGAAGAAAGGGAACTGGCCGATCGATCGATCGACCCAAGAGATCGATCGATAGATGGTCCCAGGATTTTGGTAGGTTCGCCAGTTTTATGTATAAAGGGAAATTTGATATAGATTTTTCCCTACTTTTTATGTAGTGATAAATTCATATGTAGCACATATTCCTTAGCAATTATAAGGTGATATAATTGGGTTTATGAGGGTGATAATTGTATACCATGAGATGAATGAATTTGGGAAAATAATTCTTAAGTATTGATTTTGGACCGAGGGAAAATATTCAGGTATTGTAGTTGAGTGGCACTACATTATTAAAGGAATTTAGGTGTAATTAATTAGTTATGGGGCGAAATATAAAATCGGGTATTAACGATGGTACGGGCCAAGTGAGCGAGTCTAGGTATAATGGTTGGGCGACACCAAGTGTTAAATTAACTAATGTGTAAATTAATTAAATTAGAGTCGGACCATAGACTCGGATTGGTATTAATCAATTACTGTGTAAATTAATTAAATTAGAGTCGGACCATAGACTCGGATTGGTATTAATTACTTAATGTGTAAATTAATTAAATTAGAGTCGGACCATAGACTCGGATTGGTATTAATTAATAATTGTGTAAATTAATTGAATTAGAGTCGGACCATAGACTTGGATTAGTGTTAAATAAATTAATGTGTAAATTAATTAAATTAGAGTCGAAATGTAGACTCGGGAAAGTAATAAATTACTAAGGAGTGAATTAATTGAATTAGAGTCGGACCATAGACTCGAGAATATGCAGGCTAGTGTGACGGGTTTTAGTACACGGTAAAGCCGAGATTTATATTATATATACACGGTGTGGTGATAGTATATATATATATGGGCGTTCTTTATGTGTGCTATTAAATATCAGGGGCTATATATTTATTTAATTTATATACTCTAGTGCTATCAAGGGAGGCTGCGCGAAGTGGGTGAATCCCCTAGCTTGAGGAGTAGGGCGAGTATATCCCCAGGTCATAGCGTCCAGTATTTGGGCGAGGGGTTTATCTCACTTGAAGGGA
This sequence comes from Sambucus nigra, assembly GCA_949130495.1. Taxonomy (NCBI): domain Eukaryota; kingdom Viridiplantae; phylum Streptophyta; class Magnoliopsida; order Dipsacales; family Adoxaceae; genus Sambucus; species Sambucus nigra. The sequence goes on along the minus strand of OX422218.1, from coordinate 251,739,355 downwards.
AGGAATATGACCGCCTCCACTACGTTTATATTTTGGGCCAGGTTGGTGAGCGATTCCAACTTGCGGAACTAGGTTATGTGAGCACACCTAGTGAGATAGCATTTTAGAGGGAATCATACGGTGAGGGTATACTCGGAGGGATGGATATACATATGAATTATGTGTGGATGTTTTAGTAAAGGTACGTATATAATGAGATGTAATATTATATGCGGGTAATAATACACTGTGTGATGGATTTGTTTTATATAACTTGTGTTACAGTTATATGATATTATTTAAAAGGAATTAATTAAGTTAATTGGTGGAAAAACTTATAACCCATTAATAATAATACTCGATTTTGAGTAGAATGGCAAGGGGAGATCCTACCAGGACTAATTGGACGGGGTAGTACAACTAGGTGGGGTTAAAGTAACTGTTAGATGTGCACATTAGTGGAGGGGTAAGTATGTCCTCAAGGGAGTGCGACACTAACTTAAATATGAAGCGCATTCATATATTTTTAATTACTGCAGTTAATTCACTTGCTAAATATTTTCAAAATGTTTTGGGTTCTAACCCTTGGTATAAAATTATTTTCAAAACCTTTTAGGTGTTAAGCCACAGGAACGTCAGACTTGATATTCTATTCCAGGGACACGGAGCTACGGCATATGTGGATGCTAGCAGGAGCTTGGATTAGACGCATCATTCATTCATTCCTAGAGTAGGAATCATTTATCAGTTTCAGTTTTATTTAGGGCATGTCGCCCAGACTTTTAGTACAGTTTTCAGATTTATTTTATTCAGGTGTGGAATATTTGTATTGGACTAGTTACTTTGGTGATCGATGGTTTATTCGGCATGTAGTTTATAATTTATTCAGGTTATTTAATTCAATCATGGTTTATGACTCATATTATCTTTTCGCATGTTATTGGTTGTTTAATTAAAAAGATAAAATTTGGCACCAGCTTTTTAGAATACTAGGTGGTTAGTAAGTTTTAAAAAAGTTTTCGGTAGTGATGCTAAGGATGAACCAACTGGAATTCCTGTTTTAATTTGGTATAGGGCTGATCACCCGGTATTTTATTAGGCGGGGTGCCACATATGGTATCAGAGCATCAGGTTCTAGCGTCCTTAGGATCTGTGCGACTTTTCACGTTTCAGCTTAGCGTTCTTTGATGTAGAACCCTATCATAGGATTGTTGTATTCTCATACGTATGCGCAGTTGCGTTCTTCTGCCAATTACTTTATATTTGAGGGTGAACTCATACGATTCGATTCTCATTTCAGATGTTGCCAATGTGAAAAGTGGTCGTGCACTTCGTACGTATCTCCTGTTGTTCGGCCAAAGTATAATAGCATTCCTTGGCTTCTTTCTGGTTTCTATTTACTATGCCGACTCCATAATTTGTTGGAAATTTCATGCATTGATGCACTGTAGATGACACAACCTCTGACTACTTTATTCCCACTTTTCGTACGATGATATTATAAGATGATGGGATATTTTTATCTAACACAAATAAATGAATACTTTCTCTTCTGCTCGTCGATCAGATGCTGACCAAAACTTCTAGCTCGATCATTCCCAATGGGTATACTTTCTCTCCTGTAAATCCTATGGGAGGTCTATGGTATGGTTCCAACTTACTATTTTTTGGCCCTAAGCTTTGGAAACAGTTATAGAAAATTACATCAACTGAACTCCCATTATCAACTAGTATCCTTGCAACTCTGATATATTAAACTCTGCATGTGATGACTAACGGAGTGTCGTGAGGATAAAGGGCCCCAGTCAGATCATTTTTGGAGAATTAAATCATTAGCGTGTCTCATTGACTTTCCTTGGCCGACTATCACTGGATTCAACCATACCAACTTGTCTTAAAGTTGGGTAGGCCTTTGTCTTCATATAAGTAAGCTTTCCTTTCTGTAATAGTGTCTTCGCCTCTAGCATCTCCTTTTTTTCATCAGGCTTCTTCGATAAGTCTAGATCTTCTTCAAAATCATTATTTCTTACCCTTTTGTTGTCTTCCCTTGCTCGGACTAGAGATTTAGACCTCCTCCGATCATCCCGGTTGCCATTTCTATCAATAAACTTGCTTAATTTTCTTCGCCGAATAAGATTTTTAATCTCATTCTTCAATGCGATGCAGCTATTAGTGTTGTGCCCATGGTCCCTGTGAAAATTATAGTACTTGGACTTATCCCTCTTATTAAGGGGTGTTTTCAACTTTCTATGTCAATTCAATTCTTGGTTCCCCTTGATTTTCTCCAGGATATGGTGAACACCTTTATTGAAGGGTGTATACTCATCATACTTCTTGATCCTATCAAGTTTTTGTAATACCCCGCATTTTTATCGATATTTATTTATGGGATTAATTAAATTAAATGTGAATTAATTGAGAATTAATCCGGATAAAATACTAACGAGATGTGAGTTGGTACTTGATTATAATGTGTATATATGGCAATATATGAATATTAAAAATATTGAAATTGTCGCGAGGCTGAAATACGATAATTTGGAAAATTTAATTGGGACGCGCGTGTCAGTCGCGTCGAGAATGAATTTATGAGAGTAAAAAAAAAATTATTTTTATTTTGACCAAATAGTCATTTTGAGTGCGCCAACGTGTCCGGAAGGGTCGAGATAGTCAGAAAACACTAGCCGGGGGTTTAATTTGGGTCCCGGGGCATTTTTAGGCCAAACCGGCAATCCAAAAGGGTAGTTTGGTAATTTTGGAAATTTGGTAATTAAAACCCACGAAAATTAGACTTTAATTATAACTTATCATTAAACCCACTAACCCATTTTCAACCCTAATCTAAGTAGTGGGATACGGGAGAAGTTAAGAAAATATTATAACTTGCCAAAAACCAACCCCCCACCTCCATTATCATCTTGTGAGAAGAACTTGTAGAGAGAGAGAGAGAGGAGAATTCTGCAGAGAGAGAGAGAGAGAGAGAGGAATTCAACCATCTCTAACCAACAACAAATCTGAAGAACATAAGGCAAGTTATTTAGTTACAATTGATTCAATGAATGTGTTCTTCCATGTTTAGTGTAATTATCGAATTTTGTCTTGGAAGATTGATATGAATCATGAATTTGAGGATTAAAACTATAAACCATGTTAGGAATTGCATGTAGACATATTCTGGATGAATTATGAATCCAAAATATAACCCTTGATGATCTAAAAACGGATTTAAGAAGAGAATTATTATTGTTCTTGAAATAAATAGAAATCTAGGGTTCTTGATGAAGTTTTGATCCAAATAAAGCCCTTGGTTGATGATTTATTGGTTTTAGAACGTTAACAATGTTGTAGGATGGTTGTATGACGATATTATAACGTTAGATTAGAGTTTCATGCATTATAATGGAATTTTGGGGCGAAACTTGGACTGTAAAACAAAGCAGTCCGTAGCATAACTGGTGCGCTCGATCGATCGACATTCATAGGTCGATCGATCGATCACCATCGATCGATCGAACATACAAGGTCGATCGATCGATCGAACATACAAGGTCGATCGATCGATCGAACATACAAGGTCGATCGATCGACCTTCCCAGAATGAGTAAAATCTTCCCATTTAAAATTTTAAGGATGTTAACCCTAGAAAATTATTGATGGGGACTTTGTGAGTATTCTTAGACTTAAGGAAGACCAGTAGGTATGGTTGTGAAATCGGAGCTTAATTAGAATTTAATTTGGGATAGTTGTCAAAAATCCAATAAAGCTCGACGAGTGAGATAATATTAGGGTTAAAAGAGTAAATTCGAATGATTTGATGAAATGAGGTTTGTGGCAGAAATAATGACCTTAAGAATAATGAAATTAAATGTGGAAATAATAGAAGACTTAGTAACCTCTTTGAGATAGGTTTTAAGTATAAGAAACTAGGATGTGAGATGTGTCGACAGTCTACATTATATATTATAGGAAGACTTAAAATGCATCAAATTGGAATAATGGTATAGGGATGTAGAATATACCTTTATTAATATTAAGATATCTAAGACGTGTGAATGCTTAGTATATGACTTACGTGTATGACATACCTACCATACTTGCTATCACGGAGGTCGTCGTTCGTGTTGGGCCAACTAATCTTTGTGTGCCTACGGGGGGATTTAGATTGGTACCTTAAGAACATAATACTAGAATGACTTATTTGTGAGTTAATAAGTCAGCTGACTATGGAGCGTAGGTATGTACGTTACCCATGAATATGTTGAATTATGTTCGCCTCCATTTTTGTGTGTTATGCTTATTCTAACAATTCCTGAGAGATTCAGAATTTGTAATCCTTATGTACGTGATGTACCGGGATGAGATAGCAGAGTATGTGCACCGTAGCCTAGACTAGGGGTGCCTATAATGTATATTTATGATGTGAATAATATAAAAATAATGTTCAATGAAATACTTAGTAAAGTAACGATGTGTATACTTGTACTATTTTAATAGAGATTAAAATGAGAACTCCACATAATAAAAGGTTGGTAATAGGGAAGTTAGGCACATACATGGTATACTTTAATGACATGAATAAACCCTTAAACCTACAAAGTGAAGCCAGGTTTTGTATTAGACTAGTTAGTTAGTAGCATAACTAGTACGGGCTATGGATGCGTTAGGAGTGCACATTAGTTGAGAGGTGAGGAGCTCATGTGAGTGCACGTCCTAACATGTATTTTGCATTCATTGTTTTAATGTTATTAAAGCACTTGATGTTTTTAAAATACTCTCCACTTTCGGGCTCTGACCCGTTTGCTTTCAAATCTATTTTTTTGTAAAAACCTTTTAGGTGCCCAGCCACAAGGACACCATGCATAGTATTTCCATTCAGGTGACGAGCTGTAGCTGTTGTGGAAGTTACTGGGCCTTGATAGTAGACGCCTCCTTTTCTAGTCTTGACTCTATATTCAGTTTCTTCATTTGTAGGGCATGTCGCCCATTTCTATTTAGAGACATTTCATATTTCAGTTATCCAGATTTTGGCATGTAATTAATTGAGGGTACACTGTTCTTTTGATTTCAGTTGTGGGATTGTTGTGAGGAGTATTTCCTCCAGACTTATTATTATTTGTTGGTTATTCTATTGCTTCTTTATGGTGAATGGTTATGTTATTCTTTCATAATTCTTTTATTGCATGTTAATTAGATTTAATTTAAAATTTGACAACTTACTTTTTAAATACTAGGTGGTTAGTAATCATTAAATATTTTTGACAGTGATGCTATTAACTGAACCAACTTGGCATTTTGAATTAAGTTAATAAAGGAGTAGCTACCCGGTATTTAATTAGTCGGGTGTCACAGTTTATTGTCTTTTTTATCCTTCTTGAATGAATTAAAATTATTTTTTGAGTTTCAACCTTGATATTAGGAGCTTCCTTAGCTACCATAGCCTCTTCGACATTTATTATCTTTCCAGCCTTATACTTTAATTTTCTCATAGTTTTGGGTGGATTCTTCGCAAAAACATAGTAGAGATCTTTAGCGAGCAACCCACTCATAAGTGCTGCAGTGGTTGTCTTCTGCTCCTAGTCCACTACCTCTAGTTTTTCATTATTAAATTGTGTAATATATTCTCTAGTACTTTCTCCTAGCTTTTATCGTATGGTCAAAAGATAAGTGACACTCTTGATCATCTTAGCCCCAAAGCAAAAGTTATCTATGAATAATTCAGTGAACTCATGAAAACTAAATATTTGACCTCTTGGGAGATTATTATACCAGATTTGGGTTGGTCCTGTGATAGAACTAGAGAAAGCTCTACACCTTAACTCGTCGGGCATTGAGAAGATCTCGACAGCAGCTTGATATTGCTCTATGTGCAGGACTGAATTAGTTTTTCCATCATACTTAGGAGTAACCACTGGTGGCTTGAACTTGGAAGGCGTGGGGCATTCCACAATAGCTTGGATGAAAGGTGAGCCTTTAACAAAACTCATTTGCAATGGATTCTTAGTTTTGGACATTTCACCTAGCCGATCTTCCAATCGTTGCATGGATCCATGCCATGGCTGTTCTTCTGGCTTAGATTTCAAGGTAGATTTAGCGACTTTACTGTGTCTATGTGCTGAACTCTCCTCCTAAGAGGTCTTCTCAGCACACACAGAGCCCCTCATATCGGCCCTAGATCGTGTGGATCCTTCTCTATATTCACGATGACACTCCTGCTCACTGTGATGACCTCTAATTACTCAGGGACCTAGATGATTAAAAAAAGACTCCCTGCTTAATCTCTTCAGGACACTTGGTCTTCTTTAGAAAAATATTTACCATCATAATAATCCATTGATCAGAATGAATAAGTTGCGCTAGTACATTATGACCTATCATGAGAAGAACGAGAATGATAACTCCTTTTATTTCAGGCTGGTGGAGGTGGCATATTTTTCTGGAATTGAAAGACTTATCTTGCATAGTGAGAGCCAACTATCTGACTGATTCTTGCATAGCCTCCTGTCCCTTAGCCAAATTGAATAATATTCATTGGAGTTCTGTCTCACCAAGGGGAATGGATCTTTCTTGATTATTACTTGCAGCTGTCAGGCTGCTTTCAAGGGCGGTATTCATTCTTTAAACTGGAGAATGAAATATATGAGGTAGAGAACAATGATTAACATTCGAAGTTCCCACAGACGGCGCCAATCTGTTAATGTCTAAAAATGAACTTAATCTAGATTTATAATCACAGATAATAATATATCAAGTTAATCAAATCACACACACAAGATAATAGATTTTTATAGTGCTTCAGCTATGAAATAACTTACGTCTACTGTTGGTATTATTTAGTAGGATTTACAATAGCTCCGTATGGTGTGCATATGAGTGATTTGAGTTGTTCCTTCAATTTAGGGAGTATTTTGTATTTATAATGGCGTAAAACCCTAGATATGGAATGCCTTTATATTGCCAGGCATTTACATCTGTGTACAAATAATGAAACTCTTGGAAGTTGGTGTTGGTTGTCATCCCTTCCGAGTAACTTTTTGTATTCTTGATGGCTAACATTCCTGGAGTTGGTCGACCATCCAGCCGACTAAGTATCTTTGATGTTGATCAAGGTGGCTAGTCGGCCATGTAGGAGGACAGATGTACATTTATTTTTGGTCCACGTGGGAGAGTAATGTTTACATACAACACTTATCATGTAGTTGATGACAGATTGGAATCACATGTTAATAAGTGTAACGTTGAACAATAATAAAATTGGATTAGAGATATTATTTAGGTTGTGCCATTACATTCACAATTAACGTGTGAGCTGGATTGGGTTGATCCTTTATTAACCCTTAAATCTGGGTTGGGCCATTATTGGTATCAGATCTTTAGGTTTAATGTTCCTTTTGGGTGTGATGTGGTGAGGTCTGTAGGGGATCTTCTCGATGTCGATGTTGGTTTGGGCCAGTCACGCTGGATTAATGACGATTTCGATTCGTATTCTGGATGGTGAAGTAAAGGACATTAGCACTATGTGAAACTCCTATGGGATGGTAGAAGATTAATTTAGTAGCCTTTCATGTTCCAAGGCATTTTTGATATAGATATCTCGGTAAGTCATGGGTGTTAGTGTAGGCCAATAGCAATAACACTTTGATATGTTGCATGAGATGTATTGGGTGGTAACTTTGATGATGTGGGTAGCCTTAGTAGTAGTATCAACATCGTGTAGTGTTCGTTGCGACCTAGCTGTAAAGGTTGTATATTTCATTTATGGAGGTTAGGTGACTAAGTGGCATTCATAAGTATTGATTTTGCGGTAAGAACGTATTGGGTCCCTTGGTTAAGGACTTCGATTTAGTGTATCTTGATTTAAATGTGGGTTTAGATATTTATGATTATTTAAAGTAACCTAGGAGTGAACCTAGAAAATCTTAGTGATTTAGTTTAAGTACTAGCATTGTGATGTTCTAAAATAGGATCTCTTGCTGCGTCAGTAGGGTGAGCCTCCTCTTAGGCAATATCCGAGGTCCCGAGTCTTACCAAAACTCTGGTGGTATTAACTTATATTTTTAGAGATAATAATATAGTATTGAGGAATAAGATCCCTTGTGGCATCCATGATGTGGGCCTTAGTGTTTATAGGCAATACTCGACATCTCGTATCCTACCAAAATATATAATTGTGTTAGCTTATAGATTAACACAAAGTATTATGTTTACATAGCGAGACAATTTAGTCATCGTGGTTGAACACTTAGTGAATTTGGTTTGGGGTTAGCCTTTCATATAGGCATATGAATCCATATTAATTTTTCTTTGGGGATGTGTACTAAGGTTTAGATAATGGAGTGTTAGTATAAGTAATAGGCATTTCCTAATAATAGTGAATTTAAGGTTGTGTACCGTGTATTATAATTACACTGATGTTTTTCCTTAAACCTTTGGGATTCTTTATGATGGCAAGGACATAGCCTTACGACTGGTACACGTAGTGACTAGGATTGATGCCTTGAGGTTACGAGTTGGTGGCCATGATCGGTAGTCATACATGATAGAATTCTTCTATGATGATTCTTACACTGGGATGTGTATGTCCGTTTAGGGATAATTATATTAGTGTATTTCCCATAAAGTGTCTGGAAGAATCAAAATTGTATTGAGGTTTATGTGGTGATGGTAAATCATTGATAATTATAGTATGGTTAAGTCATGTTGATTTGTCACGGTACTTTAGAATTAGTGCCATGGTTTTTATTTATAAGACTGTGTCATGATGTGACTTTAAGGATAAGGTCGAAAGTAGGCTGATACATGCTAGGTTATGAATTGGGAGACTCGAAACACATTGATGTTAATCATGGTTAGTGAAGAAAATCATTAGGTTTTAGGCATGGGTAATGTTTGAAAGTTTGAGATGCCATTAGAATAGTTATGTTTTGGGATCACATAGGACGTTGCTAAAAGTCATATTAGTGGTTCGTGAGTTAAATGTCTGAAACTATGTGAGTGTTATGTTTCACTTGATGAGAATGATCTCGAAAACTGACTATAGCTAACACGTGTTGAAATTGTGAAGGCTTAGGTATAGGCCTGTCAATTGTGCTGAGCAGGCTCGAAGCCCGCTTGCTCGGCTCGCTAAATTTGGGCCGAGTTTTTATTGAATTTGAGCTGAGCCGAGTTTGAGACGAGATATTAAGCCCGAATACAATTTGAGCTGAGCGCGAGCGAAGCACTTTCAAGCCCGAACCAGGCATGACCCGAAATAATATATATATATATATATATATATATATATATATATATATATATATATATATATATATATATATATATATAAGATTATTTTATTTTCTATGATATGTAAAAAATATTTTTAAAAAATAATTTTTATAATTTTATCTTTATGCAAATAAACTATTGGACTTAATATTAAAGAAACAAAAATAAGGTGAGTCATTTATTAATTTACTTTACTTAATCTGTTTTTTCAATGCTGAAATGTCAATATTAGTGCTGAATTATGTTTTTTTAACGCTGAAATCTAATTTTTTATTGTTGAAAAAAATTGTTGTTGAAATATGAATATTTATTAATAAAATAAATAAACAAGTACTGGAATATTCAATTCGGGCCTGCTCAAATCGGGCCCGAAGCTCGATTTACTTTGTGAGCCGAGCTTGAGCTGAGCACTCTCAAGCTCGTTCGGGCCGAGCTTTAGCTTGAGCCAAGTAAATAAAAATCGGGCTGAGCCCGATCAACCACAAGCTCGGCTCATAGAGCCCGATTGACAGGCCTACTTAGGTATGGTAGGTCGATGACTAACGATAAGCGCCAAGAGATGTAACTTCTCCTTGATTTGGGGTAATTATACTTACCAATGATGGAACAGGTAGCATTGGTCCTAGGGAGGGAAGCCTAGCCTTTCAAGTTCCTAAAGAAACTAGTTTTGTATTCCGTTCGTTCAATAAGGATGGATGATTCATGGTCAGGACCCGTCAGTATTAATAGGCCAAGGCAAGGTGTGTGGCAAGACTAAGACGTTAGCAAATATCAGTGAGAGTTATAGATTTCAAGTTTACGTTGTGGATTCGTACATCGTGTGGCATGGATTGTTGTCGAAATTCGATTGTTATATGTTGGCGTTACGGTTACCTGATTCGTTGCATTCCTTATGTCTTCTTGATCCCGATAGTGGGAAGTTGTTGATTAGTTATGATTCAGGTGTAGCGCTCCATGAGCTCAGTAGTGATGCATCACGCTATATGAGTGTGCTCTTCTCCGGAGGCACCCTGTTCTACACTAGTTTATGTGTACGTGTGGTCTCGCACTTATTGCATGTAGTTTGCATGCGTTATTTGGTTGTATTAGGTTAAACATGTTGTGTTTGTTAACTGGTATAGCTAGCTACGACTTGGTCATGTGTTTCGAGGTTGTGACTCGAGGATATTGTGAGTATTAAAATTCGATGAAACATTAGGTGATAATGTTGCACTCTGTCAAAAGTTATGTTGTTTGAGGGTGTAACCGCGTGTGTATATTTGTGTTTTGATACCTAGGATGACTCTAGGTTAGTGTGAGGATCTCGTAGGAAATATCGATCGAGTAAACCAATGGGATCAGATGACCGTCTGATGATTGATGATGTGTTGGCTAATGATATTGAGGTTGTATCAGCCCAGGATAGGCGTGATCCAAAATTGTTGAGGAAACGTGGACTTGTAAATCCTAACGTAGGAAGGATTCATAATGATGACTTTATTCATAGTAGCGTGATATTTTTTTAATATCGATTATTTCGAGGGATTGTTTTGACGAACGAGTTAGGCATGCTTGGGATTAGTAGTAAGACCTTAGTCTCCGCCATGATTGGGTTAGTAATGTAATTGATGAAAATAAAATCTTTGAGTTTTAGACCACAATGTTGAGGATGCCCTAAGATTGTAAACTCATTGTAGGTAACTGGATTCTAAAGTTGGTGATCATGAATTTCGAGGACGAAATTTCATAAGGAGGGAAGAATGTAATGCCCCGCCTTAGATAAATATGTTGGATGCAAGTTACTACTAATGGGGACTATTATGCTACAATATTTATAGTTTTGTATTTATACGTGTTTACAAAGTGTGGACTATTATCTATAAAAAATTTAACGTGTTAACCCAGACAAATACGGTCGATAACAGTAGTGGTTTTAGGAATTACATTGTTTTATTTCAGTAATAATTGCCTAAAATAACAAATTACATGTTAAATAACTATACAATGATGGGAAACTAACAATCATAAAAATAATTCTACATTGTTTTTGTGTTTGTGATTATAACGACAAAAATATAAATATAAACTGGGTATATAAAAAGTGTCTTTTTAAATTCATAAATCGGGTATATAAATGTAGGAGGGTACTTTAGATTATAGATGGAGGCGTAACCCCTATTTGAGTATGGTAATGATAAGCTAATTGGCCAAAGCTTTGGATTGATAATAGGACATACAAACACAAACCCCAATGAAGATAAGACTCAGTTTGAACTCACAAATCTCTCGTGTATAACTCAAAAGATAGTAATGAACTTAGAAGCAACTTAGCTAGAGGGAGAGAGAAGTAAGCACCCTAGATACACCTTGGTAGGCAGGTAGAAACACGCTTAACACCCTCAAGAATCTCTGTCAAGTATTAAAACATTAGTAATAAGTAACAATGGTGAGTGAGTAAACCCTCTGGTTTGCAATAACTCCCTCCTCCCTGTCTTCTCTCTAGCAATAACTCCTTAAAATCTCAAAAGATCCTCACTTCCTCAAAGGTGGTTGGGGTCTTTAAATAGCTCCCCCCCCCCCCCGCCACCTCACCCCCGAGGCACCTCAGTCATTAAAAACTATGAAAGACATCCCTCCTGCTTTATGTCACAACATTAAATGCCTAATGCACTAGTTGTCTCCACGTCATAAACATTAAATGCGAAGACATGCCTTTTGCCTAACCACTGTGTGTTAGGGGGCTGTTGTCGAAGAGGTGGCTCACCAACTTCCTGACAGCCCCAAATACCATGGTGGTTTACTCAAGTGTAGGTCTGACATTATTTAGCTGGCTAGTGACATCACCTACAGTAGATGTGACATTAAGTAGAGGGTTATTTGGTTCATAACTCGATGCCCGATGGAACTCCAAGCTGCTCCGCCTGAGGTTCCACGGTCAGGGTCCTTCGGTGTTTTACCAGGTGTATTTAAGATGGTCAGGACAAGCCCCAATGGTGACTCACTTCTCAATCCTTCAAACCAAGTCCCTCTAAAGTTCCCACGCCGAGGTCATTCGATAGAGCATGAAAGCTCTCCCAGGCCCTACCAAGCCTGGTCTCTCGCAAGTACCGTTTGACCTCACACAAACTCATTATTAATCTCGTTACAATATTATAACCGTTATAGCTTAAATTCAACATAAACATAAATACAATATGACTAATACAACAAGTTAAAGTATGAGTTGCCACGCCAAGCTGCCTCGCTGAGTTGCCGCGCTTGAGCTGCTTCGGTTGCTTAATCTCAAACACTTTTGCCAATTAAGGAATTATCCCTAATCTCAGGATTACCTTCAAGCCCCCTCTACATTTTCCCCTTCATGGAGAGATTTATTGGAACAAGAAATGTCTGCACGAAACTTCTCAATCCGATAAACCTTCTTTGCGTGAAATTTTTTTGGCCTTCTTTCCCTTGTTAGAACCACAGTAATATAATCTCCTGGAAAAAGTAAAATTATTCTCGATGTACCTGAGCCGAAGCGCCATTATCATTGGGGCTTGGACTAAGGGACATCGCCACTTTTCCCTCATGCTGAGCCTCAACCGTTCTAGCTTTACTATTTGAAATTCTCCTGAAAGGCCTACTAACCTTCTCAAATACTCGTTTGGACTCGTGGTAAGTGAAATTCTCCCCCGTGATGCTTCGCTATGATAAAAAAAGTAGAAATTCTCCCCGATGTAACTGAGTCACAATTCAAACCTCGTTTGGACATGTGGCGAGGGGACATTGTAGCTTTTTTGAACCGTTGGGGGAATACCTTTGTTGGGATATGTCTGACAAAAATTCTGGTGCCAAAACTTAAACTTGCTCGAGAAGGCAACCCCATTTTTTCCCCAAGCGTCACTTCATAAATGACGTGGCGCTGTCTTTTCAACTCTCGAGACCCTTCCCGAGGTGCCACGTGTTCATTTGAAATGATTATAGGCGGCCCTGCACGTGCCATGATGGGAAACTCAAACAACAGGTTTTACATAGTTTTAAAAGCTTCAAACGTCTCTTTTGTTCAAACCCTTCTCTCCTTCTCTTTTTCATCTTCTTTAAGCTCCCCGCCTTCTTTTCAGAGAGAAACTATATGCGAACTTTGTGCAACCTCCATTATTTCCCCATTCTTTACTCATTCTCCTCCTTCTCTCATCTTTTGCACCACCACCTGCGGTTGTGCTCCTCTTTCCTTATTATTAGCCCTCCTTACCCAGCTGTACCACTCATCAGCACTTTCTCTTGGCTTCTTCAAGTATTTCCAAGGTTGTTGCCACTACCCATCCCGGTTCCCCCTCTGCAAATGCTGGTGCTGCCACCACCCTTGGCGACGCTGCACTGGTCGCTGCTCGTCAAGAGCAACTATGCTTCTATCGTCGGGCGCCCATCTTTGAAGAAGAAGATGATAAATTTTTTGAGGCATGCAAGACCTTCCATTTCTCATCCAAGTTCGATCCATTACTGTTGGGTGATGAAGAAGTGGATTCGTCAAAGTGGGGCTATCTTCCTCCCGAGGGGACTTTGCGTTTTCGTTTGGATCATGGTGACTTACCCTATTCCCAGATCGACTTCTAAGCACCTGAGGGGTCACCAACCCATTTTACTGCTTAGCACACACATATGCAGAGCTCCCACACTGCTGCTCTTGCGAAGGTTGGGCTGCATCGAGCCTACTAGTTTGGCGAGTTCACCCTCTCGAAGCACAACGCGTCACTTCAAGTGTTAGTCTCCCCATGGAACATCACAACCCACACCTTATTCGCTGCGTGGGGGGAGTTTACTGTTACAATAGAGGATGTCTGTGAACTCCTTGGGTTTGAGCCTATGGGCGAGTTCACCTACCACGACGAGCCTCTGAATGCCGAAGAGGCTGCTAATCGGGTTGAGCTGGATCGGATCTGCCGCAGTTGCACCGATCCCTCAAACAAAGCCATATTTTCCCCCCTTATCAATTATTTTTTTGAGGCTTCGACGTCAAAGGATGCTAGTGATGTAACGGGCCGCGGTAGAGGCACCTCCCTGGAACTACCAGCCTACATACTTATACTACTTTCACGCTTCTTTCTTACTGGAAAACCCAACGATTAGCCTAGGAGGGACCTGATAAATATTTTCGTTCGTTTGGCCATAAGATTCAACCTACCTCTGGCCGCGATCGCCTTGGGGTCCCTCTACACCTGGTTGGATCGAACCCATATTGACATGGAACGGTCACTAGGCCGTTATAACTTGACGAATTTTGCCAACACTATCATCTTGACGGGCTTCCTCTATACTCGCTTTCCTGCTATTGCTGTGAAGTCAGTTTCCCTGCCCGTGAGTGAAGGTATTAAGACCCCACGCCTCTTATGTTTCCACAAGAAGCAGAGCCGAAAGGAGATAATGGAGGTTTTTGATTTCTCAGACTCCTTCATAATGAGGCCATATAGTGAGCCCACCTTTGCCCATAGTTGGGACTTCTTTCCTACTGAAGCCACAACGATCAGATTTAACTCGGTTGTCGAAGATCCCTCACAAGCCGTAGTGTTACTTTTCACCCCGGGGTTCCTCCCCTCTTATACTGAATGGGGGTACACTTTCGAGCCATATAATTTTGATAGATGCAACAGGCAGTTTGGGTTCGATTAGGGGGATCGTCGACCTGTGTTCCAGGATAATCATTCCAAGGCCACCTTCGTTGAAGCATGCACCTTTTACACTGCAGCCGCAGTGCTTGGTGTGACATCCACCATTGATGGCCGTGTCATCCTTCCTAGTGCTACTAGGAAGGGAGACGTATCCACTTCTTTTGCCACGAAGTTCCATCTGAAGCAGTTGACCATGATTCGTGAGTACATCCAGTCCCCCCCTCAATATCCCCCGGTCCTTTTCTTTTCTTCTTCTGAGCTGGGTCTAAAGGGGAACTATATGCTTGGGGTTGAGTTTCCCTTAAGCACAACTAATAAAGAGTCTCCCCATGAACTACCCCCTCATTTCCCAATGATCCCAACTACCACCCCGAAACCCAAGGCCGCTGCGACCCCCCAAACCAGCTGTCCCCACAACCGAAGTTGTCACGGAAGAAGGGCCTTCTGAGCCACCTGCCAAGAAAGCCAGGAAGTCCAAGTCTAAGAAGGCTAAGGCCCAAGGTCAAATGCAAACTCCATTGGAGGCATTACCAATTGCCTTCGTTCCCCCTCCCATGTCTCCAAAATTAGCTGCAGAGCTGAGGAAGCGGGTGGAGGCCGAAGTTGCCCGAATAAACGTTAAATTCCAACAGCGCGCAATCACCGTTCCTCCTCCGAGTACGTTCCCTGTGATCGTGGTTGATCCCACGAAGCCGACGGCAAAAGGGAGTAGAAGGACAAAGGTACCTGAAACTGGTGATGCAACGAGATCCAGGAAGAAAACGCTGGGTATCAAACCCCAGAGGAAATAGACGCATGATAAGCCTTCTTCCCCAGCTCCCTCGGCTGTTGCCTCCTCGCCACCTTCACCAGTGGTTATACCCTCTCGTTCTCCCTCTGGATATGAGGTATGTGTGCATTCTTTATTTCTCAATTTTCTCTTCTTAACATAGCGCCTTTACTTATTGCCTGATAACTTTGAAGCAGGGGGTTGAAGAAGCGAGGGTCAGTCCTCCTAGTCCCCCCAATCCCACAGTGAGCCTTTTCGTGGGGGGACGTTACAGTACCCCTCCAGCCACTGCCGCCCTTCCACGTTCTCCTTTGATAAGCCTCACCTATTCGCGCCATTTATCCTCTCATCGGTCCAGGGATGCCGCCACGGGTGCTATTGAGTTGTATGATTCACCCGAGGCAACTGTTCTAGCTTCCTCTGAGTTACCCTCGGAGCGAGAGGTCTCTCTGCCCCTTGTCGTGGTCGAAGGGAGTGCCCCACGGGTAAATTTCTTTCCAAGCCTTGCATCTTTTATTTGTCCCATTGGTTTATTTATCAATTCTAACATGTTGGGCTATTTCAGGTGGAAGTGGCATCGTTGATAGCCAATATTCTCCTTCTTCCTGCATTATCAAGACCTATTACTGCAATTCCTCTCTTCAGTGCCATAACAGGGGTAAGCTAGGTGCATTTTTGCCTCTTAATCTTTTGCGATTACTCCTTCTGTCTAACACCTGACTTTACATTTATAGCTTTTTCCAAGTCTTTCTCCGCCCTTTGCGTTGAGTGGCCTTATCCCTTCCCAGGCCGAGATTGATGTGGCTGCTCTTGTTGGGGCATCTCTCGAAGGTCCAACATCTCCTTCTGATGATGTACCCGTGTTGGCCATAATACCCTATGCCGGCGAGGGAGTGTGCCTACCCTTAAAGCTTCTGCATCCAAGGGCTCCGTTGAGGCTACTGAGGTAATGAGCCTGCCTCCCACGATTTCTAGCATTATGGCTCCCGTGGTAACTACCCATCTCGCTCATGTTGCTGCTGAGGTACTTCTCTAATTTCTCTGTATTTCTCAGCTTCTCAAAATCCACCTATATAGGTGACTTAATCAATGAAAACATTTGTTTAAGGTTTTTCTCATAAACTCCACCTGTAACAATGACTTAACAATGAAAAACCAATTGTTAAGATTTTTTCATAAATTCCACCTATATCGGTGACTTAACAATGAAAACACTTGTTAAGATTTTTTTTCTCATAAACTCCACCTGTAACGGTGACTTAACAATGAAAACACTTGTTAAGATTTTTTCATAAACTCCACCTATAACGGTGACTTAACAATGAAAACACTTGTTAAGATTTTTCTCATAAACTCCACCTGTAATGGTGACTTAACAATGAAAACACTTGTTAAGATTTTTTTCATAAACTCCACCTGTAACAGTGACTTAACAATGAAAACACTTGTTAAGATTTTTCTCAAAAACTCCACCTATAATGGTGACTTAACAATGAAAACACTTGTTAAGATTTTTTCTCATAAACTCCACCTGTAACAGTGACTTAACAATGAAAACATTTGTTAAGATTTTTCTCATAAACTCCACCTGTAATGGTGACTTAACAATGAAAACACTTGTTAAGATTTTTTTCATAAACTCCATCTGTAACGGTGACTTTAATAATGAAAACACTTGTTAAGATTTTTTTTCATAAACTCCTTATTTCCTCTAACTGTTTTCAGGTTGCTCAGGAGGATTCTCCACCAGTTCCCTCACGTATTGCCTCACCCCGTTGTGAACTTGTTGCTTCCAAAGTAACTAGCCATGATGATCAAGGTTCCATAACAGGTGCTGCTACGAAAAGCAAATCTGGGTACTAGCTTCCTCTTCCAGACTCGGCTCCTCACGCCTTCTGCCTGACGGTACTCCAATGCTCTCCCCAGATACATACTAATCACCGCTTGGCAATTGAGCAACTTGTGTGTTATTATCCTGAAACCTTCACGGTGGACAACCTTCATTCAAACATCTCAGTTATGAGCTACCGGCTTCAAGGCATGGCCACCTTTGTTGCTGAAATTGCTAACACTCCAACTGCCAATGTCACCAGACCCATCCTCAACTAATTCCTAGGTTATCTGAGGGAGTTGGGTCGTGACGAGTTTCGCTTTGACTGGCTCATCGCTCACTTGAAGACTTTGAAGAGCCAGTGGTTGGACAACCAGAGGGAGCTCTTATGAAAATATCAGGAGGATCAGCGTGCCAAGGAAGTTAATCCTCTCCTCGGGGAACGATCAAGCTGAAGTGACTAACAAGACTTTGGTCAATATCTTGACTAAAACGATGGAGGATTTCCCAGGATCGTGGGATGACAAGATACCAGCCGTTTTATGGTCCTATCGAACGACTAAGAGGAAACCTACAGGGTATACACCGTTCTCTCTTATTTATGGTGCTGAGGCAATTCTCCCGATAGAGTTAGAAGTTCCCTCGGCTCGATATGCTTTGCGAAGAATTATGCTCCCTCTGAATAGACACGTGCAGTTGGAAGCGTTGGACGAACACAGAGATAATGCGATGTAACACTTTTAAATGTACACGAAACAGCCCTCCAGGGCATATGATAACTTGGTAAGACCAAGGAAATTCGTGGAGGGAGATCTCGTATTAAAGGCAGTAGTGAAACATATTAGGAGGCTTTCCCTACCTAAGTTTGCAGCGAATTGGGAGGGACATTTCATCATAAAGGAGGCTCATAACTCAGGTTATTGCTTAATTTTAAAAATGGAAGAAGATAAACCATTCAAGATTAATAATAAGTGGTTGACGGTTTATCATGTGTAGGCAGTTATGTCTGACCACTGATGTAATCGGCTGTTGTTATAAATACACAAGTTCTTTCTTATGATGAGTATGCATGTTCTTTTTATTTAATTCAAGTAAAGATGAAAGAACTACATAACTTCATATTCCACAATCTATGTAAACAGTTGTAACACAAAGAAATGGCATGGGAATAAGTATCTTTTTCCATTCATGAACTTTGGGGCATTACAAAATTGGGAACTATTGCCCAAGAATTACATGAGAAGAAAAGAAAAATATATACACAAGTTCATTCACCAAGAAGGAACCACAGATCAGGAGAAGAAAAGAAATCTCCAGGGAGGCCCGAAGAAGCTGCCAGGCAAGACCATTGGGCGTTGATAGAGACCTCCAACCTTGTCTGCGCCTGTGTGCGCTCAATCAGGAGTTTCTCTTGTTTTGACCTCGCCGTGCGCAGAGATGCTTCGAGGTCCTCCACCTCTCCTCGGAGCCATTGACAAGGAGGTGGAGGACCTCAAAGAAGCTCTGCACGCGACGAAGTCGAAATAAGAGAAACTCCCGATTGAGCGCACACAGGCACAAACAAGGTTGGAGGTCTTTATCAACGCCCAACGGTCTTTCCTAGTAGCTTCATCGGGCCTCCCTGGAGATTTCTTTTCTTCTCCTGATCTGTGGTTCCTTCTTGGTGAATGAACTTGTGTATATATTTTTCTTTTCTTCTCATGTAATTCTTGGGCAATAATTCCCAATTTTGTAATGCCCTAAAGTTCATGAATGGACGAAGATACTTATTCCCATGCCATTTCTTTGTGTTACAACTGTTTACATAGATTGTGGAATATGAAGTTATGTAGTTCTTTCATCTTTACTTGAATTAAAATAAAAATAACATGCATACTCATCACAAGAAAGAACTTGTGTATTTATAACAACAATCGATTACATCAGTGGTCAGACATAACTGCCTACACATGATAAACCGTCAACTACTTATTATTAATCTTGAATGGTTTATCTTCTTTAACTTTTAAAATTAAGCAATAACCTGAGTTATGAGCCTCCTTTACGATGAAATGTCCCTCCCAATTCGCTGCAAACTTAGGTAGGGGAAGCCCCCTAATATGTTTCACTACTGCCTTTAATACGAGATCTCCCTCCACGAATTTCCTTGGTCTCACCAAGTTATCATATGCCCTGGAGAGTTGTTTCGTATACATTTGAAAGTGTTGCATCGCATTATCTCTATGTTCGTCCAACGCTTCCAACAGCACGTGTCTATTCTGAGGGAGCATAATGCTTCGCAAAGCATATCGAGCCGAAGGAACTTCTAACTCTACCGGGAGAATTGCCTCAGCACTATAAATAAGAGAGAACAACGTATACCCTGTAGGTTTCCTTTTAGTCTTTCGATAGGCCTATAAAACCGCTGGTATCTTGTCATCCCACGATTCTGGGAAATCCTCCATCGTTTTAGCCAAGATATTGACCAAACTCTTGTCAGTCACTTCAGCTTGATCGTTCCCCTTTGGGTATGCCACCGTCGAAGTGTGATGGATAATGGAGTATTTTCCGTGAGCATCGTTACCTATGTATTGACGAAAGGGGTTCCATTGTCTGAAAGGATAACCTTTGGGATCCCAAAATGGAAAATGATGTATTCTCTGATGAAGTTGCTCATTACTCTCGCGATTGCCCTTTTCAGTGGTATCGCCTCCGCCCACTTTGTGAAGCACTCCATTACCACTAGTATCCATATCTTTCCTCTCGACGAATGGTGTATTCCCCCTAACACGTCGAACGCCCAAGTGTGAAAAGGATAAGGCGTCGCTAGGGAGTGCAAGTCCACTGACGGGGCATGTATCATATTTCCATGAAGCTGACAAGCCTTGCACCTTCGAACGAACTCAGCGAAATCTTTCTCCATCGTTGGCCAATAGTACCCCAAAGTCATCAACTGGTCATATAGCTTGGTTCCTCCTATATGAGCTGGATCGTGCGCCTGTTTGAGAACTTCGGCCGCCTCTTCCTTGGTGATGCAACGTAACGGCCTGTTGAAGTATCCCCTTCGATAAAGCTGCCTCTCTTGAACGTAGAACCTTGGGGCCCTTCGCCGGAGTCCCATCGCATCAATTTTCTCTGTTGGGACCACTCCATCCTTAATGAAGTCAATATAGGGTTGTCTCCATCCAGGCTGAGTCTCCACAAAATGACATTCTACTGCCTCGAAGAACAATTGACATTTATCACACTTTTGTTGTAACTCGGTTGTATCCTGCTTCATGCTAGGCTAGAAATACCCCTCCTTTTGAATTTTTCTATAAAGGGGGATCTTAGTCATTTCGTAGTGTTCTTCGTGTATTTTCTTCAATCTCCGTCCTACTTCTTCTGGGCCGATGCACCTTGACAGCCATCCTCATGCATTTCTGAAGTAAAGGTTTCCCTGATTGGTAAAGTACTGGGCCAATTCTCTGAGCCCCATCGTTCCTTCACCAGACTCCAGTTGCCTCTTAATCTCTCCCCTCCAGTCTGCATCCTCTTCTATCAGTAAAATTGACTGTACCATCGAAGGAGTTGTTCTTCATTTAATCATGACACTAGTAATATCGCTCCTCATGATCATCTTCTGGGCAATGGTGGCATAGGCATTTGGGTGACGGTTCATCATTCTGGGCTGCTTATTGATCTCGATTCGATGGAACTGGCTAAGGAGCCTCTGAATGATCGTTCTGAATGGTGCCAAGCTCATGTGTTTCAACACGTATCCTCTATTCACTTACTGAACCACCAAGTTTGAATGTCCCTTGATGCAAAGTGAACGGATCCCTCTTCGAAGAGCCTCTAGCAATCCCAACACCAATGATTCATATTCTGCTTTGTTGTTATAGCAAGGGAAATCTAACTTGTAAGAAAGGAAAATCTCCTCCATTCCTTTCGAAACAATAACCCCTGCTCCTCCTTTCTTTTCTATCGATGACCCATCGACCTGCATTGTCCATTCCTCATCTATTGCGTCTAGATGGCTGGCCTACAAATCGTCTCCTGGAATATCTTCTATAGGTGGCTCGAAGGTTGCCAAAGGGAAAATGGCCAACAGATCAGCGTACGCCTGGCTTTTAATTACGCGAGGAACCATGCACTTTAAGTCATATTCGGAGAGGATAAGGAACCATCTAGTTGCCCTGCCAATCAATATAATTTTTACAAGTAAATACTTAATGGGATCACATCTAGTTACAATATGAATTATAAAAAATAACATATAATGTCTAAGTTTTTGCGCTATAAATACTAAGGCTAAACAGTGCCTTTTTAAGCTACTATATCTGACTTCTGGCCCGTGAATGATCCTGCTGAGGTAGTAAAATGGCCGTTCTTACCCATCGATCTCTTGTGCCAGCAAAGCTCCCACGGACCTTGTGGTGGATGTGAGGTACAACTGCAACGGTATTCCTGCCTTGGTGGAACCATGGTCTGTAGTGAGATGAGCAGCTTCTTCAGTCCGTCAAGAGACTCCTGGTGAATTGCCTCCCATTTGAACTTCGTGTTCTTTCGCAGTAGCTGCATCAGTGGGTGTGTTATCTCGGTTAACCCAGGCACGAATCTCCTAAGGTAGGAGACTTTATCGAGGAAGCTCTTCAGCTCCTTCACCGTTCTTGGACATGGCATTTCTAAGATCGCCCACTGCTTATCCTAGTCCATCTGCACCCCTTGTCGGTCAACCATGAAGCCTAGGAACTTCCCACTTGTTACTCTAAAAATGCACTTCAATGGATTCATTTTTAATTTAAACTTCCTGCAATGGGAAAACACCTTTCTCAAATAACTCAGATGTGACTCCTCCTTCCTTGACTTGATGACCATATCATCCACATAAAATTCCATAAATTTGTGACAGAAGTCATGGAAAATGGCCATCATTGTTCTTTGGTAAGTCGCCCCAGCGTTCTTGAGTCCAAACGGCATCACCCTGTATATGAAGTAGCCCAACGGGGTTCTGAACGCTATTTTCTCTGCATCTGCGGGGTCCATCTTGATCTGGTTGTACCCTATATACCCATCCATGAAGCTATACATCTCATGACCTACCGTTGCATCGATCAAACTATCGATGTAGGGTAGAGGGAACTTATCTTTAGGGCAGGCTTTATTCAAATCTCTGAAGTCTACGCAGATCCTTATCTGGTTTTTATCTTTCTTCCCCACTGGGATAATACTGGATAACCAAAGTGAGTGTTGTATCGGTGTAATGAACCCTACCATTAGTAAGCGTTGAACTTTTTCTTTGATCTTCAAATCCAGCTCAAGCTTGTACGTTCTCATTGATTATTTTACTGGAATGGCTGAAGGCATCACGTTCAACTTGTGACAGCTTACTTCCTCATCTAGCCCCTCCATCCCTGTGTATTTCCACGCGAAGACGTCTACAAATTCCCTAATCAACTCAACCAAGGCCTCTCGTTTCTCTTTACCGAGATCCTTCGAGATGAAGATGGGCCTTGGGTCTTCCCCTTCTTTTACCAGGTTCAACTGCTCTAACTCTTATGCCTGCGGCTTCGATCGATCCGCCATGTAATCTGGTTCCTCGGTGACTTCCTCTATGAATTCCTATATGCTGGAATTATCTATCGCTATACATTGTCCCTTCTGATCTACCAGAAAGCATTCATATATTCGGTCAACCTCATCATCAACTTCATGGGTTGCCCGTTCACACCATTATAATTGATACACCACGTTTTCTTCCTCGGTAACGACCTTCTTGCACTGTGTGCCGATAGTGGTGATTGCTATCCTCTTCTTCTCTCTAGATGCTTCGGCCACTCTTTTTCTTGAGAACCGACTCATAACGCTTTGTCATTAGACCTCATGCTCCATCAGATCCACTCTGGGCCTCATCCTGTCTTTGAGCTACTTCGAGATGCATTGGGGCCGAGGGACCACCTGGTGGGCTTCCTCAGTTATTACTCTTGCGCTGCTCGTAACCTCTTTACTCTGCTCGTTCAAGGGCCCATCCGTTCTCTGATCGAGGGAACCCATGCTCCCTCAATCCTCCTCATTAGGACCCAGGCATCTTCTTCTAACTCAGTATAAAATATTGCATCCACTAAGTGAGCCTCCTCGATAGTGAAGGGCCTCTTTATAGCCCTGATGGTCACCTTCGTCCCCTTGATATTCGCCTTAGCGCACTGGTGGTACGTAGAAGGAACTAGCCCTTGATTATGCATCCACACTCTTCCTATTAGCAGATGATAGGAAGTTTCACTCTCTATCACGTGGAACTTTATATGGGAATTTAAATTTCCCATCATAATCCCAATATTAAGATACCTAATGGATTTGGAAGATTGGTTATCATACCCCGAAATTACCAAAGGCATGGGGACCAACTTTTCTTCTAAAATTTTGGCTGCATGAAAGGAGTTAATTGGCATAATATTGATGGAAGCTCCTCTATTCATAAGAGTCCTTGCAAAGCTAACTCCATTAACACTGGCGGCCACATACAACGGCCTGTTGTGAGGGAACCTTACAGCCCTATCTGCATCGCTGAAGGTTACTTCTGACAGAAACCTCCTTACCAACCTGGCAATGGGCCCCTTCCATTTCAGCGAAGGGATATTTCCTTACGATATCTATTATTGCCTGGGTTATCTCAAGCCTGCTCTCTTTTGGTATCCCTACCTATTTGAAGAACCAGGTGAACTTTGGGGATTTTAAGACAGCACAACACTCTAGACCCGGATCTACTTTCTCACCTTTAACGTTGTACACGTCCTCCATATCTTTGGCGCTCGCTTCATCGTAGGCCAAAACTAAGTTGTCCATTCCCTTAGTATAGGTCTCCAAAGCGGCTTCATACTCTTCTCTTTCTCCTCTCTTTATCGTAGGCCACCACGAGAATGGCCCCATGTGCTGGTAGTGTGTTGTTATTGACCTTTTGTGGAAGGATTTGCAATATCCCTGCCTTCACGTACTTGTCAATAATTCTTCTCAATGTGAAGCAACTTTCTGTTGGATGCTGGATCCTTCGATGAACCTGGCAATACTTTAGATTCGCCTTCGTTGCTGCATCGGGCTCCCCAGCGGGAACGTCCTTTGGCTCATAGATCGTTCCCCCTTGGACCATCGCGTTGTAACAGCTGACAACTTCTTCCCCTGTACAAGGCAATGGTGGTGGGTCTTCCCTGTCTCTTTCGAACTTCCTCTTATTGTCCTTCTTCGGTTCTTTGCCCCTCTCTCCCCCCGTGGGGGCTGAGACCTCCCCCCCACGGGTTGCATCGGTTGCCTAAACGTTATGGGCACCGCCACCGAATTGGGTCGCACCACCAAAGAGATATTTCTCGCTGTCTTTAAGAACGTCGCAAAAGTCCCCTCGCGCGTCTCATTAATAAGATGGCAAATGTACTCAGGAAGCAACCCCTCAATGGAAATCTATAATAACTTGGATTCTTTGGCTTCCCCCCTCACGTCGAGGGATCTTTCTCTGAATCTTTGAACATAGTCCACCACTTCTTCCCCGGGTCGTTGCTTCTCCCTTCCCAGTTGGGTCAAAGTAAACCCATCTTTCACCAGAAAGAACTTCTGGACAAACAATATGTGCATCTCTTCCCATGTAGAAACGCTGTTGGGAGCCAAATGGGAATACTAGGTATATGCTTTATTGGTTAAAGATTTAGAAAACTCCCTCAACCTAAGCCTTTTGTTATTGCAATGCGCCCCCAAATGTTCAACAAAACGCTTAATATGCTCCTTCGGGTTTCCACCCTTTCCCGTGTATTTTTCAAAAATAGGGGGAATATAGTCCTTCGGATAGGGCTCGTTGTTGTATTCCTGGGGATACGGTGTTCAAAAGTCATCAAAAATCGAAACTACCTCGCCAACAGATTGCGAGGAAGCCTGCATGAACTTCAGCATCTCCTTTTGCATCTCCTTTCTCATTTCCTCCATGGACGATGCCGCTGGGGCAACAAACAACGGAATCACGGGCTGAGTGCCCGTTGCAGCTGGAGCAGGCGCCACGATTGGGGCCGCCGATGCTCCTGATGTTCCCCATGCTGGATTCACAATTTAATGGTACGCTCGTTGGGACTGTTCCAGCTACACCTGCACCTGGTGGGGCCGTTGGAGCTACCCCCGGCCTCACCAAGGCATTAGCTTCCAATCTTCCCAATATAGTTGAAGCTACTGGAGTTTGCAGAAAATTTGCTCATGAGGAGCGCAACCTGAGTGGGCCCCAACTCCGCACTCGTGGAAGCTTGTGTCACCCCCGGAACGCCTGACGTCCCCCGAACCAGAGGTACCTCTACTCGTAGAGCCCCATCTCTTAGGGCCTCTAGTTCTCTTGCAACCTGCTCTTCATTATGCTGGATGTCATCAAAGTTGAGCCTTCGATTAACATTATCTTGTGCCATACTCCTTACTTAGAAGAATGCCTCCCCAGCAGAGTCGCCAAATATAGGAGGGTACTTTAGATTATAGATGGAGACGTAACCCCTATTTGAGTATGGTAATGATAAGCTAATTGGCCAAAGCTTTGGATTGATGATAGGACATACAAACACAAACCCCAATGAAGATAATACTCAGTTTGAACTCACAAATCTCTCGTGTATAACTCAAAAGATAGTAATAAACTTAGAAGTAACTTAGCTAGAGGGAGAGAGAAGTAAGCACCCTAGATACACCTTGGTAGGCAGGTAGAAACACGCCGAACACCCTCAAGAATCTCTGTCAAGTATTAAAACATTCATAATAACTAACAATGGTGAGTGGGTAAACCCTTTGGTTTGCAATAACTCCCTCCTAACCGTCTTCTCTCTAGCAATAACTCCTTAAACTCTCAAAATATCCTCCTTTCCTCAAAGGTGGTTGGGGTCCTTAAATAGCCCCCCCACCTCACCCCCAAGACAACTCAGTCATTAAAGACTATGAAAGACATCCCTCCAGCTTTATGTCACAACATTAAATTCCTGATGCACTAGTTGTCTCCACGTCATAAACATTAAATGCCAAGACATGTCTTTTGCCTAACCACTGTGTGTCAGGGGGCTGTTGTCGAAGAGGAGGCTCACCAACTGCCTGACAGTCCCAAATACCACGGTGGTTTACTCAAGTGCAGGTCTGACATTATTTAGCTGGCTAGTGACATCACCTACAGTAGATGTGACATTAAGTAAAGGGTTGTTTGGTTCACAACTCGATGCCCGATGGAACTCCAAGCTGCTCCGCCTGAGGTTCCACGGTTAGGGTCCTTCGGTGTTTTACCAGGTGTATCTAAGATGGTCAGGACAAGCCCCATCAGTGCCTCACTTCTCAATCCTCCAAACCAAGTCCCTCTAAAGTTTCCACGTCGAGGTCATTCGATAGAGCATGAAAGCTCTCCCAGGCCCTGCCAAGCCTGGTTTCTCGCAAGTACAGTTTGACCTCACGCAAACTTATTATTAATCTCGTTACAACATTATAACCGTTATAGCTTACATTCAACATAAACGGAAATACAATATGAATAATACAACAAGTTAAAGTATGAGTTGCCACGCCAAGCTGCCTCGCTGAGTTGCCACGCTTGAGCTGCTTCGGTTGCTTAATCTCAAACACTTTTGCCAATTTAGGAATTATCCCTAATCTCAGGATTACCTTCAAGCCCCCTCTACAATAAATTTCTTAAACATTTATATAAAAAGTGTATTTTTAAATTTCTTATAAAACAACAACCTTTTCAAAATTTATAGCCATTTAAAAATTCATTTTTCTAGAAAGTAAGATTTTAAAACAATTAATATATATATATATTTTTTTTAAAAATGTTAAAAACAACATATAAAATTATTTTTTTAGTCAAAAATTGTCTTCATACATTATAAAAAGCAACTATTGTTTAAATTCATCACAATTTTGTCGCAACATCTGTCCCAAGTTCGTCACAAATTGTTCCATATTTGTAGCAAGTTTCTATCAACTCATTACATATTTATGTTGCAAAAATTATGAACCAAGTAGAGGAAAAAATTGTTCCCAAACTTATACACGAATACGTACATATTTGGCCATTCTACAAAAAATGTCCCAAATGTCTCAAACATTTACACATTTCTGGACTTTCTCCAAATAACAACAATACCACCCCATAATACAGTTACAACAAACATATCTGAGCATTTTGACATGAATAAATCATAAAATTAAACCATACATTTTTGAAAAAAATGTAATAATAAATGCAATAAAAAAAATTATATTTGGGTGTATATGTAAAAAACTAACGATTGACGAAAGTGAAAAAGGTTGACTTGTAAGATTCTTGGTTACCGGAGGTCGACACACGCCAACGGGGATGGAAGAGCTTGGTTGGAGATGGTAATCACCAGAGGTTTTGCTCGTTTTTTTTTTCTTTCTATTATGAGAAATGAAGTCTGCGAAGATAAAAATGGATATTTTTTAGTAAACTAAATTCGTGGCTGTTGAAAGCTATTCAATTTCTACTGAATACGCGGTTGCCAATAGAGTGTTCAATTTAAAAATTTAAACTGAATTCCCAGTTGGAAACTGCAGATTCAATTTTAATATGATAACTAAACTTAATTAATGGCTGTCTTAGAGTGAATTCAAGTTGAAAACTCGGTTGACAACCGCGATTTTAGAAAGTATAATATTTTTAGGATTTGTTTTACTTAACCCCCACTTTATAATACCATATTTGACTTAACTCCCACTTTCATAATGTCTTTGTCATAATCCTCAACTTTGTAATACCAACATAACTCTGTTAAACTTTTGCTAATTCATAATTAGACATAACCCCAACAACTTTTTAATACTAAAATAGCTTTAATTTAAAAACTCAAACATCTATTACCAAACACATTCCTTAGTAAAGATGATGACTGAGATTTGGGAAACATTTATCCAATTGTCATGACAGAGAATGTGCTCTAAACCTAAGCAACAAAAAGTCAAATCTTTAGTATTTATCGCTATTCCCTTCGGAAGTATCTAATCGTTCGAGTGTAAATACTAGATGAGAGAGAGGCATTTAGATTTAGGGTTTGTGAGTGTAATTGGTAATAGGTGTAAGAGTGTTAAAATTAAGGGAAATTTTGTTTTATAAGGTTACTAGAGGTTATGTCTAATTTTGAATTAGCATAATTTAAACGGAGTTAGGTTGCTGTTACAACGTTGAAGGTTATGTCAAAAAAATTATGAAAGTGGCGGTTAAGTTAAATATGATATTATAAAGGATCAATTATCAAAAAGTCCCTCAAATATCTTTTAATACACATTTAGTCCAAGCCATTTTATTTTGTTCCAAAAAGTCCCACAAACACCCATTTAGTCAATAGATTATGTAATTTTAGGACATAAAATAATATTGATTATGAATATAGGACAACAAATATTTCATTTCCATTTTTAGTCCCTATTTTTAAATTAAAGAAACACGTGGCATGCTGTGAGTGATTGACGTTTTATGAATATGGGTCCGCGCCAGCGACTTTATTAAAAAATAGGGACTAAAATAATAAATAAAATATTTGTTGTCCTATTTTCAAAATACATATTACAATATGTCCTAAATTTACAAAGCTCCTTTAATCAATATTCTCTTATTTTTAAAGTTATACGCTAGTAGCACCGAAGTTATTTTTTTTTAGTATATTTATGCGATGAGGAACTTTTTGAAGAAAAATAAAAATACTTGAACGAAACGTGCATTAAAAATGTTTGAGAAATTATTTAATATATTATAAATTCATATTTTTAGAGATATGTTAAAAAGTATATTATTTTTATAAAAAATTGAAAAAGAGCAACCCGTCCGTCCCCATGGGTTTTGTTGACCCTAATTTCCTCACTAGTACGAAAGCCCTTTAGAAGTCTCTAGAACACAGCATCACTAACACACTTCCCACACTTCCCTTCTCCAACACACCATATAAACCCTTCCTCTCTCGTCCTATTATCATCCAAGACGAGTAACATTTTCAGATTTATCGTCAAGTTTTGATTCGATTCATTAATGGATGAGGATTTTGATATCCCTGGGGCCGAGGACTTTGATATGCCTGCTACACTGATGAAGGTCGGAGAAGAAAAGGAGATCGGAAAACAAGGGTTGAAAAAGAAGCTCCTAAAAGAAGGCCAAGGCTTTGATACACCAGACAATGGCGATGAAGTTGAAGGTAATAATAATTAACAACACAATCAATCTGTAGTTTGCTTGCTTTGTGATCTGAAATGGGTTTTGTTATTGTTGGAATTTCAGTTCATTACACTGGGACTTTACTTGATGGGACTCAGTTTGACTCGAGTCGTGATAGAGGGACTACTTTTAAGTTCCCTCTTGGCCAAGGTTAGGTTTCTTTCATCCAAATTTATTGTTTAATTAAGTCACTTATTTTTGGCAATATGTCCATTATGCGAGTTACTATTGTTTGATTGTATGTGTAATTAATGAGTTGTAAGTTTTGGGTGGATAACAAGTTTAGTATGTTGTATGTTATTTGAATGTCTATGAGTTAGTGATATTACTGATTTGGTTTTTGGGAAGATAGGTGATAGTTAGGTTGCTGTAGCTGTTCCATACATTTTAGGTGGGAGTGAGACGATAATAATGTTTTTTTTTTGGCCTCCTTTGGTTGCCCCAAAATTGTAAATTGACTCATTAATAAATTGATCCATTTACGTATCGACTCATTAATTGTGTTTGGTTTCATTAATGAAATGATTTATTAATCGACCCATTTTAACTCGTGTAAAATCTGAGTTTTCACAAAAAATGTGAAATGCATTCATTTGAAATAGGAGTCACCTAAAGTGCATTCTCCTCTCTCTTTTCCCTCCCTTCCCCCTCCCCCTCCCCCTCTGTTAACTAATTTTTATCTTTTTTTCTCAAAGAACCTTAACATCAATTTCAGATTACCAAACATTACGTAAAAATGGATTTGAACTCATTTCAAAACAACTCATTTAAAATTCACTAATTCACAATGAACCAATTTACATAAATGAATAGAAGTTAAATTTCATAGCATATGAAGTAAAAAATAGTAATATCCTTGGACTAGTGGCACTTCTGATGGGCCTGATCGACCAGGACTTGACCAAGTTAATTAAATAAAAATTAGGGGGTGTTTTGAATCCCCAATTCCATGCCTTGAATTGGAAAATTTTCAGTTCAAACTGCAAGTGCACCGCCCAGCATAGTTGTCAAAATCTTACGATTCGCGATTCGAATCTTACGATTCGATTCGATTCTCACATAAAACGATTCGAATCAAGTTGAGAATTGCAAATGTCTAAAGAATCGGATTGAATCGGCGATTCACGATTCGAATCTTCCGATTCGGGTCCGATTTCTGATTTGGGTCCGATTAAACTTTTTTTTTTACCTTATAACCATACGTGTGTTTTAATAAAACAAATAAAAAAAGAAGCAAACAACAAAGGATATCGTTAAGATACTGAGTTTTAGAGAAAAACATGTTCTCTTGGCTCGGTTATTTTCAGTCGGCTTTTATTTTCAGTCGGCTTTTCTTGTCTATTCTTTTGGCTGAGTGTCTTCTATCTTTTGCTTTTTTTTTTGTTATAAAATTTTTGTATTTGTTATAAAATCTTTGAAGGTATATTTGTTTTGTTGCTTTAAATTAATATGAACGATGTTTTAAATTAATATTGTTTTATAGTTAATCTTAGCATATGTTTTATTGTTTTAAATTAATATGGTTTACCATGTTAAATTAATATTGTTGTAATTTTGTAGGCTGTTTTAAATTAATATTGTTAATCTTAGTAGGTAGCCCTGTTTAAATTTTTTGGAAGTATTTGTTATATAGTTTTACTGTTTTAAATTAACCTTTGTATTTATTTTATTGCTTTAAATTAATATGTAGGATGTTTCAAATTAATATGTAGGTTGTTTTATGATATATTTTTGTTTTTTACATTTTTAATCTTAAAATAATTGAGAACATGTGCTACGGTTAATTTTTGTGATATATTTGGGTATATTATCATGTGCTACGATTAGTTTTTGGTCATATTACGCTTAATTACCAATTCTATAGTGTTAAATCCCATTTACTTATGTTTTACTACGTTTTTATCATTTGGTTCCGATTCGACCGATTCGATTCACGATTCGCGATTCGGGGGGCAAACGATTCACGATACGATTCGCGTTTTGACAACTATGCCGCCCAGGATTTTGGGGCATTTTTTTTTTTTTGGGTATAAATTTTATGATAAGTTTGTAATGTTGAAAATATTTAGAGGAACTAATGTAATATATTTTAAAACCGATGTCTCTTAAAAAGCGGAAGCTGAGTAGAGTTTCAATCCCAAAAGTCAAAATAAGACTCGTTTCCCTCTCTTTCTCTAAAAATTCAAACAGGCTTCTTTGCTTTTTCAAACCAACATTGATTTTGTTATGCTTTGGTTTGATTTGGTTGTGTTTTTGTTTAGTGTTTTGCAATTTGTGGTGATGGAATTCTAATTTAGGTTTGTCGGATTGGTTGTATTGAGGTATTTTTTGAAGTCTCCTATTTTATTATAATTTGACGTTTGAAATGTATAGTCCGCTAAAAAATAGAATATTTGTGAAAAGTTAAAAAAAAAAAAAACTAAAAAATAGCAAAAAAAAAGTTCGCCCCACCGAACCTGCACACTCGCAACTACTTGGAGTCCCCCATCCAAAACAAAAATATCTTGTGCATAGTTGCCTAAATTTTACTAAGTTGATGTGATTTGGTTATTGTTAGAATAGGGTTTGATTTTATGTTGTCTAGTGTTTTGCATTTATTTCCTAAATCTCACATTTTACTGTAATTTGAGATTTGAATGTATAGTTGCGTAATTTAACAATGTATCTAAAGTTAACTAAACTAAGCAGAATATTTGTGAAAAATCTATAAAAACCCTAAAAAATTCGTCCCGGGGGCTCCTGCTCCCGCCCCCCCAAATACTATGAGTGCCCCCCCCCCCCCCTCCCCCGGCATGTAAGGCCGTCAACCAGAAGCTTGAAGCTTGGCCAACTGGACACCATTCATGGGAAATGTGGGGTACTCCCACCGTGGGTGAGAGGTGGTCACTAATACCTGTGTTGAGTGCACCAAAAATGAGGTGGGTTGGCTTACATCATGTTTCTCTAGAACTGTGAACAAGTAGATTATTGCCAAAATTGGGAGCGTGTGTATCTCGGAGCACTTCCATTGGTAGCATATGGTTGGATGAAAGAAAATTTTTGCATCCTAAACAGTGTGGGCTTGAGAGGACCTGTAAAAGCACGAATGTGTGGTTGAATGTTGTAAAAAGGTAAAGCTATAATTAATGATAATTCTATTATTTTCTTAGTTCTTGTCCATTTAATTTTGTGTTTACTTTTCTTTCCAAACTAGCTCAAGGAATTTTAGTAGGTTCCTTTTCTATTTGATGTGACTGTGATGATGGCAAGGTAATAAATTGGTGTATGAAGTGCTTATGGATTGAATACAATTTACATTAAGCCAGTCGTCGTTCTTTTTGACAGGCCAAGTAATCAAGGGTTGGGACCAAGGAATCAAGACAATGAAGAAGGGTGAGAATGCCATTTTCACAATTCCTCCAGAGCTGGCTTATGGTGAGTCTGGTTCTCCACCGACCATTCCCCCCAATGCCACTCTCCAATTCGATGTTGAGCTACTTTCATGGGTCAGTGTTAAGGATATCTGCAAGGATGGTGGTATAGTCAAGAAGATTCTCGTGGAGGGAGAGAAATGGGAGAATCCTAAGGACCCTGATGAAGTTTTAGGTGAATCCCCCTTTGGACTAACAGTTCACATTGTTATTATGTCCCCATCAATTAAATCAACCTTACCATGCACATTTTTTTCCCATTAATGTAGTCAAATATGAAGTTCAGCTCGAGGGTGGAACTTTGATTGCAAAATCAGATGGAGTAGAATTTACTGTCGAAGAAGGTATATAATTTTTTGAAATTTTCTTTAGGTAGTCAGTTTTTATTGCTATACTTTCTATCTATGTTCTTGATGCTCAAAATCTTTGAATAGGCCATTTCTGTCCTGCTCTGGGGAAGGTTGTAAAAACAATGAAGAAAGGAGAAAAAGTCATTCTTACAGTGAGGCCACAATGTAAGTGTCTTTTTCATATGGAATTTGGTTCTTTGAAGAGACGTCTATTGAAAGCTACAATTTTGTTATTTGCTCTTTTGCAGATGGTTTTGGGGATAAAGGTAAGCCAGCTTCTGGTGGTGAAGGTGCAGTCCCACCAAATGCTACATTGCAGATTACTCTTGAGCTGGTATTGTGGAAAACCGTGTCAAATATAACAGATGACAAGAAAATCACTAAGAAGATCATCAAGGAGGGGGATGGATATGAGCGTCCGAATGAAGGAGCTGTTGTCAATGGTTAGTAACAAGCCATAGCATTGAGGTTGTGTTTAGGAGCTCAAATTTATGACACTCCGAATTGGAATCCGAGCAAAATTTGTGGAAAATTTAATGTCATATTGATCCGATTCCAAATCTGAAGCATGGAACTGGAGTCCTAAACACGGTGCTCTCTGTTTAATTTCTGACAAATGTGTTGTATGTGCGTCTGACAGTGAAATTGATTGGGAAGCTTCAAGATGGTACTGTCTTCATAAAGAAAGGCCATAATGAGGAAGAGGAGGCTTATGAGTTTAAGACAGAAGAAGGTGTTTAATGCTTATTATCTAATCTCTAATTTCAGTTCTTGTTTTTTGTTGCCTGTTTTTTACTCCCTGGAGGTGTGCTTTAAACAGAGCAAGTTATAGAGGGGCTTGATAGAGCCGTAATGACCATGAAGAAGGGGGAAGTAGCACTCCTCACAGTGGCACCGGAGTATGCCTTTGGGTCATCTGGGTCACAGCAGGACTTGGCTCTGGTCCCACCTAATTCAACTGTTTGCTATGAGGTTGAGCTAGTCTCTTTCACCAAGGTACAAGTCAAAGCATGACTGTTCTTCAAATGTGGGGCTTGCAGTGCGCGATGACTTTGGTTTCAAGTTATAATGTGATTTTTCCTTATTCAGGAGAAGGAATCTTGGGATATGAACACCCCAGAAAAGATTGAGGCGGCTGGCAAAAAGAAGGAAGAAGGGAATGCATTCTTCAAGGCTGGTAAATATTTAAAGGCTTCAAAGAGATATGAGAAGGTAAAATTCTACAGAAATGAAATTTTTCGTATACTTTTGCCTCAAAGAAGAACAATGCTGAACATTTGTTCTAAAATGCAGGCTGCTAAGTTCATTGAGTACGATACTTCTTTTGAGGAAGAGGAGAAGAAACAGGCTAAAGCATTGAAAGTTACTTGCAATCTCAATAATGCAGCTTGTCAACTGAAATTGAAGGAGTACAAACAGGCAGAGAAACTTTGCACAAAGGTTTGTTAGCTCATCCATTCCCTATAAAGCTTTATTTGGTTCTGGGTTAACATTTTTTACGTGAGTAAAAAGGTTGTTGGTATAAAGTTGTAAATTCTATTCCTTAGCACCAAAAAATAAAAATAAAATTGTAAATAGGTGTACATGAAATTATGTGATTTTAGACAAAAGAGCAAAATATGTGATTTTAGACAAAAGAGGAAAAACTAACTCTGAATAGGTGAATGCTTCTCGCCATTCTAGTTGTCACCTAGGTGAAAAATATATTACCCCTTACTAAATGGGGCCCAAGCAGAGGATATGTTCTCTCTTGTTCCATTTGTTTTTCCTAAGAATGGTTGACATGCTTGATGAATCGTGGTTTAATTTGGGTATGTGCAGGTGTTGGAAATGGAGAGTAAGAATGTGAAGGCACTTTACAGGAGGGCTCAAGCTTATATTAACCTAGCAGATCTGGATTTGGCCGAGATTGACATCAAGAAAGCTCTTGAAATTGACCCTAACAACAGGTATGCTTAGTTCAAACATTTCATTCACTAATCTGAAGAAGCTGTAGACTGGTGATTTGTATTAATGTATTTTTCTCCTCTCCATATTGGCTTGGATTGTGAAATTAGGGATGTGAAAATTGAGTACAAAGTTTTGAAGGAGAAGATGAAAGAGTTCAACAGAAAGGATGCTAAGTTTTATGGGAATATGTTTGCGAAATTGAACAAGCTGGAGTCTGTTGAGAGTAATGTAAGCCTCTAGCATGTCATAAAGCAAATATATGTTTTATATAACTATTGTGATGTATTTCTAATTGGGATGCTGCTCATTTCGTCTGTGTGCAGAAAGCAGCTGCCTAGGCACTAGAACCCATGAACACAGTCAGCAAGGCATAAGAATTCTGCCCGATAAGCATAACCTCAAAAGGTTATAGTAGTCAACTGCTATATTTTTAGTTTTTCTTCTCCTTGTGTGGCCGATCAGTCTCTGGCATATAGGAAACAGGATGATGTTCCTTTAAAGGATTGTGGACATAATTTGTGGCATCAAATTTCAATAATACGTGAAAAATCTGTCCAACAGATTATGTTAAGATTTTGCAAATTATGTTGATGTTGACCTTGACCTTGAGTAAAACTGAAGTTCATTTATACCGCAAGCAGTTTGTAGCCTATTAATTCTAATTGCTACTGTTACAAGAATTAAAAACGTTTGGACCTGCATATAACAATAATTGAACGTTTCAAGGAATAATTAAACGTCCGAGGTCTTGTTTTTATACCCTTGAATAAGTTGTATTGATATTGAGGTTCTACACATAAAAAGAGCTTAATTTTTCATAATTATATTATTTTATTTTTATTTTTTATTTATGATTTGGGGACATTTTGATTGTAGTTGCCATAGGTTTATCATTATTTGAGTTTTAGCCCCCTTCTTGGTTTTCTTGTAGAATTTAGTCTCCGTTGGGAAAACAAGATGTTGCTAAAGTAAAAATAATTTATAAATTTGTGAAATGTTTTACGCCAAACAATACGGAAACGGGTATTGCTTAAGGTGCTTTAAGCGTGTTCATGAATTGCGAGGGTGATGCTCGCAAGATGATTACTTTTAGTTTTTTATTTTATTTTATTTTTAAATGTTATTTACTTTTAATACAGTACTAAATTTTGATACTAGACTTTAACCTTTATCTATTTATTAAACTAAATTTTTTGTGGCTAAATTTAAAATTTTGCCACTAAAATAAAGTTGGTGACATTTAGCACTGATCTGGTTTGTGTGTTCAAAAAATTCGATTTAAACGTTTTTTTAAAATAAAAGTTTTAAAATTGACCTTTTTGTATTAATAAAATTTAGTGTGAGATTGGTGAATTTGTTTTTCTCAAATATTAGCAAAATCGGTAAATATGTGTGTGTGTGTGTGTGTGTGTATATATATATATATATATATAAACACACACACACACACAACACACATAGATTTTTATACATCATGCTGTTTAAATCATTCATATATGACATTTAATTTTAGGTTTTATTTTTAATTTTTATTATTATTATATTTATAGAGTTAATCTTTCAATTAACACATGTTCAAATAATTAGATCAAAATATAATTTCTAATTATTTTTAAAAAATTCAACAGAAACTGTTGAAAATATTTATTTATAAAGGTATGTGCAAAT
The DNA here is from genome assembly GCA_949130495.1 of Sambucus nigra. NCBI lineage: Eukaryota > Viridiplantae > Streptophyta > Magnoliopsida > Dipsacales > Adoxaceae > Sambucus > Sambucus nigra. The sequence continues at coordinate 251,702,332 of OX422218.1, read as the reverse complement.
TGAATTTTGTGAATTTTTCAAAAATAGTTAAAAATTGTACTTTTACTTAATTTTTGGAACATGTGTTATTGAAAGGTTAATTTTAATGAAAAAATAAAAATTTTGGAACACACACACACAAACACACATAGTACATACATAAATGTATGTATATATTAAATAATATTATCAATTCATGTCTGTATAAAATTTTATTATGCATTATACATGAAATGTCATATTATAAATATATATACTAGTATTGCCCGTACTCGAGTCGATGGCACGAAAAAAATATTATTATAAGCCCAAAGCAATATTAAAAGTAAAAAATTATTAAAAGCCCATCCCATTATTAAAAGTTCAGGGTAATTAAAAGTCCAAGGCGCCTAATTTTTTTTAGACCAACCCAATTAAAATCTCATCCCAATTGTTTTCAGCGCAATCCAATTAGTCCATGTATGTCGTGAAATCATGTATGCATGTATGCTATTGTATGAAAATATTATGCATAAAATATCATACATACAAAGCGTCATCCATGCCCTGCATAGAAAAATGGAGATATTTTTTCAAAAATCATGGCTCCATATATATATATATATATATATATATATAGAGGGAGAGGGAGAGAGAGAGAGAGAGAGAGAGAGAGGCTACTCCTAGCAACATACCTATTTTTTAAAGCAGTAAAAAATAATAATTTTGAAATGATATTTTTTATATGAGATCATGATATTTTGGTGTTTGTAAAAAAAATCAATTAAAAATAATGTTTTTTGTTATTTTTAAAAAATATTTCAATTTTTTTTACCTATTTTTAAAAATAACAAAATACATTATTTTGAGTTGAATATTTTTATAGGGGCACACTGAAATATTATGAATTTATATAATAGTATTGATTCAAAATTATTTTTTTACTATTTAAAAAAAATAGGTATGTTTAATGAGGTATGCTAGAGACTCGACTCTTTCTCTCTCTCTCTCTCTCTCTCTCTCTCTCTATATATATATATATATATATATATATATATATATATATATATATATATATGTATATGTATGTATGTATGTATTAAAGTCTTTTAAAAGTAAGTATGCAGATATGATAGAAGCATAAAAAATAAGTAGCAGTATATGAAGAAATAAAGTGAAAATTACTAAGATTAGCATTAAATGCACAAAAAAATCTTGAAAAAAATAAAATATATGAGAAAGCAATAGGAGAAAGTAGGGGTGGTCATAGGCCCGAGGCCCGCCAAGCCCGCCCAATAAAAAAATAGGGTTTGGGTAAGGTAAATAGGCTCACAAAGCGGGCTTGGCAAAATTTTATAGGCCCGATTTTTTTTCGGGCGGGCTTGGGCATGAGTTCTTAAGCCCGATGAGGCCCGGCCCGAGGCCCGAGGCCCGAAATATATATATATATATATATATATATATATATATATATATATATATATATATATATATATATATATATATATGTGGGGGGGGGGGGGGGGGGGGGGGGACTTCTATAAATATAAAAACGTATACCAAGTCTTTTCATGTAAAGTGAGAAACTTTATATATGAACTTTGTAATATATAGAGTTTAAAACAGATTTTTAATTAAAAAAATTGGTCTTTAAATAAAAAAAATAGGTATTTTAATTTAAAAAAAATCTTTTAATTAACATAATAGGGCCCGATCGGGCGGGCCTGGGTAAAGAGCTTTCAAATCTGGGCGGGCTTGGGATTACATAATAAGGCCCGATTTAGGCCCGAGCGGGCTTGGGATAACACTTAATTTTTCAAGCCCGGCCCGAGCCCGACCGGGCCTGCGCAGGCCCGGCCCACGGCCACCCCTAGGAGAAAGTAGTATTAAATTTAGTAAATATAAAGCTTTAGAAGAAAATGAAGAAATAATTGAAGAAATTAACATATTAATAATTGAAAATAAATTATAAGAAATATACGAATTATTAGAAGACAAAAGTTATAATGAAATTGTAAAAAATTGCGACAATATGACATAAAAAAACTTATAAAAAAAATATGGTAGTAAAGAAGTAAAAGAAGTAAAACCTATATATTGTGGAGAAGGAACAAATGAAGAGAATAAAAGAAAAATATTATCAGTAGAAATCGAAAAATTTATAATCGAAAAAGAAATAGAAAAAATAAATCCAGTTGAAGAAACATAAACGTCCAGTAGTACCACTAACAACCTTCACCGTGATTATTCTACACATTAAAAACTAGAAAGCGCATTACCAACATATAAATCAAGAGAAAAGTATGTAATTAATACAGATTCTAACATTGTAAGCAAGTATAGAAATATATTAAATGTAGATAGAATAAATCCTATAGAAAATTACGACAATACGACATCAGAAAAACATATAAAAAAATATGGTAGTAAAGAAGTAAAACCCATATATTGTGGAGAAGGAAAAAATGAAAAGAATAAAAGAAAAATATTATCAGTAGGAATAGAGAAATTTATAATTGAAAAAGAAATAGAAAAAATAATAGAAAAAATAAATCCAGTTGAAGAAACATAAACATCCAGAATTACAACTAACAACCTTCAACGTGATTATTCTATACATCAAAAACTAGAAAGCACACAAGAAAATTGTAATGAAAATAACAAAAAATTACCAACATATAAATCAAGAGAAAAGTAAATATATATTTGATACAAATTTTAATATTGTAAGTAAGTATGAAAATATATTAAATCTAGATAGAATAAAGCCTCAAGCCTGGGAGACTGCAATAGAAAATTGGGAAAAAGGTTGCTATAAAGCATGTACAGTAATTGGTTTTGAAAATAACATAGATATAGAGACATATTTTGAAAATACATTACAAAGTAGTGTATCAAATTGGTATTTAGCCTATAAAGTAGTAGATGAATACAAAATATTTAAAGCAGAATTTAATATAGAAAAGTTTACTAATTTAATAAAACAAGCATTTATAAGAAAAAATAAACTATTATGGAAAACAGAATAACAAACAGAAGCATTGAGGAATGTAGAACAATTACAAATATGCAGATTGAAATACATAGGAGATTATACTAGAAAATATATAGAATATTGGACACAAAAAGGTAGAACCTCAGACGATGCAATATTAGATAGATATTTACAAAAAATACCAGGAACAATAGGAGAAAAAAAATGAAAAAAATGGAAAGAAAAGCAAGGAGATGTAAAAATAGTTCAATAGAGGCAAGAATAAAAATTGTATATGATGCTTTAAAAGCATAATGTAAAAAGCTAAAAGAAGTTGTTTAAATTAAATTTTTTTATTATTATACTTGACAGCAAATAGACTTACCACTACAATATAGATGTGATAATAATGTTAGTTTAATAGAGGCAAGAATAAAAATTGTATATGATACTTTAAAAGCAGAATGTAAAAAGCTAAAAGAAGGGAACTAAATAAAGAAACAATATTATTATACTTGTTAGAAAATAGACTTACCACCATAATATTGTGATGATAAAAGATTAATAAACCATAGAAATAGAAAAATAAAAAAGTATAATAAATATAAAAATTATAGAATTAGACCAAACAAAACGTTTAAAAAATATAATAGATATAGATGCAAGAGACCATGGTATAAAAATAAAAAAAATAAAAATAATAGAGAAATAAAAAAGGATGATAGCAAAAGAATAAAAAATTGTAAATGTTATATATGTGGAGACCCAAATCATATTAGACATAATTTCCCTTATAAAAAAAAAGATAATAATATTAAAAAAATTCAAGAAAAAATAAATATATTAGAAGACATAAAAGACAACCTAGAAGATACAATAGGGCTAGAAAGTATTTATGATGAAAATGAAGTATAGAGCCAATAGAATCACAAGATGTGCACATAGAATAAATCGAAAAAGCTTAGAAAATTTAAATTTCTTATATAATATAGAAGAATGTGAATATAAAATTATACAATACAAGTTTGTGAAAGGTATATGTATTAAATGCTCTAAAGAAGAAAAAGAAATGTATGTTTGAAAAACATGTAATAAAAATTTATGTAGAAGTTGCTAGAAAGAAATAAAAGAACAATCTAATGAACAAATAAATAACAAAAATAAATCAGAATCACTTTTCTTATAGAAATAAAATTTGCAGATAAATTTTTAGATACAATAGCAATGCTAGATATAGGAGCCACAAAAAGTTTAATTCACACAGAACTTGTACCTAAAGAAAATATAAAAAAATTAAATTATCAAGTATATATACACACACCAATTTAATAAAGAAGCAATACCAATAACTCAGTGCATACAAAATATACCAATATACATAAATAAAGAACAGTTTGTTTTACCACAAACATACCTAACAAATATAAAAAGTCATCACTCATTTATTCTAGGACTAAATTTTATACAATCATTAACAGGAGGATTTATGTATACTCCATCAGGATTACAATTTTTCATAAAAGGAACTCATATAATACTTAATAATCAAAGTAATAGTACAGAAAAATAAAAAAAAATCCATTATTTATAATAATAATAATAAAAATAATATTATTAACTAGAATAATAGAAGATCTACAAGAAGAGATAAAAGAAGATAATTTAACAAGAAATTATTTATATGAATATTTGCAGCAAATAGAAGAAAGCCAAACAAAAAAAAAATAGATTTCAAAATAAAAAAAAAAATAATGTTCATAAATACCAAACTAGAATTAGAAGATTTAATCAGATTAGTAGAAAAAACAAAAATAATAGGAGAAAATCTACAAAAGCATTGGAAAAAAAATAAAATAGAAGCAAAATTTAATATAATTAATCCAGACCTAACCATAAAAACTAAAGACATAACATGAGAACTAGTAGACCAAGAAGAATTTAAAATACAAATAAGAGATTTATTAAATATAGGAGTCATAAAGAGAAGCATTAGTAGACATAAAAGCGCCACATTCATGGTAAGAAATCATTCAGAAATAAAAAGAGGAAACGTTAGGATGGTAATAAATTATAAAAGATTAAATGACAATACATATGATGATAGTTATAAAATACCTAATGAAGATGAATTAATAAATGAAATTCAAGATAAAAAATATTTTTTAAAATTTGACTGTAAATCAGGATTTTGGCAAATAAAAATGGAAAAAAAATCAATAGTATGAACAATCTTCACATATCCAAAAGGACATTTTGAATGGTTAGTAATGCCTTTTGCCCTAAAGAATGCACCATAGATTTTTCAAAATAAAATGGATAAAATATTTAAAAATATTTGGATTTTTGTATAGTATACATAGATGACATATTAGTATTTAACAATAGTAAAAAAGAATATAGAAATCATAAAAAAATTGCATTAAAAGAATTTATAGATCAAGGATTAATAATTAGTAGAAAAAAGACGCAATTAGAAAAAAATGAAATATAATTTGTAGAATTATATATAAAAGCAGGAAAAATAGAATTACACAAGCATGCAGTCATAGGTTTTAGAATATCCTGATAAAATAGAAGAAACATAACATCTACAATCTTTCTTAGAATTGTTAAATTATTGTAGAAATTTCATACCAAACTTATCAAAATTAGTAGGATTATGTATAATAAATTAGGAAAAAATGGTCAAAAATATTTTAATTTGGAAGATATAGAGTTAGTAAAGAAAATTAAACAAATAGTTAGTAAACTAGAGTCTTTAAACTTACCACTAGAAAATAGTTATAAAATAATATAGATAGACACATCATCGAAAGGATGGGCATGAATTTTATTACAAAAACCAGATAAAGAAAGTAATAAAAATGAAGAAATAATTTGTAAATATTGTTCAGGAAATTTCAGTGAAACACAAAGTAGATTACCTTCTACAGATCTAGAAATTTGAGGAGTAATTAATACCATAGAAAGATTTCAATTATTTTTAGAAGAGGAATTTTTAACCAGGATAGATCGCGATAATATAGTAAAATATTTTAATAAAATTAATCAAAGTAAATAAACCAATAAAATATGACTTAGTTTTATATATAGCATTACATGAGATGATTTGCCCCTCAATTTGAACATATTAAAGGAGAAGATAATACATTAGCAGATATATTGTCAAGGTTAATTACTAACAATTCTTAATTTTTGCAGATGTCTTATATATCCCTTTATCTTCAGAAGCACCAGAATTTACTAACAAATTAATTTTCGTTCTTAATGAGAAGAACAAGTTCGGGTGTATTAGCCAAGTAAATGAGGAACAAATGGCTATTCTTGATAACCTTTGGTTTAATCGAGAATACAATTGAGGATCATTTTTACATTCAATGAATTACTTAAGTAATTATTTTTACAAAACTTTAGAAGCACAAGTCAAATCTTGCTCCCCTTCTATGATAAATCAAAAGCTGCAAGAAGAACAAAATGCTATTATTAATATTTTTAGAATAATAAATATTCAGAAGCAAGAGTTAGAAAAAGACTTAAATAAAATATTATTGCATAGTAATAGTAACTTTTACAATTACAAGATAATTTACAACTATTTTTCCTGGATGCTATGCCATTACAATGCTGGTCGAAAAACTTGATCGAAAAGTAGAGAAAGAGAGGAATGTCAAGGTTGTTCTAAGGATGATTTCAAATGAAGGAGAAAATGAGTTTATATAGAAAAACTTTGGGCGTGCTAATTACCACTATTGTGCTTCAATTATTAACAAAGTAAGGCTATATACGTCTTTCGCAAAGGGAATCTCGTGTGTTTTTCTTTTCGTATTGCTTTTTGAATTTGTCTACCACTTTCTTCGTCATTTTGTGAGACCTGTCTCTTTTCCGCTTTTGCTTTACTTATTTACTTCGACCGTCGTCCTTTCTCTCTCTTTATGTCATTTTCTACTGTTTGATGGCTTTTGTTGGAGTTGTCTGCTAGCGCATCTTCTTTAGAGACTGATTTTTGTTTAGTGCATCCTTATCCTTCCAACATATTTTCAAAGTTTTTTCTAGTGATGGAGTCTTCTGAATTAGAACTTCTACCGGGAAGTCTATCAAATGCCCTATCCATTTCATTAAGAAATTCTTTTTCTGTTTTTAGTGCTTCTTGTACTTCATCGAAATTTATGAGATTTTTATTAGAAAATTGGTAATACATTCTATTGCTTCTTTCTGGGATAAATATTTGCATATTAATAATTTCTTTTAACATTTGTACATTATTTAATGTTCTTTTATTTACATGTCTATGTATTTTGTATATTTTTAATAATTCTTCCGTTGCATCTTCTGATTTGTTTAAATATTCTTCATCATCACAATATTCCAAGAAATAATTTTTTTTATTCTTGATCCATTATGTTCTAAAATAATTTCATGTTGGCCATGAAGAATCTGGCCTTCATTTATCCATTCTGGTGGGATGCTTGCTATAATGAATAGAATTTTAGTTTTCTTATTAGGTTTCTTATATATATATATATATATATATATATATATATTATGTCATTTCATGTATAATGCATAATAAAATTTTATACATACATGAATTGATAATATTATTTAATATATATTAGCTATATTTATATTTTTATATTATTACATACATGTATAAAACTATATACAAGTATCATGTATATATTGATAATATGATTTAACATATAGATCTTAGTATATTATATATTATATAATTTAATAATACATACATAAAAGTAATTTTGTATACATGTATATTTTTATTTATTACAATTATACACATTAATGTATTGCATATGTATATTATATATCAAGGTATAAATGCATAAAAATATAGGGAACAAATGATTTTGAGTTGAAAAACGGAAAACATAATTTAGAAGACACGCTTTTGTTATTTTTTGAAAACATGATTATAAAATATAAATATTATAATTATGTATTTAAAAATAGGTGTGCCAAAAATAAATTCTTGCCACAATTATATTGAAACACGAAAAATAGAATTATTTTTCATAACCAAATATGCCCTTAATGATGAAAAATGTAACGATGCAAAACGTATTGAAAGCTAATAAACTGATTAAATTGAGTTTAAAATAAAAAGTTGTAATGTATTAAAATAAAAAAAACCTAAACTCTTAACTCACTATGACACTATTTTACGTGGAAAAATTACATGTAGAGAGAACTTAATAAAATTTAGGGTGTGTTTGGGAATCCAATTCCATGCTTTGAAATCGAAATTGAAAAAATTTCAATTCAACTTTGAATTGTGAATTTCTCAATTCCAATTTCAAGGCATGTAGTTGGGTTTCCCAAACACATCCTTATTCATCAAACAACATTGAATTGTTGGAAACCGATAAAGTATACCCGTGAACAAATCTGAAAATATGAACAATAGAAAATCTGAAAATTTGAATGGTCACTATGGCTAGTGTCACCCGGATAATTTTTTTCTATAACATTTCCTGGTAAGGCATTAAATTTTCTTCGCAAACTTGATTAGCCAACCAATATTCGAGGTTCAGTCAGACAACTCATTTTTTCCAATATTAAAAGCAAATAAAATAGCAAACCAATCACACAATATATGAAGAACATACACAAGACACGAAATTACAGGAACTTAATTCTCAACATTTATTAGTTACTCAAACATTACAAAAGGACCACTCAATTTCAATGTAGGTATTCCTGCCTAGAATTTGCCTAGAATTTACAGGGATAAAATATTATAAATAGAGGTTGTGAATGTAGTTGACATCCCCAACTACTAGGACAAATGTGTCAAATAAAATGCTGTCAGGTTTCACCACGAACCTGCCTTCAAAAACTTCTTCCTTAGCTTCTCAACGGGTGTCCAAGGAGTTAACCCATGATCTCCATGTGTCCGCCTGGTGTATTCCTATTTTTAAACATGTTTAGCCTAATAACTCCCATGAAAATTGTCCAAATTTACTTATGGACAAGCCCAGTCGCTCCTTGAAGACAACTAGCACATGAATTAAAACAATGCTACCCAAAAAATAAGCACATCAGTCCATTGATGCAACCCATGCTGCAAAACAGGGCAATTCTGTCTCGGAAGAGCCCCCATCCTTATAATACATCTTTATAAAAAAATCTCCACAGTGATAGCAGTAGACATCAATTACCATATGATAACAAGAAGAGGCCGATCACATACTTCGACAACTTTGAATTATATAACCCACCTTGTCTCAGATGCATGCATTAAGCAAAAAGAAACTAAGACATTTCCTTTTGTTTTGAGGGCGACAACTAGTTTTCAGTCGGTTTGGTCGGTAAATGTAGCATCCTAATACCAAGCCAATTTTGGATTGATCAAATAAAAATCACCAATTTTATAAATCAGTACATCGACCCATAAACCAAAACCAAATTGCACAGTACATCGGTAAAATATTTTTTTTGGTAAAGTTGATTTTTTGGTAAATACGATGAATTTCGATAATTTGTTTCAGTAATTTTGGTATTTTGGATGTTTGTCTCTTTAAGTTTAGTCACAAAATATGATAAAAGTAAATACAAACAAAATATATGTACAAACAAAATACACACAAAATTTACATTACATTATGTATAATCACACAAATTTAGAGGCATAAACACAGAAAGCAAATCTTTTAACAAAGTAATGATAGTTATAAATACTCACAAAACCTCACGTAGTCGCAAATACACTAAAAAAATCACATGTCATTAAATGTGTAAAAAAATTATATTAAATGATTGAGAGTGAAATAGGTATTTTATCGAGAAAGAGAGACGGTGAAGAGTAACAGTCGTTCGAAAGGTCCATTTTTTTTTAAATCTTATTTTAACTTTTACTACTCTCACTCACTTTAGAGGTGGTTGGTAAGAATTAGTGGATGAGATTTTATCATTAATGATCCAAGGGTCCTAAATACGCTTACAACATTTTTATCCTGGATGTGAATTGGGAAATTTTTAGGTGACCTCCACTGTAACGTTGATCCGATTCACATCTAGGTTGGAATGCTCTTAATACTCCAAACACGATAACGATGGTTTATCACAATTTTCTGGGGGCAAAGGATACATAATTAGAGTGCACTTAATAATTCCTTTAAATAATTATGACTTTTAATTCTTAACAAATTCTAATCAAAAGTTATTCAAAAGAGAGTGTATTGTAAGGAAATTTACATTATGAAAGTGAATTAGAACGAAACTTTTTTGGAAATCTTATCGATGACTTAAAGTATTTTGGTAGCTCAAATTGGATTAATTGGAATGATGTAACATGAATGAGTAAAATATTGCGAAAGATTAGGAATTTAGTTTGATGTTTGTTTCCTTCTTACATACTCCATCTATTTCAAATTAAGAGTCCTTTATTTTTTTAGATTCTCCCCAAATAGTAATGCATTTTACTTGTTGGATATAATTTAAAAGAACTCTTAATTTAAAAGGAATGGAGTATAACTTACTCACTTAGAAATGTGGGTTAATTATACTACCCCCTGAATTTTACCTTTTTTTTCACTTTGCTACTTGAACTTTTATATTCGACATTTAACCCCCTGAATTTTCTAAACGACTACAACTAATCACCTGACACTAACAATGTTAATTTTTTAGACGAAAAATGATATGTGACTAACATGTTACTTTTGTTAAGGGGTATTGTTTTCTTTGAATATCCTAGGGTTAAAAACCATATTACTCATCTCTTCGTCCCTCACTCTCCCTCTCTCTCACTCATGAAGCTTCCATGCTTGCATTTTCCTCTCTCTCTCTCTCTCTCTCTCTCTCTCTCTCTCTCTCTCTTGCACGCATGCACATACACACATACACAAACACACACAAATTTATGCGCGCACACACATACACACACACATCTAGATGAATTTAAAAAAAAATAAGAATGAAAATGAAAATAGATTACTTTTATTGCATTTTTTTTGTTACAAGACGACCTTATAAAATTTCAAACATTTTTTCTTCTATATGTACAAATTCGCGTCAAATAAAGAGGTGAATATATAATAAAAACATATAAACTATTTCCACATTTTGGCAACATATAAGACGATTGATAATAATAGAGCGACCAATCCTCCATTGAGATATAATATTATTAATTATATAAATACAATGTATATAAGCAATATGAGGGTGCATTATTTAGATGGTGTACTATAATTGTGTATGTATTAAGAAAAATAGGGCACAAAGAGAATTTTAGAGAGAGGAAGATTTCTCATTAATTGGTGTATCAATAATAAGGGGTGGGGTGGGGGATCACCCCTTATTTATAGTACAAGTTGGTAGAGTCCTAATAGGAGTGGACATCCACTTAAATAGGATGAATACAAATATTTATTACATTCCCCCTTGGATGTATACCATTTTCCACCATTCAATGATTATTGCCTCATTAAAACCTTACTAAGGAAAATCCATTGGGAAAAAACCTAAGTGAAGGAAAAAGAGTACAACTTTTGTAATCATTGAGTCGGTGTTGGACATGCTTAGTGCTTCCTCGTTAAAATCTTTACTAAAAAAACCCAGTGGGACAAAACCTAGTTCACTAAAAAAGAGTACAATGCACAAATATCCCAAACTACATGTTCTTATATCCTCTGCCTGATAAGATGCTCCCCCTGATTGATATGTTTAATTTTACTGCTGGTGGAGTTGCCGTATTCCAATCTAGTATACAAACTTTTGAAATGTCGCCTTTGGTAGTGACTTTGTGAAGAAGTTAACTAGTTATCCCTTGAAAGAATTTGCATGACTTTAATCTCATTTTTTTCTGAAGCTCGTGAGTGAAGAATTTTTTTTAGTGAGATTTGATAGATTCCGTCTCCTTTGATGAATCCTTCTTTAATTTGTGATATACACGCTGCATTGTCTTCATAGATGACACTTGGAACATCTAACTGGAAGGCAATTGATAAGAACTTCGAATATCCTAAATTAAAGATCTCAGCCATACACATTTATAACTAGCTTCATGAAGAGCTAAAATTTTAGGGTGGTTATAAGAATTAGCTAATTTTAGGAGGCTAGTGTGACTGGGGTCTGATAAGAAACTAGAACGGGTGAGGTGTGACCCACTCTAATGGACTCTGCCTCCAAGGTCTTTAAAGTTTCAAGAGCAACTCCTAATAACATTCCTCTTATCGTAAAAATGGAGTAAAACTAGTAACTTATAGAGAAGAATCTCCTGAGAGTGATGGATATAAAGGTGGGAGTGAATAAATAGACACTTAGCGCTTAGAGAGAGAGAGCAGGGAGATAATACTAGGTCTGGTGTGATAGGGGTGACAATTCGGGTTAGTGGTGTCTTTTTTGGGTTATGTTGATTTTTATTTGAGTAATCTTATATCTATACAAGCTAATCGTGTCATCTTCGGGTCATTTTGAGTTATTACCATAAATGGGTCATCGTGTCAGAACTTGCCAACCTGATGGTGTGATTTTGACAGAGTAACGGTACAACTTGAGTTTTCGATTTGACTTGACCTAACCCAAGGGTCTTATTTGTATATATAAACTAGGGATAACATGACCTTTTTAGTTGCCAAAAATGAGAGGAAACTTTGAGAGATAAGGTCTAAAATGTACCTTTTGTCCTTATATAGTCTGAAGCCACCTGTCCTTCTCTGACAGATGACATCTGGTGAAACCAAAGTAAAAAAGCAAATATGTTTCCTAATGGAGACAAAAATATGATTTGGAAAATATCTTTTTCAACGGTAACTTATTGTACAAATTTTGTAAACTTGAGATTGGCCTTTAGGGCCACCCCTTTTAAAATCATCTTATAAAAGTGATTTTCTTATGAGCAGACCTTTGACTACTTAATGTAGTTATAACTAAGTATGTGCTGTGCAAGTGTTTGGGTGACTCATAGAAATCTCTCTACTAGTATTATTTTATCTTAAAATGCTAAGTGGTTGATTCTTTCTCAACAAACCTTGTCTCTCAACCACTAAGCCAAAACTCACAGAAGATCCCCATTAGCCTATTTGAGCCCCGTTTGCTCACCTAGGCTACCTGTACGAGTAAATAAACATTAATACTTGTGAATAAATAATAACTTTGTTTATGGCGAGGGCCCCTCTGGTGTCTTGGACCCTCGCTGCAAGATAGTATTTTGATTTGAGCTTTTGGTAGAGGGGTTTCTTGCTTTGGACTCCTTCTCCCAAATAACATTTTTAACTTGGTGTTGGCAGAGGGGTCCCTTACTGTGGACTCCCTCTCCCAAATATTTTCATAACTTAGTCGTGAGGAGAGGGTTCCCTCGCTCGTGGACTCCCTCGCCTAATTCCTTATTTTCATTAATATCAGCGGGGGGTTTCTCGCTTGTGGAGCAGTACCCCTCTACACTACTAAAGTTTGTTTAGTAGAACGCCAGTAAATAATAGTATTATTACAAAAAAATACATAACCTGTCTGAGATTGACCCTTATGAGGATCAGAGAGATATCTAGATTCTGCATAACCAACTAACTTGGAACTATTAGAATTATAGGAATAAAATAAACCCATGCCAGTGGTTCCACATAGGTATCTTAGGATATGATTGACACCAACCAATGCCTTTTAGTTGGTTCAGAACTATATCTCGCAAGCAGGTTTACAGAGAATGAAATATCCGGCCTAGTGCATTGTGCCAAGTACAACAATGCACCAATTACACTTAAATATGGTACTTTTGGACCCAATATGTCCTCATCTTCTTCTTTAAGATGGTATGGATATTTCTTTATGTCCAAAGACCAAACAACCATGTGGGTATTTAGTGGGTATGCTTTATCCATATTAAAATGTTTTAATGCATTTTTGATATAATCAGATTGATGGAATAAAATCTCACTCGATCTGCAGGTCGAGATAAAATTTTGTTTTCCTAAGGTCTTTTATCTCAAATTCCTTTTTCAAATAGTTAGCAGTTGTTTCGAGACCTTCAGGAGTCCCGATTAAATTTATGTTACCCACATAGACTGCTACTATTGTATACCTTTTCAGGATTTCTTTTTAAATACACAAAGGCAAATTGGATTATTTTTATACCCTTCTTTAGATAAGTATTCACTAAGACGGTTCTACCATATTCTTCCAGATTTCCTTAAACTATATAATGGACTTCTTAATCAAATCGAATGCGTACTCCTTGGCTTTTCTTCAGACTAAGGAAATCCTTTAGGGATTTTCATGTATTTATGTGTCTAAATACTTGTATAAATAAGTGGTCCCAACATTCATGAGTCTCATATCAAGATTTTCAAAAATTGATAAGCTAATCAAATATTTAAAAGTTATACCATCTATAACATGGGAGTATGTTTCCTCAAAATCAATCCCAAGTTTCTGCAGAAAACCTTGTGCTACAAGTTGTGCCTTATACGGGTTAAAATCTTTTAGGGTTTGTACTATAGATCCAAATACACCACGTTTAATTAAAGACTCAAGTTCTACCTTGATGACAATTTCTCATTTTGTCCAGTCTACTCTTTGTCGACATTCATTTAGAGCACGCGATTTGTTATCATTATCACTGCACTGCGAAATTTGTGTAGCTATTGTATATGAAAATATGTCATTTATGACAGTTTCTTTACAATCCCACATTTCTCCTGAATATGTGTAAAACATAGTGATCTCATTATTATTAGGTCCCTTTGCCTCTTTAGGGGATTGTATTGTCACTTCAGCGACTTACGTATTTTCAAAAATAATAACCTCTTCAGGGTTTTAGAGAAATTGGATCTTTTATACATAATCTCTTCATGAGGGTTATTAGGATATGATTTTTCATTTGATCTTCGCTTTCGAGGAGCATAGTCTTTGGAACTTATAGGTCTTCCACAATTCTGGCGTGAAATAGATTAATTTGCTACTAAAGTTAACGTTTGTCTCACTGGTACATCAATTCTGGTTGGCATATTTGTAGCGGGTACATGCGACTTGGTTACTTTTGCAGCATCATTGTATTCATTGGGTAATTTATTTGAAATTTATTGAAGATGCAATACCCTTCTCACTTCATGCTCACATTGAGTAGTACGGGGGTCTAGATGAGACAAAGTGTAATTGTTCCATGTTAATTAGCGCCGTTCTTTAGGAACAGACCATACTTCTGGTATGTTCTTTCCTCCCCCTAACGACGGGAAAAGTATCTCATCAAAATGAAAATCTGCAAATCTAGTGGTAAACGTATCACCTCTCAGTGGCTTAATATGACAAATGATTGATGGCAAAACATGACCAACATATATTCCCAAATGATGTTTGGGACCCATTTTGGTACGCTGAGATGGGAAAATGGGCACATGCACTGCACAAACAAATTTATACAATTGTGATATATTTGGTTGACATCCAAACACAAGTTAATAGAGTGGAAATAATTAATAAGCAGTGGGTCACAGCGTGTAGGATGGCATGTTCCTAAGCAGAGACCGGGAGTTTGGATTACTTAAGTAAAGGTCACGCAATAAGTTGAAAATGTTTAATTAAATACTCAGCTAAATCATTTTGGGCGTGGATATGAGGGACCACGTGCTCAACATCAATTATTTGTGATAAACAATAGTCATTGAAAACTTGAGAAGTAAATTGTCCTGCATTATCTAAACGGATGGATTTAATGTGCTAATATGGAAAATGCGCTATAAGTTTTATGATTTGAGCAAATAATTTTGCAAAGGCCAAATTACGAGTAGATAACAAACAAACATGTGACCAACGAGTGGATTCATCAATTAAAATCATAAAACATTTAAAAGGTCCACTAAAAGGGTAGATGGGCCCATAAACATCTCCTTAAATTCTTTGTAAAAAGGATGGTGACTCAGAAGCTATTTTGAGAAAAGTTGACTTAGTGATTAATTTATCTTGAGAACATGGGGCGCAAAATGATCATTAGGTAAGGTAAGTTGTTTGCTTATTAACTAGTATCCATATGAGTTATTTACGACTCAGTGCAACATGTTTGATCCAGGGTAACCCAAGCGATCATGCCACAATATTACATTATAAGGATCATTGAGCGTCCGTCTCATGACAATATGTGATTCTACAACATTAATTGTTATATGGTATAATGCCATGAATAATGCAAGCAATTTCTATAGTGTGAGCTTCTGTCTTCCAACACTAGAAGTAATACAAAGGAACTCATTATTATCTTCATTACATGTTTTCATATGATACCCGTTCATTCTTATGTCCTTAAAACTCAGTAAATTTCTTTTGTAATTTCTTAAGTATATAATAATATTTAGGAATAAATGGGTACCATCAGGTAATGCTACATTGGCTCTTCCGGGGCCATCAATGATCTTAATGTAATAATCCTTATTTTTGAGTAATTAATTTTATATTAATTTGTCATGTGAGGTAATTATATAAAATATTGGATAATGGAGTAAATATTATTTTAAGTGATTTATAAAGATAATATTTACTAGATTTTACATATTTACTGTTAAGAGAATGTAAATAGCATCATGTTATGTTTTATAGTGTCGTTGTGCTTTAAACGACATTTATGGTTTAAAATGAAATTGGAACATGAAATGATTTATATTATTTTCGGATGCCAATTTAGAGGGCGTGATTAGTCCTGAAATAGTCGAGATAGTCGAAATAAGTGTCATATTGTATTTTTGGGTTCCGGGCACTTTTGACAGGTTATGACTTAATTATGTAGTTAATAGTCATTTTAATGGTGTATTAACATTTAAAGTTGGAAAATAATGCTAAGGGCACGTTTAAGTCTTATAACCTTTCTTATTTCTTAAATGTATCCTTCCTAAACCTAGAGAGAAAGAGAGAGAAAGAAGGAGAAGAGAAGAAATTGAGTTTGATCTTGCATCTACTGGAAGAGAATCCGATAATACAATCTTAAGGAAAGTTTCTAACTTGCTAGTGTATGATTTAATGTGAATAAATTGTATCGATGGTTGTGAAATTGAAAGAATGGAACAATTTGGGGGTTTAGAGAAATTTGGTGTTTAAATCTTTGAAAATGGTATTAGATTTGATTTAAGTTGGTTTTAGTAGGTGTTGTTTGTTTAGAAATGATTTGGGGTTTATATGAGTTGATTTGGTTGATATTTGAGGAAAGAAATTTGGGATTTGGGTAAAGTTAGGGTTCATAACCCGTAACCCCAAACATGGCATTTCTGCCAAGCCGAATCGATTCGCCCCCCCAAGCGAATCGATTCACATATAAGGGAGGCTACAGGTATGGTAGGCCGAATCGATTCGGGTTAATGTCCAAATCGATTCGGCATGAGGCAGGGAGTTGGGTTTTCTTAGCCGAATCGATTCGCTTTTAAGGGCGAACCGATTCGGAATCTTGCTGTTTTAGGAGGTTTGTGCTAGGTTAGTTTTTAGCCATTTTCTTCTAGACTTAAGGCCTAGGAACCTTCTACTATGAAGTAATATAGTGTACTAGAGTCTTATATTAGAGATGTGATTACTCTAGATTAGAAAGGGGATAATTGGGCTTGTTCCGGGGATTACTCAATAGACATTAGGGTAGTTTCTCCTTTAGCAAATTAGTTTGAGACTAGTGGAGAATAGGATTACATAATTTTGGAATTTTAGATATATTATACTTGGTGACTCTTAGTAATGTCGTTAACTCTCGGAGAAAAAATTGGGGAGTATTAAACGTTGAGGTTTATAATTATGGCATTAAACGCTTATGGCTCCGAATAAAAGGAAATGTACATTTTAAATTGGCATATTTTGTGAATGATAATTTGCATATACATACCTCTCTAAATGCTATCATAAGGGAAGTTACGCGCATGAGGTGAAGTCCCTGGCTAGTTAATGCAGGGTGAATATAGTCCTCGGCCATAGGACCGATTATTATATATTGTGTGATTATTTTTTTCGAAGTGAGGTAATTCCGGGTATGATTATGACTCACTGTCGAAGGTATATGGCCGTTTCTCGACGTCACGCGATGTAGGATGCCCAGGTTGTCTTGGTGATAGGCCCTGGATGATGATATCTATTTAGGGGCACATCCAGTGGGGTGACTCCCGGAAGGATGGTCTTAGAATCATTATATGATGTGAATTATAACTATTCTCATTAAAGTGGAAATCTTACTGATGGTAAAGCATTGTATGAAATAAAATTGCTTTGAATATGTTTCCTAAAGAGAAAAGGAACTGTGAAGTGAAATTGTGTAAAATTGAAATGGAATTTCATTAAGAAAGATTTTAGCTATATTCTCATGCATAAATGAATATTAATCAGTGTCATTGATATTTTGATAGGTTGTGCTTTTAGATTTAGAGGTGAGAATTCTTATAATTATTTGTGGAGAGCGAGACAAGCTTATTTATGATGTTTAAATTGTTCATAACTGTCATGCAATTTATTCACATGGTGATCATATCAAACCGGGATCTGACCCATTTATATCTCTTTATTTTGCATGAATTCTATATTCGCCCAGGTGCTCCGTCGAAAGGATGCCCGTATTGACTTTTCTATTCCAGTGTCCGGGAGCTATAACACTTTGCGAATGTAATGGGATACTTGATATAGACGCTTCTATCTTTCTGTATTCTAGTTATGATCAGTTTACACATTCGGGCGTGTTGCCCAAGTTTTTGTACTCGTATAATATAATGTCATTATTGTACTTTAATACTCGGTGTAACCTTATTGTAAAGGACTGTTAATCGACATCTTATTCGATTATTTTGATGTATATGGATGCTGATTTATTATCTGTCTTTATTTATATCCACCCTATTTTAAAACTGGACTGTTTAAATATTTTTCTTTACTTACAAAATAATTTTGACACCCGTTTTCTAAAATAATTGGTGGTTATCTCGTATTATTAATTGTACGGCAGTGATGCTAAGAATGGACCATCTATGATTCCTGTAATTATTGGAGTATCGGGCTGGCCACCTCTTATTTTAATAAGCAGGGTGTCACACTTAACAATACCAACTATAGTGGAAACATTCAGTGTATTGTATACAAAGTATGAGAAAAACTTGTGTTTTTTCAAAATGGTGTGGGTCATCCTACTGAATACCAGACAAGTATCGTCGCTTACGCTTACTTTTGGATCCATACCTTTAACATAATTAAATATAAATTGAAATTCAATCCACCAATCATATAAGAATTATAAAAAATGATCAAAACCGTTCCATTAATTGATAAATGCTCAAATAAAGATATTAAATAAATTTGTTTACACTCTAATGCTAAACTACTAATGTCTCAATAGTAAATATGAAGCAAATAAATAAATAAATAAAGCATAATCATTTAGGTCTTCAGGATCGTCTTAGGTGGTTCTCTAAGCACATTATCAAATGTTTCATCATCAATAGAATTTCCATCCTCATCTTCACAACAATGATTAAAATTGAGATTAGTAACGTCAAGTCTCCAATGGTCTTTAGGACCTTCCACAATGTTTCTCTCCACATTCTTTTTCGAGGCTTGATATTTTCCACCAATTTCTTGGACAAACTACATGTATGTGTCCAATTACCACTACAACCACATCTATGAGAAATGTAATTTGGATTTGGTGGATTTGACTTCTGATTTCATTTGTTATTATGATCATTCCACTTGTGGTGGTTCTTGAATTTTGTATTTTTTACAGGGCCTTGATTATGGTAGCAACCTCTTCTAGACTTGCCATGGCTCGCCCCATATTTTCTCAACCTCTTTCATTATTTTAAACAGAGTTAACATTCACCCCAGGGAGTGCCAAAGATTCAGTGGGTTTTCATCATTAAGTCATTGTTATTCTCAGCAACTAGGAGACATGAGATTAGTTTCGAGTACCTTTTAAACCCCCCCACTCGATATTGTTGCTGCAAGAGCATATTCGAGGAGTGAAAAGTTGAGAAATTTTTCTCCAACATATCTGCATCCTCTACCTTTTCTCCACATAGTTTTAGCTTGGAGGTAATTTTTAACATAGCAGAATTCTATTCAGACACAGTCTTAAAGTCTTGAAATCTCAAGTTGAGCCATTCATGGCATGCAGATGAAAGTATGATCGATGTTTGGTGGTCTTAACACTCTTTCAAGGAGTCCTATAAATTTAGATGATCTTTCCTAGTCAGGTACTCACGTTTCAAATCACTGTGTATGTGATGCCTATCAGAGCCTTAGTTTTGTCCTTCCAGTACATGGTATTTTCAAGTATTATTGCATCACCAAGATTACAAGCTTGGAGGTGGAGTTCAACCTCTTGAGACCAGTTAAGATAATTCACTCGAAAAAGTTGAAGTGCTTTAAATTCGAGTTTAGGGATATTTGACATTTTAAACTGTTCAATAAATAAATTACAATCAGAAATATATAACGCATAAAAAAGAAAAATAATAACTCAATATTAATTGAAATATAATGTGTGAAATTAGGTTATTTAAGTCCTTGATGTAATAATTAGAACATCAGATTAGTGCTATTTATTTGTAGGAACTTCAGGTCAGCATATAAAATAATGAACTTCGAGTCAATTTTATTAAGTATAAGGACTTTAAAGTCCCTATTATGTCAAACCTTCAGGTTTGATAAGAGTTTTACCAAAAATTACTTGGAACTTTAGGTCAAAATTAATAATTATTTAAGGACATTTAATATCCCTTAGTATATGATACAAATAATAAAAATTATGGGTTTCAATTGAGGATATATATTATTTGGACCTTCAGATTCATAATTTGAATAGCAATTCAAGTACCAAATTTAAAAGGGCAATTGAGAACTTCAGGCCCCAATTAAAAATATCATTAGGAACTACAGGTCCATATAATAATTAGGGAACTGTAGGTCCCAAAGTTATAATAGTAATTAAGAACTTCAAGTCTTGATTCTTAAGTAGCAGTTGAGAACATTATGCTCCAAAATTTTATATTGCAGTTAAAAACTTCACACACCAATTCTTAAATAAGTAGTTGGGTACTTCAGGCCCCAATTTTCAAATAGTAGTTGGAAACTACAGGTCCCAAAATTTTAAATAGCAGTTGGGAACTTCAGGTTCCAAAATTTTATATTGCAATTGGGAACTTTTAAGTTCGAGTTTGAATTAAATATCCACACATTTATTCAATTAAAAAAAATACACATATGACTTATTCATAGATATATTTTAAGATTTTTTTTGTAACATGTATTCAAGCATGAACACTAACGTATAATAAAAGCTTATAAATAAAAATAGGTACTAAAGACAAACATATATATATATATATATATATATATATATATATATATATATATATATATATATATATATATATATATGTGTGTGTGTGTGTGTGTGTGTGTGTGTGTGTGTGTGTGTGTGTGTGTTATTTTGAATTAAATTAATTTAGTTTATCACTGATGTTCCAAAGGTGCATGTCTCTGCATCAAAAGGTGCATATCTATGTTACGTGTTTAACACACAAAATTTAAAATCATTTACTTTTTCAATAATTAATGATAGAAACAACTAATTTTTGGAAGAACCAATAAAAAAAATACAGGATGGAGGAAGTTTGTGGTCATGTCAATGATTTTAAAATAAACAAACAAATTTTTTGGGAGATCTTCTTAGAACTAGAATATTTTAAGCACCTTAAAGGTGATATAACAGTAGTGTTGTTCCATCAATAGTTGTACATCAGTAGGCTACGGCTATATATAATGTAAGAATGGAGATATAAGCATGTGATAAAGAGAAATAAAATAGTACAATCAGATTATAGGAAGGTGATTTCTAGATCTAACTATTTAAATGTAAACCAAGTAATCCTACGCATTGATGGGGTTCAAAATCCTACAGATTTTGATTGATCTTTCATACAATAATATATTAGCACTAGTTTATAAGATTGGATGAATAGATTTGATAAGACATAATAAAATAAAATTGTATCTTTTTCTTTTTATTTGTGTGTGTTGCTGTTGTCAACGTTGTAAAAAAAACTTTTCTGTTGAATCGACTGACA